>JAVJIX010000132.1:560000-930000 GCA_036785185.1 Paratrypauchen microcephalus
GAGATGCTGATTTCAGAAAAAAATGCAGTGTTCTCTTATTTTAAGGCAGTTTTAAATAGTTTTAGAAAGTTACAGGTCAGACCTATGGAAAGGCAACCCCAGTGTTTTTGAGCAATAGTGAGTGAACATTTGTTGTGAAGTACAGGCAAAAATAGGCCTATACACTTAACGCTTTACTGTCAAACTGTACTAAGTAATCCTCGAATAATTCAGAATTCTCAGGCCCTCAAAAATAGGTATTATTTTTTATTTGCATTTTTTTGGCCATTTCTTTTCTCTTTTCTTACACCCACCTCCATCGCTCTGACATCACCACATCTGTCTCCCGAGCAACAAGGTCCCTCTGCCCAACCACCTGTTTCGTGAACTTCCACTGCAGCGACGTTACCGCGGAGATAAGGAGAGGAGAGAGGGAGCGCTTCACACACACACACACACACACACAGGTGGGAGGGGGCGTACGAGCGTGCAGGGCAGGGGGGGTCTAAACACTGGAGTTAGCATTCATAATTTATACCGTGGGAATTATCATCAGCGCTGTGGCATTTGGGATGAATTATTGATCGGATGGAGGAAGCTTTAGGTTGGGCTCCACGTCGGGGGTGAGGGAGGGGAGTAAAAGGGATAAATGGTCCCGTGCTCCGCTCGGACTCGTCTGCTGTTATGGAGATGATTGGGCTCTCCGTGGAATGCCTGGGATTAAAGAGAGTATAAGGTGGTACTGCTGCTGTCAGTATCGCAAAGAACGTTTTTGAAGTACCACGCACTGCTGAAGACAATATAAACAAACAATAATGAAGACCAATCAAATATTCTAAATGCACAATATTGTTAGAAATGTCGACTGAGAAATCGTCCCAGGTTTGTTTCTTAGACAAGGGTGGGGACATTTTGTGTGGTGTTTGCATGTTCACACCTAGAAATACTCCAATACGAAATTGGTATCGAATATCAGAGCTGATACTGAAAAAATTGCCATATCTGGTATTGGTTTCATGATATCCGTTAAGCCGATATCCTGGTTAGGCTTTTAATTGCATGTCACTACTATTTAAAGGCTGATTTTAGTCTAAACTATCTTGTTTTTATACAGAGTTTTTCCACCTCAAGGAACCCCTCACCCATTCACACACACACATTCACACACCAGTGTACGCAGAACAGCCAATCTTCTGATCAGAGGACAAACCCGCTACCAAATGTTCAGTGGAGATTTGAAGGAAAAATAACAGTTACATAACACAATCGGATTTCTTGTGTATCAGGTTAACACTGTTTAAAGACAAATCACTGCGTACACATGGTAGGATCGGATTGGATTTCTCCAAATCTGATCCCGTTACTCTGCAGGTGGTCTATCCTTAGATCCAAGTGCACATGAAACTGATGTAGTCGGATAATGGTCAGCGACCTGGCCGGCGGCGCTGTAGTCCAACTACTTCCGGGTGATGGCTACTTCATAAAAACACAACAAACTATGTGGCGGTATACAAAGATGGCGCTTGAGGAGTTTGACGGAGCAGCATTGGTGTACGTGTTGTGCATTCTTTCTTCGCAGCCATGATTTCGTCTGATTTTTCCAGCAACAATCGCTACTTATGACCGCGTCTGCGCCTCCTGCCACTTCCGGGTGAAATCCCTGTCGAAAACTCTCGCGCATGCGCAGTACACCAATCCGATCCGATATCGTGCACAAGACGACGCCAAGCGGATTACTATCGGCCTAAGCCAGGGGTGCCAATCGGATTCCGGAAACCAATCCCTATACGATCCTTAGCCTGTGCGCATGAATCCGATACGATCCCAATCCGTTTGCAATCGGATTACACTCCTCCATGTGCACGCAGTGATTAAGTGCCATTTTTGTCTCCACACTGCTATCGGTTAATATTGGGTATGGGCTTATACTTCAAACAATCAATAACAGTATTGGAAATGAAGAAGCTGGATAATAATAATAATGAATAATAATAATAATAATTAATTGCATTTATATAGCGCCTTTCATGACACCCAAAGCGCTTTACAGTTCATTGTTCATTCACTCCACACTTGGTGGTGGTAAGCTACTTTCTGTAGCCACAGCTGCCCTGGGGCAGACTGACGGAAAGCGAGGCTGCCAATCTGCGCCATCAGCCCATCCGACCACCTCCGACACTCACGCACACTCCACTTTCATCCTAGGCAATGTGGGTGAAGTGTCTTGCCTAAGGACACAACGACAGTTTTTTTTGCAACTGGCGCCTCACTGTGGCACCTGGAATTCCCAGTGGTCTCCCATCCAAGTACTAACCAGGCCCTGCCTTGCTTAGCTTCTGAGATCTGACGGGATCAGGCTTTGACAGGCAGGTATGGCCACATCCACCACATATGACTGATGTGATCCAGTTTCCCCTTGAGGAAAAAAACAAAACAAAACAAAAAAAAAAACATGTGGAGCAACATTTACTTGGACTTTCATTTGTTAAAAAAAATTAAAAAAATGAAATAACAGTTTCATAGACAATGCACCACGCATTTTTTTTATTTTACCAAAAGAATTAATGTATCATAGTTTTTATTTTCTTAGTAAAAACAGGTGCATTGCGTAACTTTACTGGTAGAGGGTCCACCACCTGCTTGTTTGACGGTGTTATTGCTTTGGGCTGGAATGTTTTACTCCAGTATGGTAATAAACTTAGGCTACGTTCACACTGCAGGGCTTAATGCTCAATTCCGATTTTTTTGTGAAATCCGATTTTTTTGCGAGGCCGTTCACATTTCCAGTTAAATGCGAATTGTATGTGATCTCCAGTGTGAACGCTAAACTCCCCAAAAGTGTCCCGCATGCGCCTTGGAGGACACGATGACGTCACACGCAGCGAACGCGCTCAGTGTTTACGGAAGTAGCCTAAAGTTGCTTTCGTACCGGAGCCAAAACATGTACAGCTTATTTGTTTTAAGGAGGAAACGGAGAAGGACGAGGTTTTTGGCCACAGTGTTTTGCGGGGCAGTGGCAGCAACGTGTGCAGAAAGGAACATGTGGGTGCGGAGTCACAGGCAGGAGGGGTGGGATACGTGCTTCGCCGCTTCACTGATACGAGTTTATATACTATTTTCGCATGATGAGAAGAACGTTTGTGCACATTTGTGAACGCCTACTTGTACCACTCTCATTGGAGGAAACACACTCAGGTCGGATGAATGCGACCTGGCCGTTCAGACTGCAGTCGCATGTCAAAAGATCGGATATGTATCGGATTTAGGACCACATATCCAAGTGGCCTGGATCGCATTTGAAAATATCGGATCTGTGTCGTTCACACTGTCATTAGAAGATCAGATACAGGTCGCATAGAGGCAAAAAAATCGGATTTGGGTCGTTTCAGGCTGCAGTGTGAACGTAGCCTTATTTATCTCCATGGAGGCGTCACCAGGCCAAGTTACAGATTAGATCTGTGAAGAGATGACCCGAGTAACAGTAGGCATGCACATTTCTATGGTTTTGTTTAACTTAAAACACCCATAAGGGGAAATAAAGCTGGATAGATGTTTAATGCTATACTGTGTAATAGTCCAGGCAAAGTGATAACATCTCCATGGAGACAAACAAGTCATTTTTAAAGCTCATTATTCTAAATGTATTGTATTGACAGGCCTATAGATTACACTACACCTTTTAGCAAACACTTATTAATCTCTTGACTCATTCGTAGCTGTTAAAAGTCTGTACAGGATTACACCCCCCGTTCCTTCTTTCTTCCTCCTCGCAGACTCAGAGGATGTGGTCACTAATGTGCAGATGACCCAGGCCTCGCTAAGTGACTACAGTGCACTTGACCCGCTGACCCTCCTCCATCTTTGCAGCTTTTCTACAGGGATACAAAGTGACAGGGATGAATTACAATGGTGAGTCTTTATCATTGGAGGCAGCACGGATCAATACTAAGCCAATGAGCAGTTACATAGGCCCAATAGTAGCCTAATAAAACTAGATATAGTGATGAATTGACATACAAGGTTAACAATGGAGGTTTATGTTGGATTCCATTAGGATTCCCATAAGGGTTTGAATAATGGCTGTGTATTTACTTACATCAATAGCTACTGATTTCTACTGATCTATTGATTTTGTTCTCTTTTATATATAGGCTTTATTCTATTGCTGATTAGTTTATATTAAAAAAAATAAAGAAAAATACTTTTTAAGATAAGAGACAGCTCACATTAAAATTTGCTCTCAAATTTCTACATTTAGAATATGTATTTGAAGTTTACACTATGTAACTTTTCAGGTGGAGGGTGTGCTACCTGCTTGTTTCCATGAAAATATATTTGTTTAAAAATGGCTAACCCCTGTTTCGCCTTCATTGGATGGCTGGATTGACATAATTTCTGACATTTTCAAGATGGAAAAGCTAACTTATTCAGTAAACATTCAAAGAGACAAATGTTATAGTATTTGGAACAAATGGATTAAATACATCACCCCAACTAGAAAAGATTTCTTGTAACTTCTCCACTTCTGGTGAAGATTTGTTTTATTTCATTTTACAATGTATAATACAATGTTTTTGCTGGTATTTCTGTTCTAGTAAGCTCCCCAGTTTCTGTAGTTTAATGTGGGTCTTTTTTTGTTCCTTTTTTTCCACAATATACTAAAAATAGGAAAGATTATATTTGAATTGGAAATCTGTAATATGAAAATTACTATTCTTTCCAAAAAATAAAAAAAAAATAAAAAAAAATAAAAATATTTTGTTGCCAATGAGGTAGGCTATTAAGAAAATTGGATAAATAATCACCATGGTAACCTATAAAAACGAGGAAAAAAGCATGAAGATGTTTTGGTTATTAGGTTGTCTATAAGCAGAGAATAATAATAATGTTTTTTAAAGAAGTTTGAAGATTTCCTACTTAAGTCAAAAGTCAAAGTCAACTTTATTGTCAGTTTCCCTGATGTGTTCGACATAAAGTGAATCGAAATTTCGTAGGTATGGGATTGTTTTGGAGACTTCATGATCCCAAGATTTCTACAAATTTCCTCATTTTATAATCACGAGAACAACTGATACTTGGCAGTGACATCATGCTGGGGATGTTGTGCATGAATGTGCATGGAGGAAAGTTCAGCAGTTACCATGGGAACACAATGCACACATCACCAAACACATCTGAAAAGTTTTTAAACTCAAGAAACACATTTCCAGGGGGCTGGGATGAGTACAAGTGTTCATGGTCTTGCATAGATGTTTGATTTTCAACAAAAAGGTGAGAGTGGCTAATGCTGGCTAGCTTGTGACTGTAATATTATTTGAGAGGGACTTGTTTGGCAGTACACAATTTGCTTGTAGTTCTGGCAAAGTCAGTTCTGTCTTGTCAGATTTTGTTAAAGCTCAGATTAAAGTCTTACTTGAGTAACGGAGCTTCAGACAGAACAGTTCTACTAGTTAGCATTGCTGAGAGAATATTGGTGATATCAGCTGAATTGCATCTACCTTTTCTAGGCTAATGCTATTTCTCACATTCCAATATTTTATTTATTGACCTTTATTTAACCAGGAAATGTCCCACTGAGATTAAGAACCTCTTTTTCAAGGGAGTCCTGGCCAAGAGGCAGCAGCAAACACAAAACACAGTTACATATTTACACAGATAAGCATTATAAACATTATAAACATTATAAAAAACAAGTGCAGATTGTGGAATTGGTCTCAAAAGCTCTCGGTTTGGATTTAAAAGTGCTCAAGGAAATTAAATCAGTTAGTTTCCAGTCTTTCTGTAGCATATTCCATGCAAAAGGTGCAGAGTAAACAAATGCCTTTTTACCCAGTTCTGTACGAGCATAAGGAACAGAAAGCAACAAATAGTTTTGTGAACGAAGAAAATATGATTCAGCATTTCTCAGAGCAATTAGGGTGCAAATGTACGAAGGCAGTAGTCCCAGAATTGCCTTATAAATGAAAGTGTACCAGTGACTAGTCCTCCGAGTGGCCAGAGCAGGCCATCCCACTCGAAAGCATAATTCACAGTGGTTAGTGGACATTTTACAGTTTGTATAAATATATAAATATAAAAAATATATATAAATAGAAATAGGCCACTGAGTTCACTTCCTTGGTTGAAGTCTTTGTTTGAAAGTATTGCAGTACAGAATCCCAGTTTACTCTGCACTAAAGAGACAACTACAGAACATAAGCCAAGCAGCGGTTAAACTCCGTCTGAGAGAACAGCCCTGAGGCTCTGAGGTGGCCAGCACACTTGGAGACAGCCCCACACAGATGTGTGAGCTGGGGCTGGGTGTGGGAGCTCAACAGCTGCTATTTTAAACCTCTCCAAACAGAAAGAAAACCAGGGCTATCCCATCATTAAGCTGCATCTGCCTTATGACTCGTGTAGTGTGTGCAATGACCACATAAAAAGCACCTAAGGCAACAGTGAGTAAAGTGTCTGGCCCAAGGAGACAATGGAAGTATGTAGTTGTTGAAGTTGGGATTGAAAAAACACCAACTTTTGGGTTTGTGGGATAACACTACACCACAGACACAACTCGCCTCTATAAAAACACATGAATAATACAGTACAGAATACAGCTCTGGAAAAAAAAATAAAAGACCACTGCAAAATTATCAGTTTTTCTGATTTTACTACTTATAGGTATGTGTTTGGGCAAAAGGAACATTTTTGTTTGAGTCTATAAACTACTGACAACATTTCCTCCAAATTCCAATTAGAATTAGATTAGAAATAGATTCATTTAGAGCATTTATTTGCAGAAAATGACAAATGGTCAAAATAACAAAAAAGATGCATGTTTTCAGACCTCAAACAATGCAAAGAAACAAGATCAAATTCATTTTAAAACAACATAATGCTAATGTTTACACTTAAGAAGAGTTCAGAAATCAATATTTGGTGCAATAACCCTTATTTTTAATCACAGCTTTCATGCGTCTTGGCATGCTCTCCACAAGTCTTTCACATTGTTCTTGGGTGACTTTATTCCACTCCTGGTGCAAGAACTGAAGTAGCTCAGCTTTGTGTTTGTGTTGGAATTCAACAGACGCTGGAATGGAATGGCTGTAATACATGTAGAGATGCTGATTTCAGAAAAAAATGCAGTGGTCTCTTATTTTTTTCCTGAGCTGTATGTGACAGAAAATGGTCCACTGTGCTACAGATGTCCACCACCTGCTTGTCTCCATGGAGATGTTGTTGCTTTGCCTAGAATGTTCCACAGTATGACATTAAACTTCTCTTTCCACATCTACAGACAAGCATGCTACTTCATTATGCTACGATTGAGATAAATCAATCAATCAAACAATATTTATAAGGCGCTTTTCATACAAAATTGTAACACAAAGCGCCCTACAGTGGTCAAGGATTAGAAGATTGACCTTTATTGATCTCGCACAGGAGAAGTTGTTTCTATATTTGACCCGGGGACCATCCCCATGATGATTTTCTTTTTTTTTTTTTAGCAATAAAAACACCTGTAATCGAGCCAAAGTGAAACAAAATTAATGCAAAATTATTGAACATTCCTGGGAAATCAATAACATCTCCATGGTGACACCAGCTGACGGACTATCCACAGAAAGGTTACACAGTGCACCATTAAATATGAATGTCTAGGTACTGCCAACAACACGTAAACTCAGGATGTAGTTTTACCTTGTAGACAGAACTTCAAAACAAAGTTTCGAGCATTTACAAAGATTTTTTTTGCCAATTTTAAGAACACCAAACACTTTAGAATAGACTGAGCAATGTAGTAGAAGGAGCTGTGAGACGAGAGATATCGGAAATGGGAGAGACATGAGCAGTTGGTCCAAATTTAATCTGCCCAGTGGAGTCCGCACCAAGTTTACTTTAAATGACTGCGCTACCATCTGCTGCGAGGGAGGGATGGGCAGGTGCAGCGCTGAGTTTGTGGAGTTATTGGAGGTAACAGGTTTTTCCATTTATAGTGCTATATATTCAAAAAGAGATGACTTTCTTGTTTTTTTTGCTTCACTGCAAAAGGAAGTACTAAGCTTTTCATGTACCTGTGCATACTTAAAAGTGCACTATGTAGCTTTTGTTGGGGGTCCTTCACCTGCTTGTTTCTGTGGTCATTTCTCTAGCTGGAATGTTCCACAGTATGACATTAAACAGCTCTACCTGGGCGGCAGTAGCTCAGTTGGTAGAGCGTTTGTCCGCTGACCCACAGGATGGCGGTGCAATTCCAGCTCCCACAGATGATTGCTGTTGATGTGTCCTAGTGTCTGCGTACACTGGTGTGCGAATGGGTGAGTGGTTCCTTGGTTTAAAGCACCTTGAAGGTGGAAAAGAGCTTTATAAAAATGTGACAACTTACATTACATTTATTAAATTACTGGTGATTTTTTTTTAGCTCAAAAATGCCTAGAAAAACAAGCATTCTGACCTGTAACTTTGTATGGTTTGGTCTTTGTGATAGAAAGTTTTAATGCCATACTGTGAGACACTCCAGACAAAGGAATAACACGTGGAGAAAAGCACTCACAGACCCTCCATCAGAAAACTTACACAATGCACCTTTAAAAAAGGCCTATTCTGCAAAATCTACTTTTTTTGAGCTTTCTACCATGTTTTAACAAACCATCCTCACAGTAAGCTGTAGGATTCTGTCCAATGCTCAGAATTTAGCAGATGGTCACGGTCACACAATGCTTTTCCACCTTCAAGGCACTCAAAGCGCTTTACAACAAGGAACCCATTCACACACACACTCTTACACCAGTGTACCAGACACTAGGGGTGAGGTGGGTTATGTGTCTTGCCCAAGAACACAACGACAGCATTCATCTGTGGGAACTGGAATCACACTGGATCTGACCGCTCAACCAATGATGTTTAGGGCAAAAGGAGAAATTCATTTTGTCAACTGAAAAGTTTATTTGGTCGAATACGTTTCGCAGCTCATCCAAGCTACTTCTTCAGTTCTGGCTAGAATGCTGGTGGACACTAACCTGGGAAATCCCAGGCTGCTTTCGTTCGTTCCGATCTGAAAGACAGCCTGACAACTAGGTTAAGCAAGCTCTCCTGATTTTGGGAGCCAATCAGAGAGCGGGGAGGGGTGGAAAGGTGGTGACAAACGGAAACTTGTAGTTTGAACTGACAACTGACATGATTGGCTATGGGCTACGTATACACCAAATGATAGACATTTATAACGCCCAATAAACGGCCGTAGGCGATCGTAAACCACACCTCCGCTACGAGATATTCAGTAGGTGGCTCCCAGACCATATATCACTTGTGATATGGTCAGGTGTAAACCGGGCAAGGTGGACACTGCTTAAATGATGTTTATGTTGAGAGCAGGATTCGAACTGCCGACCTTCGGATCAGTGGATCAGCTCTACCAACTCAGCTGTCGCCCCAAGATGTCAGTCCGTTTGATTCGATTTACCAAGGCTAATTCAGACTCATTCGTCAATAGTCTATTCTCTTTTGCAACACAAAGTAGAAATCACAAAGTTCATTCCATTTCTGTCTCCGGTCCAGGCTTCCCAATCTTTTATTCCCTTATTCTCAAAATTTACGCTAGCCACACCGTCTGCATCCCAACTAGTACGCTCCGCTATCCCGCTAAATGAACATCACTCCGGCGCTGCTTTCCAAGATCACAAAAATTACCAATCTGTTGATCGATGGCTAACAGGTGCGAGCTAATTATGCTAATCATGGCAACAGCCGAATAAACTGATTGCTGTGTTCATTTAAACGCCCCCGATGTTCCTTTGGAGTGTAATTAAAATCGTGGAAAGAGAGAGAACGAGAGAGAGGGGGAAGAGGAGAAGAGAGTCGGGCTGAGTTGGAATGTTTAAGTCAAATGTATCTCTGGGGTCTGCTGTAATAAGCTGTATTTCATTGGTTTAACGATGTCATAATGAATTTGTAATGAAGGGGGAGGGGCCCGAACGGAGTACGGAATATGATTGAGTTTATACGACGTGCTAAAACGCGCCACTAGCTGCCAATTGTGAAGCCGTGGCGAACTACTAGCAACAAGGGAGTCGTAGACATGGGAAGCTACTGATGAATTCTGTTCAACAATTTATCAGAGAAAGTTTTAGCAGAATCTCAAAGTGCCTTTTAATTTAAATTTTTAATTCTAATTTTCTATAGTCAGCATTTTGGAAACTTGCAACTATGAGAGAATCAATTTGATAAAGTTGTGGCCTACCCCCTAACTAGGAGCTCAAATTGTGTGAGTTATTACTTTTAATGATGTTCAATTTGTATTACTCTTTTCTTTTCTTTTCTTACTACTGCATTATTTTTTCGTTTGTGCAAGAATGAGAACTTTGCACATCAATTTCTTAAAACGGGTGCTTTGGAGGAGAGGGAGCAGCCCCAGAACATATGAGAAAAAAATCCTGCACCCTGTCTTACTTGCAAAAAAAAAAAAAAAGATTTATAAGGATATACAACGTTTCGGCACTAGGCCTTCATCAAGAAAAAATATTTCGCCATTTCATCATTTTGCCTAATGAAAGCTGAGTGCCAAAAAGTTGTATGTCCTAGTAAATCTTACATTTTGCAACTAAGACGGGGTGCGGGATTTTTTTTTTCTCCCATGTATTTGTGCAAAATAAATTGTATAAGCAGCTCTTGAGGTCAAAGTCAGATGTGTACTGCCGGCATGCAATTATAAAGAATCAGGAAGTGTGTGGTGATCATGCTTGTTGTTAATTGTTATTGCCATGACTGCAAAACTCAACTCTGGTTTCTGAAAGTTGTGAAAAGCGTTATGATCACATCATAATTTGGATGCTCTAAATTCATAACATAACTGAGGAATAACTTTGAACGACTATTTTTTTTTTCACATTTTTAAAACCATAAAAATCAGGTAGAGCACGTTGATACCTGAACTTTTATTTTACAACATTTGGCTACTGTAACATTTGTACAACATTTGGCTACTGTAGTCTTTCCATTTCTGGCTATAGTAACAGTAAAGTAACAAGTTGCAAGTATGAAAAAAAAAAAAAAAAAAATTACATTGACCCCAATCTCTTTTCTAGATTAGGGGGTTCCACAGGGATCAATTATGGGCCCCACTGTTTTCATTTGCCTGGGCTATGGGAGAAACTATCATTATAGCAGGCCAAGGGAGATGAACTCTGGGGCCGGGCTGGTCACTGTGGGGTGTTGAAGGGTGAATAGGGTCTGATGAATGTTTATGGAGGAACCAATGCTATCATCAGCCTAACTCTATAGCTTTCTGTGTGGAATTCAGCCTTAAAAAGAGATTAGAGGGCTATTGCAGCGGCACAGTCTTCTCAAGAGCACCATTTGTTTTCTCCTGATGCCCCGGGGGACACCAGAGCAATATTTGGCTCACACTCTCAGCTTTTCTCACTATATAGGACGAGGTTTAGGGTTTGGAAATAAGAGACTGGAATAAAAAAGTAATATTGATTAAACTTTTATTCATTCTGTTAAATTTCATTTGGAAGACCTTTTTTATTGTCACCAAACCACTTTTTAGAACAAGAACAGCCTTAGTTCAGTGGGTACAGCGTTTCCCCTTTAACCTGAGGATTGCAAGTTCAATTCCCACTTGTATACTAGTATACTATACTAAACCTACCTTGCTTCTAGGGTCTGTGTAGGCTAGTGTGGACTTGTGTGAATTATTCCTTGATGGGGAAAAAAATAAGCTTTGAGTGCCCAATGAATTGTACAAAAGTATACTATTTATTATCATTTATAAATTATACAAAAATATTGATTTATAGTTCTATGTTAAATAATAATTTTCATTTGATTCAGACACTGACGCCATAGATCGAGTTCTATAAGCGTGTATACCTTCATTATATAAATTTTCCTTAATGCTATTTGCTTTGACTATGTTTAACAATGTAACTTTTTGCCTGGAATGTTCCACAATATGTCATAAAACTTAATTATCTCCAAGGATAAATGCAAGTTGCACATCAAGTGTATGGGGGAGATTACCTCATTCAATAATTTTTTTTTTTTTTTTAAGATTAAGAAGTTCCCAGCAATAGAAATACATCAATCACGTTACCGATAGACCGACATATGGCCCTATATTTGTCCTTTTTAGTGTATCGGCTTAAAATAGTGTATCGGCTTAAAAATCTAACCAATTTGTTGTTTTGGCTGGTTATAAACATAGAGATTTATTTGCTTTTTAGTGCAAGGTGAACTCCACAAAACATGACTGCTCAAAACATACCAAGCATTAACATCCCTATAAGAACACCAGATATTTACACCAGAAAAAAATATATATTACATGACCCTTTAATGTTTGATTTGTGATTTTTATCCCACCCTTTCTTTTTTTTTTACAGTGCTGACATTTTGGAATTGCATTGTAAACAAACATTTGCATTCACCGAGCTAACTAGCAGCAATCCTCAATAGCTATAATTAAGTCTTGCCAGTACATAGGCTGACAACAGCACTTTAGTGCACAGTACACACAGCGGTGAATACACCGGAGAGGTTAGGGCACCAAATGGACTTTTACATCAATAAAAACAGGTCATTGTGCATTTCCTTTAAGGCGCCCACTTGACGATTTAAATGTACGCCACATTAGGAAGGGACCTGCCCAACTCAATATATTATAATGCCATGTACCGACCTAATGGAAAATCAATGGAGACAAGACCGAGCCCATACAAAAGCCATTTCCAAATTGACGTTGGGAGAAGCCCGTGTGATTGATTGCGACTTGGTCCAGATTTTAATACCGTGCTGGTAGAGGTTATTGACTCCCGACGCTATTTTGTGGTTTTTATGTATACGGACTGCCAAATGAGCTCTTGTCTCTGCAGCCTCGTCTCTGTGTTTTAGGAACAGATATGCTGAAGAACATTAGGAAAAGAATGAATAAAAGTCTTCCCCCATGAATGAATTAAGTGTGGAATCAATATTAGCTACTACCAACTACTAACTCAAGGGAAAAAAGTAAGTGTAGATGGTTAGGTGATTTGCAAGACCAAAATAAATGGAAGTCATTAAGTAATAGGGTAGTTTGTTTTATATGCTGTTTTCTACAAACTTGTTTATGTGACACTGTTGTACATAGCGGTAGTACAGAGCTGAAGACAGACATTTCTTGATCACTGACGCCTCAAATGCAGGACAGTATACAGCAGATTTACTAAAACAAGCACAATTCACTAAAATACAACTTAAAGTGTATTATAAAAGACAATTTTGCATAATGTGTCCACTTTAAGCCATGTAAACAAAAGGAACCAGCTGTAGTCGGTTAAGAGTTTGTCCAAGTCAGTTGAATTGCCATCAAAAGCACCTATTGTCAGTGAGTGTTTATACTTGTACATCAAATGTGATTCTAATCAGATTTCAGGGCATTTTAGAAATGACATGTAAATTTTTAATCTGATGTGAGTCATCAGAGGGACCATGAACAGATAAAATTCAGACGATTTTGCAATTTAGACTTATTTTAATAATCTCTTACCTTCAAAAATCTGATAATAACCAGATTTTGAGTGGGTGTGTAACTGCATCCAGTGTGTTCCTGGATGAGACAAAGTAAGGACAATATAAAAATGAAATACAAAGCAAACAAAAATATCCTAATTACATATAATTTTAGGTTTGGGTTTTGTTTATTTCATCACATGGAGAATTTTGGCTCAAAGCAGGGGTCAGTAGCATTTACATAACATAAAAACATAACTTTAAACGAAAGAAAAAACATGTAGAGCTGGACAATATACAGTCACTCAGGCTCCACACATCTGCACAGTCACTCCATGTTGTTAATACATTTTATGGACTGGGGTATGAACAAGTTTTATAGCTGTTATTTTTGCATAAAGGAACACTGTATCTCCTCCCAGACTGCAGGAACTCTGTGTGTTGAGACATGAGAGGGACCTCTGAGATAGTCTGTGGGGCAGTCAGAGTGGACACCCCCATGGTGTTACAGTCAGTTTTACCAGTCTAAGGTTCTGTGAGTTATATTTGAGCTGACAATTTCATACCTTAGCACCGACTCTACACTAGCTCTATAGAAAGTCACTATAATAATTTTGAAAACACAGATACTGACCAATCTGTAATACAACAATCTAAGCGAGCGGGGGGAGAGAGAAAGCCTGGTATTGAGATTCTCTGAACAGACTCAGTACACTGTGACCCTGGCCGTCATCATCAGTTTAATGACATCATACGTTTGAGGTTTCAGCTCCATTTTTGTTTTAATGTAGCCTCGAAAGTCCACCTCCCCCACCCACTTACACCGCCTCATACAAATACATGAAACGCAGGGATTAGAGGCCACATCAAGGGCATTTCACTGGTATAAAACGGAGAGCAAACACGGATTAACTGTATTGTTTTTTTTGTTTTTTTTTTAATAAAAAAGTCTACTTCTCAAGAAGCGACAACGCAGAGAATTCCTACGATATTTGAACTCCATCCAAACTTACCTTTTGCCCTCTTGTAACCGCTGTTTTCAAAATTCCAGTGAAATCCCCATAAAGCCGAGAATGAGTCAGCAGCCTCGGACTCAGCCAAGTCTCACATCCACGACCTCCCAGAAAGCCCAGCGTGTAACTGCTGTCCTTCACTGATGTCCATTAGATCATTGACCCATAAAGTTATTCCTCCAAATGTTCCTCCACCTCCTCCTTTCTCATCTTTCTCTTTTAAAACTGATGCGAGTGACAGATTTGACACTGAACTTGTTCTAAACCGGAACGCTACAAGTGCTGCACAAGGGAATGCACTCACTTCTAGAACGTTTGCCTAAAGTTGTCTGAAGATTACAATAAAAACTTGTTTTTCTTGAGCGGGATTGCTTCTCCACAGATCTGACCTGTAACTTGGTCTGGTTTAGTCTCCATGAAAATGGAATGGTTTAATGCCATACTGTGAAACATTCCAGACAAAGCAATAAATCTTAATGGAGAAAAGCATTTGATGGACCCTCCACCTGAAAAGTTACATAATGGACCTTTAAGTACAACCCCTCGCCATAAACCAGACAAGCCGTGAAGACATAAATTATAGAGTAGTGTTAAGCCTAGCAATTCTACCAATCTAGCTTTTTCACCTCCGATACTGATATAGATACTTTCACTTTAAGTATCTGCTGATATCCAATATTGACAGATACCAGCGTAGTGATGGAAAATGACACTTATTTCCTTAAAATACAGTTAACGTTTTACACAAGCTATCCAAATGTGGTATGTAAATGTAATGTATTCCTCAAACTAAACAGGTTTGTATGAAGAGAAGTTCAAACATTGTGAGATGTTCTAGAACAGGGGTCGGCAACCTTTACCACTCAAAGAGCCATTTGGACCCGTTTCACACAGTAAATGAGCGGCGAAACGTTTTCAACCAAACAAACTTTGTCCAGTTGACAAATTGAACTTCTCCCCTTATCATGGATTCTACCTGGACGACTGAGGGACTTTTCACACTTCACACAGTAAAGAAAACACTGGGAGCCACAAAACCCTTTTGAAATTTAAAATGAAATAACACTGCATATAACGGCTTTTTTTGCCTTTGTGCCATAGAATTATATTTTGAAAATGAATGAACTAAAATAAAATACATTTTAATTAAATACAGTGGTCTCTCGCTATATCGTGGTTCACTTTTCATGGCCTCACTGTTTCGTGGATTTTTTTATTATAGTGTATCAACGCGCATTTCTGCATCCTGATTGGCTAAGAGACTGTAGACCTTTGCCGATTCGTCAGTCATTCTCCTCAGTGTCTCCTGTACAGAATGCATTCAGTTTGCCAGATTTATATAAATGTTCGATCGCAGTGTGACTCTGAATTGCTGTGTGTTTGCAAGTTTTCTCCACAACAAAACCCACCACAGCGAAGCGGCGCCAGGACAAAGAGGCTCGGTCATAAAAGAACTGTGAAATACACATGAAATACACTTTGGTTTCGTTCTATAATACTGTGCTTTTTTGTTGAAAATCAACAAAAGTTTGTTTAAACAAGAGAGAAATGTGAGGAAACGTTAATTCCAGTCTGAGAAAAGTGTATAATGTGTGTGGTGAAGCGTTTACAGCCTTAAAACATGGAGAATAATTGTAAAATATAAAGCTGACGACTTCGCGGATTTCGCTTATCGTGGGTTATTTTTAGAATGTAACTCCCGTGATAAACGAGGGACCACTGTACTGAGCCGCATCAGAGGGATCAAAGAGCCGCGGGTTGCCGACCCCTATTCTAGGCCAAGATCATCCTGTAAACAGTCTTATTACGTCCAATGAAAGGCCCAACTAAGATATCGGCTTCACCAATATCATGGAATCAATACTTGATCCAGCAAATTTTTCAGTATCTCTGCCGATATTAGATACCAGTATCGGTATCAGTGCATCCCTAGCAATTTTATTTGGACACTAAATAGTAGCTTTAACTTTGAAGGAAACAAAACTCTGCAGTCTGGAGTGAATAGTCCACTCGTCCCTCCTGATATTGGTAATCCATTGCTGTTGACAGGTCTTTAAGGAGGAAACAGAAGAATCCTTTCTTTTGAGGGATGTTGTTGGTACAGCCCACAGCAGAGCCACTTCTGTCCATGCCAACAAATGTGTGATGTCACTTCAGTCCTTCAGTATCTGGTATCAGTATCAGATATACAGATTTATATCAGTCTCCATCACGTCTCAAGCCCAGTCAAACATGACCATCCAGTCAGATTTGTTTATTTCAGTAATGCGTCTGAAACAAAGGAGCAAAAACACACCTGCAGTTGTGCTTTTCAAGTTAACATCTACATTTTACTTTTAGTTTAGTAGAGAGTGGTCAATCCAAATGGTTCTAGTCAAGGTACATGGTCATGTCACAAAGTAGAATAGAGTGTTTTCTGAAGAAGAACTCGGCCTAAATATGCAGGGTTTGTGTGTTAAACGTGTGAATAAAACAAAACACAACTTCAGGTCTGTTTGTGATGAGGAAACAACATTATAACTTACTGTAGATGCGGAAATAGCGTAATATGAGCCCTTTATAATATGCAGTTTTAAATTCAAATCCACACTTTGGGGAACATTATCACAATCAAACTACAGCAAATATAAACAACACATACGTTACCTGAATAGTATCTCTTCATTATCAGCTATATCACGTCCAAGTCAAAGGTGACATCTGGCACGTAAACAGTGCAAATGCTCAACCAAACACAGCACAGTCTATAGAGATGCTAACACACCAAGCAGAACATTTGATTATAAAATGATGCATGCTTCACCAATCATTTCTATCATCTATTCGCTTTTCCGCAAATCACAAGCAACCCTAATCACAAGACCAAATATGCAATGCACACGCCAAAAACATTTTAGTTAGAGATGACTGTAGAAGGGACTGTTGGACTTTATGAAATTAACTGCTATCCATGGACATTGTGCAGGCTTTTACGCTGAATGTGACAGCAAAAGTGGCAGAAGACCTTCCAGAGGAAATACTCCAAGATTTGCCAGAGGGAACACTTTGTTGGAATGAACCATTTCATCATCACCAACCGAAAACACCAGAGTGCAGTGAGAACGAGGCTGCTGTTGCTGCAGTAAATCTTGAATTTCCCTCTGAATCACTGAAGTCTTGAGTCTCTCTCATGACTTACAAAATACAAACAGGATAGAGAAACTGCATGTCTGTGCCGTGCCAGCCCCACACTGCCAGCTCAGTCCTTGTTATCGCTGCCTATGTTATTGGTGGTTTTCAGATTCAAGAATGTGATGGTCATATTCCCAGATGGAGGCCAAGTGACAGATTTTCCTTTTGATTACACAGAAATATCTGAATGTAAAACAAAAGTTGAAACCTGATCATTTCTAAGATAAGATAAGATAAGATATGCCTTTATTAGTCCCACAGTGGGGAAATTCCAGTGTTACAACGCACAGATCAAGAACAGCAGGAAAATGTAGCATGCAATAAAACAAGATAATAAATAATGGCTTAAAATAATTTAAAAATAGACTTAAAAATAAACTATTAGTGACTAATAGTGACTATACCATATACCTCAATATACAACAAGAAACTACCTTTAACAATACTACTTTTACATGTCCCCATTTGTATTAAATATTAACGGCCTACAGAATGTTGTCATGTCATCCAAAACCCAGTAATGAAAGCTATAATACTCCCTACAACAGAAGCATAGCCGGATTTTTGGTGTTAGAACTCCAATCTCATGTCTCTATTATCAACTCTCAGCCTACAACAATTTATATGGTAACAGTACCTTTTAACACTGACTTTTCAAACTCTCTGATTTGAATTCCATGGCAAGTTAGATATGAAAGTCAAAAACATATCCAAGGATTTACAATAATAGTGATTAAGTAATGGTTACTTTTCCAATTGGATTAAAACGAGATCAGGGCAAGATTCATGTGTCTGTATTGAAGACACATACTGTATCTGTCTATCTATTAACTATAAAAACTTCACTCGTTCTGAAAGAGTAATGGCACACTGAACACTGCACAAAAGTGTCGAAATTCAAATACTAAGCAATACAAAAACTAGTACTGAAACCAACTTTGAGCAGGTATCTACGGGCTACTAAAAGTCACATTCACAGGACAGAAATGAACCTTTCCTGAAGCTTTAGAATGATCTCGAGCTGTTTCAGAACAAGAGCACATGGACTAGTATACGCCCATGGACCACTGTGGAACCTACCTGGACCACCGAGGGAGTACAAAGATATAAGACCACATTGGAATAGAAAAGAAACCGATTTAATGTTGAAAATGACATTCTGTTGTCTAAAGGAAGTATTTTAATTATCATTGTGGTATTGGAATAGGTATCAAGTCTATTCCTTAGTATTGAAATTGAGTTTAAAGCTTAAGTATCATGTCATCATGTATCATGTAACACTAGTGCAATGTAAACTAAATACTGATTTTAAAAAAGTACATAATCAAAGTCAATTTAGTTTTAGTATTTGCATAGCCTTTAAAGGGATAGTGCGTTTTTTATTTTTATTTTTTTTTTATTAATCTCTATGGCTTCCCCTTCAACAGTGTCCCGAGATTAACACTTACCCATGACAGCGTGATCTGGGCCCAGTTCTCCTTCGGTTCCGTACCTCGTGAACGTAGTTCCGGTAAGTTAGCCAGGACAGGTAATAAAGCTTGTTTTTCTTGTCAAAATAACATTTGTCCAAAAAGTGATATATTTACGTCACAAAACAGTTGTCTGCGAAAAGTTCAGCAGCGTAATTCACATGGTGCTATTTTCGCTCGATTCGTATCACTGCGTAGCCTGTTCACTTGTAAACATCCTCTTATGGCAGATGTGGCCGTACCGCATCCGCCGTAAACATCCGCTAACAAGTGAACAGGCTAATAGAGCTAACCTGGGCGCAGTGATACGAATCAAGCGAAAATATCATCATCATATCATCAAAAAAACTGCACTATCCCTTTAATGGAATCTCTCAAATCCAACAATCTAACAAATCCATCTATGGGTTTTAGAATGATGCAAAATTATAACTGTTACCATAGAGATTAACAACTAAAAACATCTTCTGAATGAGAAAAGGTCCGCCAAATGTTAAATATAAGCAGAGGCGAAAACCTGTGAACACAACTTTTTATAGCCAGTAAGAATTTCTCCAACTCCAACAGCCAAAAATCATAAAAGGAAGCGTCACAGATTGCCAGAATTCCAAGCAACAAATCTCTGTCTATGATCTGACATGGATCCAACATAACTCGAGGCGCGATAATATCAGCATTCACAAGCAGCTTCATGTCTCCCAGCGCAAAACTGTCGCCCGTGGGTTCTCGTAACAGCGGGAAGCAGCGTACAAAAGAACAGAGGTATTAGCTGACTCACCTTGCCGAAGTCCCGGACGTCGAAAAGGTCGAAGGGGTCGAAGAGTTCACTGTTGCGCAGGCCGAACTTGTCGTGGCAGACCTTGAGAAATGTACGGATGTTCTTCAGACACAGGAACTGCAAGGAGGAAAGAAAGAAAAGAAGTTAATGCAAATTTGGTTGGTTTAGTGGTTATAGATATTTTTGTAGGGACTGGAGCAGTGCACAACATTACAATACAGATTTTTCAGTTCCAATATCAATTCCGATACAATACCAGTACAGAAACTGGGAAACAACATTTATTTCTTACTAAAACAAATAAGAGAAAACTGATCCAAATGTTTTATGAAGCTGTTAACAAGATCACAGACCACATCTGTATAAATAAAAATCCATTATGATACTTTCTGGACCGACTACGACCAGTAAATCATCTTATTATATTGATTCATATGTCCAACCAGAACATCGGCTGAACTGATATCTGATTCAGGAAATTCTTCAGTCGATATTTGATACCATCGGATCGTATCGGATTAGTTCCTCCTTAATAAATTCATAGTACAGATGTTTGTGCCAGATAATAGCAGGAAGCATCGGTTTCTACATTACATTGTACAGCTAAAACCAATATTTGAAAGGGAAATCGGATTAAGTATTAAAGGATTAAGTGGATTAAGTATTAAAGTTATGAATTGGCTATTAGGGATGGGATGAGACACAATTTCTACGAGACGTGACATGAGTCGAGATTCAGGCCATGAGATCGAGATGAGACGAGATTTTGATATAATTTTTGATAAATAAATTGTGCCATTCAAGTTAATAATTTTTGCTTCACAATTATTACTTTATCTATTTTTAGTTTCGCTCATTGTAGCATTCACTGCGTGCACATGGTAGGATCGGATTGGATTTCTCCAAATCCCATCCTGAAACGCACATGAAACTCGTGTAATCGGATAATGGTCAGCGACCTGGTCGGCTCCGCTACGCTATGTGGTGCTGTGGTCCAACTACTTCCGGGTGATGGCTACTCAATAAAAACACAACAAACTATGTGGTGGTATACAAAGATGGCGCTCGAGGAGTTTGACGGAGCAGCATTGGTGTACGTGTTGTGCATTCTTTCTTCGCAGCCATGATTTCGTCTGACTTTTCCAGCAACAATCGCTACTTATGACGGTGTCAGCGCCTCCTGCCACTTCCGGGTGAAATCCCTGGCGAAAATTCCCACACATGTACACCAATCCGATCCGATATCGTGCACAAGGTGGCACCAAGCGGATTACTATCGGCCTAAGCCAGGGGTTCCAATCGGATTCTGGAAAAAAATCCCTATACGATCCTTAGCCTGTGCACATGAATTCAATACGATCCCAATCAGTTTGCAATCGGATTACACTCGTCCATGTGCTCGCAGTGAGTGCTTTTTGTTATCACAGCTTCTCAAGAGGAGTTACTCAGCAAAGTTAATGCCTTTTTCATCCAAAGCAAATGTAAAATGTGATCTAAGTCAGTTTCACATCAGAGATACTTTTCTTGAAGTTGAGCAGGTGTGAGTACGGAAACCATAAGGTCCAGGGATGTCAGGAGCGGGATACAAACTTTTACCGCCTCAGTAAAGCAGCGTGTTTCTAACGACTTCTATAGATGGTGAGCTTTGCCGCAAAATCTAGCATTCTTTCAGTTTAAAAAAAAAGCTGTTTTGTTAGAATGAACGTGCTCTGTGTGTGTGTAAATTTTGGAGGTGGTCGGAGGGGCCGATGGCGCAGATTGGCAGGCTTCCCCAGGGCAACTGTGGCTACAGAAAGTAGCTCACCACCAAGTGTGGAGTGAATGAACAATGAACTGTAAAGCGCTTTGGGTGTCATGAAAGGCGCTATATAAATGCTATGAATTATTATTATTACTTTCCATACAAGCTACCCACAGTGTGACAGTGCAGGATAAAGGGTTGTGCATATCATCAGAGCATGAAGCAGCATTTTCAGACATTCCAAGCCAATAATGAGAGGCATATCCAAGGGCAACGTGTCCTCAGCCACACCTGAGTCGATGCACAAGTCCGGGGTCACTGGCCGTGGATCAAGACCCTTACCACCAGCTTAACCACAGGTACTATTTCGGAATACTTAACATTGTATTAAAGCTGCACTGCGTAACATTTCTAGTGGACAGTTCGCCACCTGCTTATCTCCATGGGAATGTAATTGCTTTGTCTAAAATGTTCCACAGTACAGATTAAGCCTATCTATCACGAAAAGCAGGTTACAGCACTATGCTACATAACAGTTCAGACCTGTGGAGAGTCGCCTGTATTCGCAGAAGGAATTATTGTATTTTTGAACAATAGAATATTATTTAACATAAAAATTACTCATATTGCCACTCAAAGGGCTGGAAATGAGGACGGCTTCAGATTGAACAGCAAAACACATCATGGACTGATTAGCCGTGTCTCAATTCGCAGTGTACACAGTTCGGAGTGTGGTTTTAAAGGTACTCGGGACTGTGCATTCTTGCACAGTCCTGAGTGCAGTCCACGGACCACATGGGCGTCAGCGAAATGGGACAGGTCCCGCAACTACCAGATGCAGCCGCCGACTCCATTTTCTCCCATAGAAGAATTAGCGCGCAGTGCATGCTGGGATATATGACTGCGCAAAATGTGCATGGATCCACCCCCCGATTTCCATGGAAACGACTACGGTTTTCCGGGGTGCATTTTAACTGTGCATGGGACAAAAATGAAATGGGATAGCAGTTAAAACCACACTCCGAACTGTGCGCACTGCGAACTGAGACACGGCAAGCTAGTTGTTTACTTCTGGCCACCTACTGGCTAAAAGTATTACCACAATTGCGACTAGCGCCCTCTAGCAGGCTGGATGAACACAATATAAAACAGTTTCAATACAGGTGCACTGTGTAACGTTTCTGGAAGAGGGCCGGCTAGTTACTTGTCTCCATGGAGATGTTTTTGCTTTACCTCCAATATTCCAAAGCAGAGGTCTTCAACAGGCGGGTCGCGGAGGTACTGCAGAGGGGGTCGCAAAATCTTTTGATTTCACTTTAAAATAATATAATTTTATATTTTCTAGTGTAAAATACAGTATTAACCTGTGTATTATTTCCTTGTATTGGATGTACCATAACAGAGTAGCAATGTTTATACATGACACTAAGCTCAATTTAATATAAAACACAATTCTATGCCGTATATATAGTAGGGGGTCCCTGGCCCAGTTCGCCATCTGTTTGGGGGTCCCTGGCCTAAAAAACATTGAAGACCCCTGTTCCAAAGTATAGCATTCAACTTTTCAATGTCCATAGAAAAAAGCAGGTGACCACCAGGCCAATTTACAGGTGAGATCTATGAAGAGGTGACCCCACTCACAGTCAGACTGCATTTTTTAAAGGTATTTTTGATCAATAAAAACACCCATAACTGAATAATTGCATCTTATATAAGTTTAATAGCAATAGCATCTCCATGGTAGCGAGCCCTAAACCTGAACATTTCCGCAGTGCACCTTTACGCATCAAGGCTATTCCGTCGTATTTGTGCATCTCTTTACTACAATTTATTACATTATCTTATTTTTCTACGCAACTTTGTACCTCGTGGAAAGCTAATTGTTCATTATAGGTGACCGAATGAAACTCATTTGTATTGATTCACCGTGACCTTTACTTCTAACCATTCCCAGTCAATTCATTCAAGGCAATTTGCGGCATTCTACTCGCCTATTATTTCAGCATTAGCATATTTATGTCCCGACAATGACCGTAACCCACTTATGCAAACAACGCGTACTTACAATGCAGAGAAATTACACAGCGTGATCTTCCATTTGCACAAAGTCTAATAAAAATTCCATAGACGCATCGCCATTGGTGTCTATACGATCGCCATCATGACTGCATAGGAATATTCAAATATTAATGGCAATCTAACTAGCAACCATCGCCCTACAGCTTATTGAACGTGTGAGATGCATAACCTGTCATGCAAATTTACACACGACTCAAATATGCCCTTTTATTGAGCTGCGGAGCCGGAAGAGGATTCATACAAACGAGGTGAGGGGTTAGGTCATGGAGGAAAATGGCTCTCTGTCAACTTTGGCATTTCACATTTGAACTGCATAAAATATTAAGTTTATAGAAAAATAACTATGCTAACAGAACTATGAGCTTTCATCGTTTGTAATTTCCTGTTCCCATTGTCTGAATAAATTGATGTCCATTCAAATCAACCGAGAGAATGCCAGAGCAGACAAGAACTTGGTTTGGGAGTTGAACCCAGGAGCTCCTTGCTGTGAGTTTGTAGTCCTAACCACTACGCCACCATTTTAGTATAAAAGGGTCCATATTATGCTGTTTTCTGATATACAGCTCTAGAAAAAAAATAAGAGACCACTGCAAAATTATCAGTTTTTCTGATTTTACTACTTATCGGTATGGGTTTGGGCAAAAGGAACATTTTTGTTTGAGTCTATTTTATTTTATTTTAATTTATTTAACCTTTATTTAACCAGCAAAGTCCCATTGAGATTACTAATCTCTTTTTCAAGGGAGTCCTGGCCAAGACAGCAGCACAGTTACATTACACACAGACATTTCAACATATCACAAAATGGATTCTTAAAAGCAATTACAAATCATAGATTTAATTTCCAAACCTTTCAACATAGATTTAAACTGAACTATTGAAGTCAGTTCTTGTAATTTTAAGACTTTTTGTAAATTATTCTATGTTGACGGCGCATAATATTGAAATGCCACTTTACCAGTCTCTGTGCAGACACTTGGGACAGAAATAAGCAGTTTTGTGATCGCAGAGCATAATGTCCATCTGTTTTATATTGAATATACATACATATACTGTATATGGAGGGAGCAGACCCATAATCCCTTTGTAAATGAACATGTACCTGTGACTTAGCCTGCGGGTGACCACTATGCTCCCATTCCAGTATTAAAATGAATGGACGAAAAATAATAAGCTTATTTCACCAACTGACAACCATGAAGACCTAAGCCGGGAGAGGGTCCATACAAACTAGATGAGAGGTTAGGTCATGGAGGAATATTATTGTCTCTCAACTTTGGCATTTTGCCATTTTGTATTTTAATTTAGGACATGAAATAATAGGTTAGAGAAATCATGACCTGTGCCATTTGAACAATGCACTTCATCATTTCTAATTTCCTGTTCCCATTGTCTGAAATAATGACTTAGTCGGATGTCCATTCTTCAGCCAACTGGTACACAAGACCGTGGAAGTCGTTTTATTTCAGATGTCATATTTTCGAGGTTAAAGGTGCACTGTGTAACTTTTCTGGCAGAGGGTCCGTCAATGTTTGGCTGGAATGTTTCACTCTGTGGAATTAAACCTTTCTATCTTCATGGAGACCAAACCAGACCAAGTTAGAGGTCAGATCTGTGGAGAGGCGAACCCGTTCACAGTCATATAATACCCCTGTAATTGAACAAATGTAATGCAGAGCTTAATGTCAGACTGTGGAACTTTCCAGGCAGAGCAATGACATATCTATAAAAACAAGCAGGTGACGGACCCCTACAATGAAAAAAGTTACACAGTGCACTTTTAAAATACATTCTACATTTGGAAAACAAATTTTACAAACCTTAGGCAATAAGACTAATAGGCTAATAGAGCCAGGAGTCCACTGTGAACGCAATTGGTCTGCAAAATGAGTCGGGAGATGGTTTATGGTCTTAAAACCTACGACGGCAAAGCAAAACTTTTACCTGTGCCGCAACAATCCAGACAAATTCTGAACAGAGCGTTTTTTTCAGGCTTAGAGAAGACATGGATTAATGAAACAAGCGTGAATGAAGCAAAATAAAAGCAAAAAAATCAAGGTATGTTTTTGAAGAGGAGCAAAAATATAACATGTTTAAAGGCTCAAAAAAGTAATTTTTTACATAATATCTTGAATTTCGGTCCTTGTATATTGCAATCCTTTACTTTCTCTTGGGTACTAGCTTATCCTTGAACAACCCACACACACAAAAATATATCTTTCTTAGCAATCTTAAGAGATATAGTCAATAGAAATATGCAACAATTACAAAATGTCCAAGGGAGTCATATTTTGCCAGCGGTATACCATTTCACAGTATGCTACCTTCCACTGCAGACATTAAAAACAACATTACGCACTCATATTACACATGTTCCTGCCATTACAACACCAAATTGTTGCTACGAGGGAACAAACGAGGGCCTCTGCGTTCGCTCGGGGTCGTAATTAGCATTGCTCCTTTTGATAAATGCTTGGAAAAAAAAAATAAAAAATCAGCTCCGTTCTGGTGATTCGGCGAAGGGAGAGAAGATAGAATCCGATACTGCAGGCTGATATCTGCTGGTATTTCCAATGGCCACACCTGTCTCATTGTCATTCAGGAAAGCACACCTGTACAACCCCAGTGTCACAGCAAGAGGGAGATGCGAACAATGATGGAAATACTAAATGTGAAAACAGAGGTGGGTTACCGAGACAACGCGTGTATTCACTGTATAGCTTTTGGGGAAATATGCATGTGCATGGTTAACAAAAAGGAATGCCTATGTAGTGTGAAAAAGTTAGAATTACTTACCACTATTATGGAGCAAATTGTCAAAAATGAATGGATGTCTGACTGTAAAATAATGTAAAAATCAGCTATACTGGTGCATTTGTCAATATAGTAGTATTTCTAAATGGAAATTTTGATTGATTTTTATTTAAAGTGTAACTTTTCTGGAGAGGGTCTGCAACCTGATTTTTGTTTGTTAATGTTATGTATGGCATTAAAATAATTTGTCTTATATTCATCTACAGGTGTTATTTATTGCTAAAAAAAAACATGAATTCTTACTGTGAGTGGGGTCGCCTCTCCACAAATCTAACCTGTAATTTTGCTTGCAAGTCTTCATGGAGATTCTTACTTTTACGGCCATACTGTGGAACATTCTATGCACATCTCCATGGAGACAAGCTGATGACGATTTACTCTTTAATAGACTCACTAGCTCACTGTGTCACACTTTGTGTCACTTATTAAATAAACAACCGATTAAAATTCTAATTAATTTCAATAAATACTATCCAATTATTTATATATGTAAAATACTTCAGTTTGTGGCATTGTTTTAAAGGTCCCATGGCATGAAATTTTCACTTTGAGGTTTTTGAACGTTATTGTGAGCTCCCCTACCCTGTTTAGCCCCCCATGGCTAAAAGTTGCAAAATGGGTAAACTGAGCATTTGTGATCCTTTTCCGCGTTTGAAAAAAAGACAGCCCAAACGGGCGATTCTGAACAAGGGAACTTTCTGACGTCACACTTTTCCACCCCCCGTCTGAATGTCCACCCCGTCTCTGGAAATCACGCCCACAAACGAGCTACGAGCTACATTTTTTTTTTTTTTTTGCCTGAAGGCACGTGAGAGTCTCTCCAGGCTTGGATGTCCTTTATCCGAGCCTCCGAACCTCTGAAACAGCAGTGGTTTAATTTTATTTTCTGTGGAAATTTGACTATGAGTGCTTTTTTTCCATGGGATGCTTGTCCTTTCTTCCTCCGCTTAAAACACGTAAGTGGGTGACAGCGCACATCGCACCGCTAAACCAGGAAACAGTGGCGTATTTGGCCACAACCCACCCGCTGGACTGGTCTGTCTCTGTCCTCCTCATTTGCATTCAAGCAACAACGCTCAGAATAAAGCGTTTCAGAGACATATTTCTGAATAGGACTGTCTTCAGGAGGCTCTCTCATGCACTGAGGCTTGATTTTGGAGAAGGATTCATTTACAGTATTAGGGAACCACTAAGGCGCCATATAAAAGCATCAAGAAGTACCATGTCATGGGATCTTTAATATTTATTATGGCTTTTGCTACAGGTACTTTTGCTACGGGTATATGTGATGTTTTAGTCATGGTGTTTTCTTGTTTATCAGATGTTTTATGTTCACTGTGGGCCTAGGGGGCATTGCAATTTCAAACCCTGTGTGTGCAATCTGTACATATGTTTTTTGACAATAAAGCTGACTTTGAACTTTGAGCTCAATATTAAGATTAACATTAGCATTAGCATTAGCAGTGAGACACAAATATCTCTCTTTTTAAATACAAAAGTGTTATCCAGTGAAGTGTTTATTTTATTTGTGTATTTTTTATCATGTTTTCAGTCACATTCACCACAGAGATGTTCACTGTCCAATCTGTACGGGATTTATAGTGTAACTCTGCAAAACCCTAAAATTGGACAGGAAGTAGTGATGCTAACAGTAAGGTTTCTGATTTCTGAGAACAGGAATATACGACTGACTCACTGCTCACTTCTATTTGGTGGCTAACGGGTTATCAATGTCCATTTATACAGTTTATGATTTGAACCATGCTGCAACTAAAGTATTTAGGATAAACTCCCAGTCCCCTGCTTGATATTTAACTCGATCCGTCCTCTTCCTCACACCTCATTCATTCTCATTCTCAACACGCCACCACCCAACCCCGGCGTCACCCCAGAGGAGAGCCTCGCTGGCCCTTAAAAACCTCATCTGATTGGCCGACCGCGCCACGTGTCATTTGCAGTTCGCCGCTGAAGGTTATCGAGACGACGGATCGTGGGTTTAGAAAAAGCGTATTTTCTATGGCCCCTGATATGAAAAGGTAGCATTTGTTGGAGGAGTGCGGAGACAGAGAACCGGTCTGGAGATGGAGTGGAGATGTGTCTGACATAATAATGGATGCTGGCGATAAGAGGGGAGCAGGGGAGAGTGGCTGTGATCATGAAGGAGGAGGCCATTTGAGTTGGAGAGGAGAGAGGAGAGGAGGGGTTGGAGCAGTGGACACCTCCTAAGGCTCCAGAGATTCACAAACATCCATCTGGAGTAGCCCAGCCTTGTGTGCGACTGTCTCCAGGCTATAGGAGGGAAAAATAACAAATAAAGTTGGAAGTGTTTGAAAGAGTGGTGGTGTGGAGGTGCGGTTTTACGCTGGTGGGGTTGGAGGTAAAAAGTGGGTTGAAGGACAATTATTTTCTAAGACTTTTCCAAGTTTTAATTTGACTTTTTAATAGCCTGCCTTATCATCAATGTTTAACTGCGGGTCTCAAACCAGGTGAGAACATCTGGTGTTAAAAAAAAAAAGGTAAATTACCACAACCAAGGCATATATTAAAGATCCCATGACATGGTACTTCTTGATGCTTTTATATGGCTCCTTAATGGTTCCCTAATACTGTAAATGAATCCTTCTTCAAAATCAACACTCACTGCATGAGAAACAGAGATAAGATGAGAAAAAGTAATTTTTCTCACTCTGAACACTCCATAATGGGCGTTGTTGCTTGAATGCAAATGAGGAGAAAAGAGCTGGCCTATAGTAGAGGGTGGGGGCGTGGCCAAACTCTCCGCTCTCGGCTCTAGCTCTCAGCTGATCCATTTCCGTGTTTTTGCACGGGGGGAGAGATTTGAAGCGTTCCTTTGAAAAATAAACACATTTCCACAGAAAATAAAATTAAACCACTGCTGTTCAAAGGTCCAGAGGCTCAGATAAAGGACTTCCGAGCCTAGAAACACTCGGACGTGCCTCCAGGCAAATAGAAAACGCATTTTGCGTTGCCTAGCGCATTCGCAGTCCAAACTCTCTGGGCGTGATTTACAGAGATGCTGAGTACAGACAGACGGGGGTGGAACTGCATTTGCATTTCTTTTTTCAATCTGACGTCAATAAGGTGCCTTGTTCAAAATCGCCCGTTTGAGCTCCAATTTTTTGTAATGCAGAAAAGGATCGCAAATGCTCAGTTTAGACATTTTGCAACTTTTAACCATGGGGGGGGGCCTAAACAGGGTAGGGGAGCTCACATTAACGTTCAAAAACCTCAGAAAGTGAAAATTTCATGCCATGGGACCTTTAATGGTCCTTTAGTACACAAAATGTATTTTCATTAGCTTTAAGCCATGTTATAATGTTACCTCATCAAAAACATACCTGGAGATGTGTTTAGTTTCATTTATTACACTGGTCTAGAAGCAAAATGCTTCCGGAACAAAAGTAGTGAAATTTTTCTTGGTTTACGTCACTAATAAAGAAAAAGTAAGTCAGAAGTGCTGATTGGCTATAGTTTCCAAGATATAGTATTGGGTCAAAATAGGAATTATATATAATTATATGATAGGAATCGAAATTGTGTGCACCTGATGTCTTAAGGCTATTTCTTGTTTATTTCTTCATGGATAAAGAAGTGCAAGTTATATATTTTCAAAATATAAATATTATTTTTAAGCTATTGTACAGTATAAACAGATGCGATTTTGATGTACAGTAATCCCTCGCTTATCGCGGGGGTTAGGTTCCAGAAATAACCCGCAATAACAGAAATCCGCGAAGTAGGACAACTTTATATTGTACAATTATTATACATGTTTTAAGGCTGTAAATGCCTCACCACACACATTATACGCTTTTCTCAGACTGGAATTAACCTTCTCGTTTAAACACTCAAACTTTCATAGATTTTCAACAAAATGTATTAATAGTGAAGCGTGGGGGGAGACACGGCCCCGGAAGCCCCGCCGGATGCACGAGGAGCACGAAGACATGAGCCACTGGATCCGCAGGAAGCACCGCGCTCACCCAATGGCACCGCCACGTCCCGGGACGCGACGCGCAACAACCCCGAGCACGAGATCGAACTGCGGCGCCCGGACCACGTCTTCTCAGCCCAAGCCACAAACCAGCCACACAAAACCAGCAAAGAGCGGCACGTGGTGGTTTAATCCTGGTTTAGACCTGGTCTAGTCCCGGTTTAGTCCAGGTCTAGACCTGGTCCAGTCCTGGTTTAGTCCAGGTCCAGTCCAGGTTTAGACCTGGTTTAGACCTGGTTTAGTTCTGGTCTAGACCTGGTTTAGTCCACGTTTAGTCCTGGGTCTACAGTCTCTTAGCCAATCAGGACGCAGAACACAATGTTACACTATTAAAAAAAAAAAAAAAAAAAAATCTCCATTGTGTCCTTGGGCAAGACACTTAACCCCACCTCGCCCCCAGTGTCTGCGGACACTGGTAGCCCCCATGGCAGAAGATAAATCAAGGCCCGTTGTGACGTGAGCCGTCCTCCTGTGGACCCACCACCCGCGGGAGGATTCATGAGGGCTGGTGCATTGTGTTCTGGGCAGTGGAACACTGCTTGGACTGCTGCCCCCGCGACCCAGAGAATGGAAAAAGTGGAAGAAGATGAATGAATGAATGAAAAAAAAATCTGCGAAACAGCGAGGCCGCGAACAGTGAACCGCGATAGAGCGAGGGACCACTGTAAAACAATATTTCATTTTATTTATTTAACAGGACAATGTACAGCCTCATAATGCCAAAGGCGGAGATGCTTGTAGCAGATTATAGCTTGAAAGCTAATTTCCATCTGTAGTCCTTTATGGAGAAGAGGACAAGGGACATTATATACAGTGCAAAAAAAATAAAAAATAAATAAATAGTCCATACTCTCAGACACTCATACTCCCATTCATCCTCATCATACACTGTAATACAAAGCAGAAACTGCTTACATTTCAAATTCATTATGCTAAAAAATTTACAGTTATAGCTCAACAATCTAATGTTTGTACAATAAATAGAGACCAATTCTTTTTTTTTTCTTTTTTAAAAGTTCACTATAATAAACATAATTGCGTAGATTTGCAATATCAATTAGAGCATTTATAATATCAATTTAAAATGTTTCAGTGCGTGCATCTCTGGTTTTCAATGAACCCCTTCACCAAACCAATATCATTACATATCTTGAATACATTAGCTAACCAGCACAGTTATCAATTGATTTTCAGTTCATCTTATCAATATAAACTTTTATCTCGGAAGCAGATCGAGTCCAAAAATTTGTAAACCAGTGTAGTTGGCCTTATCATCAATGTTTAACTGCGGGTCTCTGGTGTTAAAAAAGGCATATACAGTGAACCCTCGTTTATCGCGGGGGTTAGGTTCCAGAAATAGCCCGCAATAAGTGAAATCCGCGAAGTAGGACAATTTTATATTTTACAATTATTCTACATGTTTTAAGGCTGAAAACGCTTCACCAGACACATTATACACCTTTCTGAGACTGGTATTAACATTTTTCTCTTGTTTAAACACTCAAACTTTTGTAGATTTTCATTAAAATATATTAATAGTGTGGGAGGGGGGGGCACGTGACACGCGGACACGTGCGCGCGCGGACACGTGTGTTTGTTTTGGTACCACATATCCATGCCATGTGCGAAAGTCGAGTGGAAACGACCTGGATATCATTTTGGGCAAGACTCAAGCCAATGCTAACAGTGCCGAACCGCTAACAGACGCCTCTGAGCACCAGTCCTCACCACAAGACCAGGTAAGACTAACCTGCGCTCACAAGAGTTGGTTGCATTTCACCCCGGCTCCAAAATCAGACCGCTATCAATGCGTCGCCAATACTCCACAGCTCTCTAGTTCGTTCTCTCAGCGTGACGGGGAAGAGCCACTGTCTCCTCTGTGCGCACGAGTGTCCTCTCCCCGCTGCGGCTCCCCCGGACGCCGCGCGGCCAGGCGCCAGGCCCGTCCATGTTGATTCTTGGCTCTTCCATGGTCCGGCTCACACTCTCTTCCATGGCTCGTGCAAGTACTTGATCTGGCGCGGCGAGAGCCGGAGCTGGTTGCAACGCGCTCCCTTATTTTCCAACTTTTTTTCTGCTCTTACCTGCTTGTTCGTTTGCACACTTTGAAGATTATGTGTATAAGGCTAAGTGCTTCAGATACGCGATGTTTCTGCTCCATTTCAACCTCTATTTTCTCTGGATTTTAACTTTTTCACCGTTGCTATGTGCGTTGCTATGTGCGGAGGAGCTGCTACGGAGGACGCGCAGAGGCCGACGTTACTTTTTCGTGCTGTTCTTGATCTGTGCGTTGCGGCACTGGAATTTCCCCACTGGGGGACTAATAAAGGCATATCTTATCTTATCTTAAACAAAGGCCACACCTCCTGTCACCCAGGCGCTCTCGTGAAGGACATCTGAGACTCTGTCCCTACCATCCCTGGTCTAGACCTGGTTTAGTCCTGGTTTAGACCTGGTTTAGTCCTGGTTTAGACCTGCTTTAGACCTGGTTTAGTCCTGGTCTAGTCTCTTAGCTAATCAGGGCGCAGGACAGAATGTTACACTGTAAAAAAAAGTTACACTATAAAAAAAATTGAAAAAAAAAAATTGGAAAAAATTGGAAAAAAAAATCCGCGAAACAGCGAGGCCGCGAAGAGTGAACCGCGATACAGCGAGGGTTCACTGTATTAATATTAATGGTCCTTTAGTAAACAAAATATATTTTTATTAGCATTAAGCCATGTTATAATGTTGTTACCTCATCAAAAACATACCTGGAGATGTGTTTAGTTTCATTCACACATGTTAATCCTTTATTATTAGTCTGTCTACATCTCCAAAAGCTCAAAATGCTCTGTTCCACCTTGTGATGTCATAAAGCTGTAGTTTTCAAGTGAACAGCTACCTTTTACCTTTTCCTTAGTGAAGATTGGAAATTCCAGAGCTGAAATGATCCAAATGATTCTAGTGAAGGTGTGTGGAGTTTAAAAACACAGTGAAGCATTTCCTGTAGTATTACCACATGACATCACAAGAACTCAGCCTAAATATTCAGAGTTTGTGTGTTACATGTAAATATGTAAATGAAACCAAACAACACCAGGTATGTTTGTGATGAGGAAACAACATTATAACAGATGTTAGAGCAGAAATTAGCATAATATGGGCCCTTTAAACAGCTGTGTATTTGAAGATTTTACTGCAGCCCATCACTATAAAACCATACGTACCGTTAGCTTGATTCTCTTGCTTTAAATAGCTGTCACATGCCATCAGGAGTAATGGAATACAATAAAAGGCAATGGCAAAGCAGCTCGCAAAACCAAATGAGATGTGATGTGTGGAGGTTAATAGAACGATTTGAGCTTGATAGGTGAAGCGAGTGTGCAGTATAACGCTCTCAACATTATATTTAGGGGAATTTGAGAGGTTAATGTGAATAACAACAAGACAAGTCACAAAACAGTAAGTATTTGTCAAAGGAGGTTAAGTGCGTGGGTGGAAGAAGTGTCCTTGGAGCCGCACTCGAGTAAAGGAAAAGTAATAACAAATGGTTAGTTATAACATCAAAATAAAATAAAGGTTGATGCAGGTTTGGTGGGCTGTGAAGTGCATTAAAAGGTGCAGTGTGTAACTTTTCTGGTGGGGGAGTCCATCAGTTGCTTGTCTTCATGGAGATGGGAGATGTTTGCTTGGAATGTTCCACAGTCTGGCATTAAAGTATTCTGTCTCGCATGTTTTTAGTTATAGGCGTTTTTATAGCAAAAAATAATGTCAGTTTAACACGTTAATTAGATGAATTAATTACACTGCAAATTAACGCATTATAATTATGAGCAAATCGCTGCTCGGCCTTTGAACAGCAAGTCTATTTATAAAAAGAACAAAGATGGGATTATCAACAAGAACGCGGTGATTTGGAGCTTTTGTAAAAAAAAAAAGAATTTTCCGATCACTGAAGCTGTTCCAGCCTGACGAATCATTTGAACGATAAACACGTCCGGACAAGTTCCATTGTTACCGGTGATAGAACGAGCGTGAGCGAACTTCAGCAAACCAAAAAACCAACAAACTACCAAACCACCAAACCAACAAACCACGCTGCAGAATTTGGGAAACGAATGAGCAAAGTGACCACAGAAAAACTGACAAACTCAATTTGCCTCTCTCTCTCAATCTCTCTCTCACACAAGATTAAAATGGGATTAAATAGATTAATTAATTACAAATTCTGTAATTAATTTGTTTTTTTTTAATTGCCCGACAGCACTAATAATAATAATAATAATAATAATAATAATAATTATTATTATTATTATTATTATTATTATTATTATTATTATTACTATTATTATTGTTATTATTATTATTATTATTATTGTTATTGTTATTGTTATTGTTATTGTTATTGTTATTATTGTTATTGTTATTGTTATTATTATTATTATTATTATTATTATTATTATTATTATTATTATAAACTAAATATGATAAATGCTGTCTTATGAAACATACGCTTGTACTGGTGGGGATGGAGAAGTTAAATGCTATACTAAGGAATATTCTATACAAAGAAATATCATTTCCATGGAAACAAGCAAATAGTCATAGTGTCTTGCTCCATGACACAACATCATTACATTAATGTACTTTTTGGAGGTGACATTTAACTGGCTTTTGGTTTTAAGAAGAGAACCCTAAAACCTGGGCCACTTGTTGTCTCCCAAAATAACAAACAAGAAGTTAATGTCTTGCTAAAGAAGTCTGGCAGAGAACCAACAACCTGTTTCAGGTTTCATCGTTTCATTGTCTTTTCCTCCTTAAAGCTGTTAAAAATGTTAAGCAAATAGGCAGAGAAATCCAAATACTGGCAGAGTTAATTCTAAAAACTTTTCAACAAAACAAACTTGTCCTGATACACTTTTATACTGGAATAGTAATTATAGCGACACTATGCAGGATTCTTTTCAAAACCTTATTTAAAAAAAAGTATTTCAGTCAAACATGAAAGTATTTGTATCTATCCGAGCACAACAAATGAGCCAGGATATTTTGTGCTTCCCTCGGTTCCAATTTCACAAGCAACTTCAGCTCAACTAATGACGGCCATATTTCTACTCTCCGGAACCAGCGCCGAAAAGGTCACATGACACACTCCGAAGACACACTGAGATGAATGGAAACAACCGGAAAACTAGTCACAACTCTGCAGTCTGTTGGCAGTTCCTCTACCTAGGGTGTGAACCAGTACAGTCAAGGAGAAAAAGTTGTATTTTAAAGAGTTGCTATTACGTTAAATCAACTCTTTTTAAATGTAGTTCAGATTTCCTAAACGTGTACTTGTGTCCCCTAACTGGTTCAAATACAGCTTTTACTAATAACAATGCTAAAACTGATTTCAAAAACATTTATTCATGCTTTTATTTGGTGTTTTAGTTCATTGTAAAGCAAGATAAGCCTCACAAGACTCATTTGGGTTGCTTCTCCTTCTATTTTTACCTTCCAAAATCCCTTTTAACTCCCAAATCTTTTTTTTCCCCCCACCCAGACTTCAACTTCCCTTACCTTTCTTCCCCCCTAATTTGCCCCGGCTGTTTTTTTTTTAACGAGGAAGCTGTAATTTGTCTCTCTCAGATCCTAACACCCGGTTGGGGGTTGTACGTTCGATAAAGGTAGTCCCCCGCTGGGCAGATGCATTATTCCATGTGTGATGTGGCGTAGTGATACGGCTCAGAGCTTCAGTCAAAACATCTGACACTTTTTCCTTTTTTCGTACCTTGCCCCACACCCCTCATCCTCAACAAGTCCCCTCCTCCGCCAAGTCTTATATTATGCATCATTCTGAGGGTTTTCACGCCTTCTATCCCTGCTCCGACCAAGTGCACGCCCATTGTGTCCTTCAGCGAGACACTTCAGTCATGTACGTATGCATGGGGTGTGTGTGTGGGTGATTAGTGGTGGTGCGGGAGAGAATTGATGAAGTAGTTCAAGGCATCATTTTTGCAGGATTACTCACATGTGAATGAAACTAGGGATGCACCGATGTGAAAATTTAGCCGATACCGATATCCGATATTAATGTTGCTGATATCGGCAGATACCGATATTTATTTTTTATTCTGAGATAACATTTTAAACAGACTGAAAATCATGCAAAATGAATTTTTGAATGTCTTCTTTTATTTTCAAAACATGTTTTGACTCCTGATTTTTTATTTCTTTTTCAATTTCATTTTTTTTTATAGTGTAACTTTTTTTAAATAGTGTAATATTGTGTTCTGCGTCCTGATTGGCTAAGGGACCTTTGCTGAACGATGTTATAGATGGGGGACGCGGGGGGGCGGGACCGGGACCAGACTGGAACTACTAGACCAGGACCAGACTGGAACTAGACCAGGACCAGACCGGGACTAGACCAGGACTAAACGCGGACTAAACTAGGTCTAGACCTGGACTGGACCAGGACTAAACCTGGACTAAACCAGCACTGGACCAGGTCTAGACCTGGACTAAACCAGCACTAGACCAGGTCTAAACCAGGATTAAACCACGGCGTGCGTCTCTTTGCCTGGTTTCGTGCAGCTCTTGCGTTCGTTCATATTGGCCCGCTTTTACACATCAGGCCGATAGCGATATGTTAAAAAATTTGGCAATATCGGCCAATACCGATGTTAATGCCGATATATCGTGCATCCCTAAATGAAACCAAATGTAAGTCAAAGAATATTTTCACTAAAGAACTGTAGCGCTCAGCACTCTTGATGAATTGGCCCATTTTAACTTTGGTGTGACACAATCTTGTCAGTATTTGTTAATCTTGTCAGATAAATGATGAAATCCCAGTCTATTTCAAACCCATAAACACTTTAAGACAAAAACTGGTCCACCCAAAAGACAAAACACCGAGCCACAAACAAAGCAATGTGGCCTACTCCATTCAGTGTAGTGAAGACTGCAGTGAGCGCTACACTGGAGAAACAAAACAGCCGCTTCACAAGAGGATGTACCAACACAGACGAGAGAGCCAGAGTGGACCTTCATCTGCCGTACATCTCCACCTAGAACTCACAGGCCACTCCTTTGAGGACAGTGAGGTACAGATCTTGGCCAGAGAAAAGAACTGCTTTGAGAGGGGAGTTAAAGAGGCTATTTTTGTCAAAAAAGAGAACCCTTCCTTGAACAGAAATAGAGGTCTCAGACATCATTTGTCTCCATCTATAACTCTATCCTCAAACCTAAATCAAAACAAAGAAAACAATAGGGCAGCAGGTCAGGTCCAGAGGTGTGAAAACACCATTATGGCCCTGAATGGTTCTGCTAACAAGACCCCACACAGAAACTGTAAGCAAATAGGTTTGATAGTTTCATAGTAATTTCATTGTAGTTAGCTCCTCCCTTCAGGCATAGGCAGTGTCCACCAGCACTCTAGCCAGAACTGAAGAAGCAGCTTGGATGAGCTGCGAAACGTATTCGACCAAATAAACTAAAAATGAATTTCTCCTTTTGCCTTGTCAGATAATACTCCCTACAACTGTATATAGCTGTGATTGTTTATCTTATTTAATACTGTATTTTATATTTTATTACTTATTTTTCTACTTTATTCTGATATGTACATATACATTTATTATCATTTTTTATGTCTCATCTGACACTGGTCTATTGCTCTTTTTTTGATTTGATCTATTTTTTGTTCCCCTCTGATATATATTATATTTGATGAGTGGCAAACAATTTCCCAAACAATTTCCCTTGTGGATCAATAAAGTTTGTCTAAGTCTAAGTCTAATTAAGGTCTCAGACTTGTAGCTTGCACACTTACTGTTGTACTCTTTAGTATTATATAATTACATCCTGGGTTGCGAGTGCCACAACCTGTAGATAAAGGACACACACACGTTTTTTCTTTCTAAACACGTTTTTCTTTCTAAATGGAGAGGCTTCATATGAAAGCAAGAAAGAACCTCCAGAATTCCCTCCCTGAGCTGCAGAGGCTGCACTAGCACTGACTCGTGATTGTCTGCAGGAGCTGGGGTTTAGGTAGTGACCGTTCAGATCAGAGAGAGGCATTTTAGGTTTAAAGCAACTGGATTTTCAGCTTTGGATCGTCTTAAACCATTCATTCATTCATTCATTTTAGTAATAAAGCAGAATTACAATTATTTTCAGTAAAAGCTTTGAACAAATCTAGGTCATGTTTAAGGCATTTACAATGAAAATCTTACCCTTTAAACGGATGACTTCAACAAAAATGTGATTAAAAAAAATAATAAAAATGAAATGATAAATACCTTTGCCATATTTAGAATATCCATAGCCTCGATAAATATCTGGCATGCATGACTCACATCAAGGTGGTTAGCCATTCAACAAAACCATTTATCTCTGTATATTGTACATTTTCTAGACGTACTCTAATTTCCTTCCATCACTCACACTTGCATGGATACTGTGTCGATTTATAGCAAGAATGAACAAACCATTAAAAGCCTATAAACAATCTCACTCAGTCCAATTCAAACTAATAAAGACTCTTTCAGCCTGCAGAAACTGTCCGACGCGCTGATGTAACCCAATGAAAATATTATCAAGCACTTTGAAACTACTTTACAAAAATAAAAGGAATACAAAGTTTTTCACTTGTGTCTGCGTTGGAGCCCTGGAGATACACAATTAGCTCTCTGCGCTGTTTCATTGTCTCTGCTGATTTTTAATAGGACTCAGAGCCCCGAGCGTGAGTTTTACACTGAAAACAACGTGAGTCAGTGGGTTCTGGGAGAGACACTTTTATTTAGCTAAGTTGTTTTGGGGTTTTTTTGTTCAAAGGTGAGTCATAGATGCTAGCACTCACACCTCAGCCAGAAGGTTCCAGATTCCAGGTTCTGTGTGGAGTTTGTATGTTCACCCTGTGTCTGAGTGGGTTTCCTCTGAACCCTCATGTTTCCCAAACCCAAAACTTGCACAAAAGGTCAAATCCTCCAGCTAAGGTGGTCCTGACCAAGACCTGGAGATGGGTGCCACTGTTCCTGACTGTTGCCCCAGTAGCTTTGTGTACTTAAGTGTACACAAGGTTGTGCCCTTGATCAAGGTTAAGCGTACTTGACCTCCACTAGCTCCCCATTCTTCAGCGCATCCAATTCAAAGTCCTCTCTGACCTCCTGCACCGCCACACCCCATCCCGCTCCCTCTGTTCTTCCGACACCAACCTCCTGTCCCACCCCTACAGGACCAATCTCCGAACCTGGGGTGACAGAGCTTTCTCCATTGCTGCCCCCACCCTCTGGAACTCACTCCCACGACCTATCCGTGACTGCTCTGACCACCCCACCTTCAAAAAACTGCTCAAGACTTACCTTTTTAAAACTGCTTTTAATGTTTCTTAATGTTTAATGTTTTTCTGATTGTTTATTGTTTTATTACTTGTTTTATTACTGATTTTACCTTCTGTACAGCGTCTTTGAGTGTCTTGAAAAGCGCTTTATAAATAAAATGTATTATTATTATTATTATTACTATTATTATTACTATTATTATTACTTAACCTTGATCAAGGGCACAAAGATAGCATTTGCTCAAGTAGGGAACTGAACCAGCAAGGTATGCACCGATCCAACTTTTTCTGTTCCGATAATAATGTCAATACTTTGGCTGTAAGATACCCGATATCAACCAATACTAGGACAGAGACTAAAAATATGATTTATTTTCTTTGAACGCGAATGGTGCACGGTTGAATATTACCTATATAAATGTGTTTTATAACTTTTACACATCATTTAAAGCAGGCATGTCCAAACTATGGCCAGTGAGCCAAATGCGGCCCTCAGACAAATTTTTCATGGCCCTCAGGCTTCTGGCTGAATTGGCCTAAATTACCTTGAGCAGAACTTTTGACTGCACATTTTTTGAAAATCTACTTTGACAAGACAATCTTTATTATTTATTGTGTGGTTTTGAGGATCTTAGCATGAATAAAAGACTGATAGCTCATTCTAAGGTGTTAAACATGCATATTTCTATTTTTGACTGTACTGAGCACCAGTTTATGGCCCTCTGCTTCATCTGTGTTTAGATATGTGGCCCTTGATGAAAAAAGTTTGGGCACCCCTGATTTAAAGTAACTACATAACAGCTTTGAAAAAATACAAGGTCAATAACACAAGTGTGCCAACAGTGGCCAGAAAAACCTTTTATTACACGAGTTTATAGACCAAAGTGAGAAATAGCCTGAACCAATATCTGGAAGCCGAGATTCAATCCATAGAAAATCTGTGGCGATATCCGATACCAGTATCATATGGGTGCATCCCTACCAGCTAATCCATACTCCTTATTATGGAGATTATTTTACCAGTGCTACATCTGAAAACCTAGTTCTTTAGTTAGTTCTTTAGTTCTTTAGTTTAGCCTTTTGTACAGTGGAATGAATCACTGAATATGTTAAAAATGATCATTTAAGACTACAATGTATTCTATGAAACCATCAGATATGATTCTTAGCTGCAAATGGTATTTTTGAGTTGCATCAGTCACTCAGACAAACAGATCAAAAGTAGAAGACAGATTCTTCACATGGTTGGTACTATTCAGCTTATCTGTATTCTACTTCTGCATGCATTTTCAAAACTCTGATTCAACCTCACAAGATATGACTCCAGATATACAGACACAGAACAGACTCGTCTTTTGTCCAACTCGTGACCTCAGAACTTTAATCCGAACCTGAATCATGAACGATAAAGACGTCTAGCCCGATCTTACCTCAGGAGTCACAGGTGGAGAATGAGGACCGTCTGGCTAGTGTCTGGAAACCACATAATGCTCATAATGCTGTGTCTATCGCCGTGAATCATCTCTCTCCACACGGGAAGCCGGCGCCCTGCAGGAGATGACCTATTCTCCGCGGGGGGCCCAACTACCACAAGGAACACAGGCCGGTCTCCTCCGCAAACAGCCCAAAGATTCAGGCTGGGTAGATGTCACAAACTGCACTTCAGGCTAACGATCCGGAACTGAGTCGGCGATAAGGCGGTGCTAAAAGGAGAAACGTGGCCGGCGTCATGCATGGAAATGGATGCGGTGTGGGGTAATTGAAAAGGGAGCAGTTATACCACTTTGTGTTATGTTTGGTGGAGTGGGTTTTGGAGGTTTGTGTGAGATTGTGTAAGACGAAAATACTGACTAAGCTGGTTTAAGTGTGTATAAGAGGTTTCATGTTTTTCAAATTAAATAATAATAATAATAATACATTTTATTTCAAGGCGCCTTTCTAGACACTCAAGGACACCGCACAAAGACAATCAATTCTTTCTTCTTTATTAGTTTATTTGACAGGGACAATGTGCAAAAACATTAAAGATGCTTTACACCAGATTATAGCTGAAGCTAGTTTCCATCTGTAGTCACTGAGCAGGTGAGAAATACAATATAAAACGTAAACAATATAATCAATACACACTCACACACTACAAATGACCAATTATTACACAATAAAATATTACAATAAAATCTCACTCAGATTATAACATACCAGTTATCATTCTTAATGCTGACACTGCTGATTCTCTAATAATAATTTCTTAACATTAAATGAAAAGTTTTTCATGTCAGAGGAAAGTTTCAAACTTTGTGGCAATTTATTCCATTCTTTGATGGCTTTGAAAGAAAAAGCTGTCTGTGCAAAGGCCGAGCTCCGTTTAGGTACTCTGCAGTCATTGTGACTTGTGGACCTGGAGGTCCTGGCTGTTTGTTCAGAGCAGAGCTGTACAATTTTTTTCAATGGAGGAGGCGCTGTGTTATTTAAGATTTTAAAGACTAATCGCACATTTGAATAGGTGATTAAATTGTCAAAGTTTAGCATTTTATGTTGTGCAAATATTGGACAATTAAATTCTGATTTATTTAATTTGGTGGGATAATAGCTGTGGTAATTTTTTTTTATAGCTTTACTTCAATTAAAGGGTTCATATTATGCTATTTTCTGAACTATATTATGTTTCTTCATCAAAAATATACAGTGGTCCCTCATTTATCGCAGCGGTTATGTTCTAAAAATAACCCGCACTAGGCGAAATCCGGAAAGTAGTCAGCTTTATATTTTACAATTATTCTACATGTTTTAAGGCTGTAAACGCCTCACCACACACGTTATACACTTTTCTCAGACTGGAATTAACATTTTCTCACATTTCTCTCTGGTTTAAACACTTAAACTTTTGTAGATTTTTGACAAAAAAAAAACAAAAAACTATTAATAGTGACTCTGGCGTGTATTTCACAGTTCCTATGACCATGCCTCTTCATCCTGGCGCCGCTCCACCACGGTGCAGGCGTCTTTTTCCGAGTGAAGAACATGCTTATGGGGAGTTGTTGGCGCTCTTTTTTCTTTTGGGCGAGAAGATTCTTATAAACAGACATGCCACCTTCGATTATATTTGAGAACATTTCATCGACATTGTGGGTTTTGCCGGGGAGAAAACTTGCAAACGTACAGCACTTCAGAGTCACACTGCGATCAACATTTAAATAAATTTGGCAAACTGAACGCATTCTGTTCTGTATAGGAGACAAGGAGGAGAATGACAAACCGGCAAAGGTCTACAGTCCGTTAGCCAATCAGGACGCAGAATACAATGCACGTTGATAGACTAAATTAAAAAATCCACGAAACATTGAGGCCGCGAACGTGAACCGCGTTATATGGAGGGACCACTGTACCTGGAGTTTGTGTTTTGTTTCATTCACAAGTGTTTAACACACAGATTCTGCATATTTAAGTCGAGTTCTTCTCTCAAATCGAAATCACTCTGTTCCACTGTGTTTTTAAAGTAAATATATTCAACTAGAATAATTTGGAGCATTTCAGCTGTAGGTAAAAGGTAGCTGTCGAAACGTTACCACTACATGCCAGCACAAGGTGGAACAGAGCATTTTGAGCTTTGGAGACAGAATCATAATAAAGGGTTTACAGCAGGGGTCTTCAACGTTTTTCAGGCCAGGGACCCCCAAACAGATGGCGAACTGGGCCAGGGACCCCCTACTATATAAACGCCATAGAATTGTGTTTTATATTAAATTGAGCTTAGTGTCATGTATAAACATTGCTACTCTGTTATGGTACATCCAATACAAGGAAATAATACACAGGTTAATACTGTATTTTACACTATAAAATATAAAATTATATTATTTTAAAGTGAAATCAAAAGATTTCGCGACTCCCCTGCAGTACCTCCGCAACTCCCCTAGGGGTCGCGACCCCCCGTTGAAGACCTCTGGTTTACAGTATTATAACACCATTAAAGCTTTAGAGTTAAGTTTGTGTAAAATAAGACCTTTAAGTGTCAGTTTGTGAAGAAAAATTGAGAGTACAAAAATACAGGAAGTACTGGTGAGTTCTAAAACAGAATACTTCTATCAAGACGGAAAATTCCATACATTAAACAGTATTAGTATTTGCGTTTCTGTCACCTTATTTGAACGCACATTTTGGTGATTCAAATAAGTAACTGGAGGTGGAAATGTTGGATATGGATTCTGATTTATGGGCATGCAAATCTTCACTGTAATATTATACTAGTTATTGTATTTCTGACTTCACAGCAGGGCATCTGAGGTTGAACTCGGAATAACTTCTATTAGAGAAACACATGTGGCTGCGTACGAGAAAAGAGACTGAGAATTCACTGTACAAGTCCACCTGTCCATATCCGCCCCTCGCTAGATTATATGGATCAATGGTGCGCTATTAAAAAGCATTAGAGCGCTCATGTCCCCTGATCAGACTCTATTCTATTTGTCAGCTCCTCCGTGATGCTCGCCTCCTTAACATTCATTTCATCAAAAGGTCAGATGAACAACTTCTGTCTTCATCCAGACTGACACGCCATTTGTCAGCAGCGCTAATGTCCAGTGGAAATCCAATCAGAGGTCCAGCCTGTCTGCCCAGGCGAAGGGGGGAAGGGACAGAGGGAGGAGAGGATGAGAGGGAGGAGAGAGAGGAGAGGGAGGAAGTGGAGGAGAGGATGAGAGGGAGGAGAGGGAGAGAGGGAGGACATAGAGGAGAGAATGTGAGGGAGGAGAGAGAGGAGAGGGAGGAAGTGGAGGAGAGGAGGAGAGGGAGGAGGGGGAGGAGAGGGAGGAAGTGGAGGAGAGGATGTGAGGGAGGAGAGGGAGGAAGTGGAGGAGAGGGAGGAGAGGAGGAGAGGGAGGAAGTGGAGCAGAGGGAGGAGAGGCAGGCCAACAGGATATGATGAACTGCACTGGAGAGTTCAAGTTTCACTGAAAAGTGGGATAACACAATGATGGACGGGTGAGTCGATCCTACTACAGCTATCACAATGACTACTACAACAACTACTACAACAGCTCCTGCTACTACCTCTACTACTACTACACTACTACCACTACTACGTACTTAGTACTAGTAACTACACATAGACTACTAGTTAAATGTTTGACTTTTACATGTAATTTTTTTCCCTTTATTTGTGTGATTATAGACATTGCAGTTTCTCAGTGACAGACTTTATGAATGAACCCAGTGAATGCAGTAAACAAAAAGTGTGAAATGATCACGACTTTGCACACGGCACTCCACTAATGAATCCTGACCCAGCACAGCTGTTATGTCAAGAAACTCCCGAAGAGAAGGACAAGGGGTTGGCAGCACTGTCAACAACAAAGCAAAGGGTAGTCACCATTAAATAACATGCATAACTCCATACAACTTCCTGGTTTAGTCCTGGTTGAGTTCTGTTTTAGTCCCGGTTTAGTCCTGGTTTAGTCCTGGTTTAGTCCCAGTTTAGTCCCGGTTTGTTCCTGGTTTAATCCTGGTTTAGTCCCGGTTTAGTCCCGGTTTAGTCCTGTACACACACGCTGACACATGACCCCTGCTGTCAGCTAATATCTCCCTTTGATGCAGAAATAACCTGATAATCTGACTCACCCATAAGAACGCATCAGCTCCGTTGTAACAGTTTGCCGTGTTGTCCGATAGTTTGCGTATAATAATTAATAATAATAATAATTCATAGCATTTATATAGCACCTTTCATGACACCCAAAGCGCTTTACAGTTCATTGTTCATTCGCTCCACACTTGGTGGTGGTAAGCTACTTTCTGTAGCTGACATATCCAGCTGACATATCCACGTGTATACGCGTATCGCGTATTTCGGCAGCTAAATTATCTGGAGCTCCGGAGAAACGAACGTATCCCAAACGTGTCCCGAGGCGAGAGTTCCTTCTAACGTAGCATTAACGTAGCAAGTTAAGGATTTTCTCCAGTTTCACTGTCCTTATTCTCTTCAAATGAAGTGTACATATTCACAGCTGATCGGCGAACAGGCGCAAACACAACAGACCTAATCATCATGATTGGCGGAAGCGCGATTGGTGGGTAATTATGATTTATACATCTTTATATATATCTTTTCTTTCCAAAAAACAAGCCAATTTGAAATACAAAATGTATGCTTTTAATGCAACAAATTATGTTATCTGAAACATGGAGTGGCTTCTCCATGATCTCAACTAGCACATTCTGCAAAAAAAGCAAAAATCACAAATTTTGAAAAAAAATTAAATTAAATTAAAAAATACTACTAATGCAAATATCTCGGTTTCACTAATGCCGACATGTGACTGGTTTTCGCGTGGCGGGGCACATATTTGATATATAATATGTATGTAAAATGCACAAAATAGTAAACAACAAAGAAAAACAATGAGACGTTTATCTTATCCTCTGACTGGCTGTGAATGAACTACTACTTCTACTACCACTACCACCATTACCATTACTACTACTACTACTACTACTGCTGCTGCTGCTGCTGCTGCTGCCGCTGCTGGCGCCGCTACTCATTGAAAATAGCATACTTCGTACCACTTTGTGAACTAAATATAAAACTAGAATGTGGAAGGCTAAGTGTATAATAATGTCCCTAATCCAGGCTGTTAATTCCATATTATCTCACAAAAACAGAAAGATAAAGTTTGCAACATTAACCCAAATAGAACCATCCATTTTCCACGGTAGCCACCTCAGCTTTCTGCCATGCCCCAGGTTGGTGCATATTTTCTGGGTGTCGTGCTGGGTTCCTTCCCCCGAGACTAATGAGCGCCGGGGGTCCAATCTCCGGGTCTCCCAGATGTTACAGTACGAGAGGAGCTAGCACATAGGCCCTGGTTCTCAAATGGGGAAACTGTATGAATAAAACATCCCGCCAGTATGCTAATATTCTAATCTCATCCCATTAGCCTTAAAAGTGGCTTATGGATTGACCAGACTGCAGGCTTCGTTAGTGGTTTGTGTTCAAATGTGTGGAGTTACAAAGGGATAAGCAGGGTTTTCCAGTCGGGTTAAGCCCCATTACTAAAGACGGGGAGCGGAGAGTGGAGCGAGTGATCAGAGGCCATGGCTACATAATTCACTTTCACCTTTTAAGTGGTTACACGGCGCTGCTAATCAGACGGGAAAGAGCTTTCGGGTGTACTGTAAGAGGGAAACGTAATCTTTTTTTTTTTTTTTTTGGTGTTTTGTGTTGGCAAAGTTTGTATCATTGTGTTTCACTTTGATTAAGTTCCGTGTCGGGCTGCAAAAATCGGAATCCAATTGAAATTTGCAGCTGTTGGCGTCACTACTTCCTGTCCAGTTTTATTTCTCTGAGGTTTTTACTGAGTCATGCTAAAATGAATAAATATTTAAAGATCAACAGGAAGCTGTGGGTGGACGTCACAATGTTCATGCTGAGGCCACAAACTGAAGCATTCTACACATAAAAACTTAAAATGGATATGAATTTAGATTTACGATTTTAATAAAAGTGACTGTTAGCTTCGTGACACAGTGAGCTAGCTAGCATGCTACTGTACACAGAGCCAATTAGCAAATCCCAAAGAATGCAATAATAAGAAACAAATAATGTTTTTTTTTTCTAAAGCAATATTTTCAGAGTTTAAAAACTGTATTTAAAAGAATATTCTCTGTGATAAATTTATTAAAAAGTAGCACTCGCAGTGGTAGTAGTACTCGCAGTAGTAGTAGAAGTAGTACTAGTAGTAGTAGTAGTATTTGCCATAGAACTTGCAGTAGTAGTAGTACCCACAGTAGTTGTAGTAGTAGTAGCAGTATTCGCAGTAGCAGTAGTAGTAGTAGTTGCAGTAGTAGCAGTACTCGCAGTAGCAGTATTCGCAGTAGTAGTAGTACTCACAGTAGTAGTAGACAAAGTAGTACTCAGTAGTAATGCTCGCAGCAGTAGTAGCAGTAGTAGTAGTAGCAGTTGTAGTCGTAGTAGTAGTAGTAGTAGTAGTACTTGCAATAGAAGTAGTAGCAGTATTCGCAGTAGTAGTAGTACTCGTAGTAGTAGTAGCAGCAGTAGTAGTATAGATATTGTATAAGCCGTTCTTGAAGTCAAAATAAGTCTGCTTTTTAATGGCTGCATCTCATAATAAAGTGTTGTCCAAGTATCAGGAAGTGTGAGTTAGCATGCTAGTTGTGCTTATTTATGATACTTTTAAAATATTTTATTATTTTTATTTATTTTCAAAATCGTATAACAGTTTCTATCTCTATGACTTTCCTTCTGTATTTGATTCACAAAATATATACAAAAATAAGTCTATATAACTGACCCGTGGGTTGGCGGTGCGATCCCAGCTCCCAAGCTCCCACAGATGAGCGCTACCGTTGTGTCCTTGGGCAAGACACTTAACCCCACCTCACCCCCCAGTGTCTGTGCACAATGGAAGAGCCCCCATAACACAAAATACATCAAGGCCGGTTGCATCAAGCGACATGGGGACGTCCTCCCATAGACCCACCACCCGCAGGGGGATCCATGGGGTGCCGGTGCGCTGTGATTTGGGCAGCAGATCTGGACTGTTGCCCCCATGACCCAAAATATGGACAAAGTGGAAGAAAATGGAAGAAAAAAAAAATGGAACTCTATATGCCACCAAGCCATCCTTTTCACTCCTTTACATACACCATTGGCCATATTAAACTTCATTCATCCAGTATTGTGCCTTGGGACAGAAAACTAAAAGGTTGAGTGTTCCGTGAGGAGCAGAGCTCAGTATGGCTGCACCAGTAACCATCTCCACACACGAACTCCAAGCAAAGGGTCAGGCTGAGAATGGAGAAGCACTGAACCCTGAGCTAACTCAAAGAGAACCCCCCTCCTGGAGAAAGAAAGGCTTTTGTGGTGGACACGGCCAGAAGGATGGAATATGACTGAATACAGGAGACGTGTCTTGGAGGTATGATGCGGGTGTGGGTCCTTCTCTGGTGAAGCGTAAACATGCCCAGATATGAACAAAGAGGAGCCCAGGCGAAACGGAGATTGGGTTTGAAACTGGTGAAGATAGAGCTACGTTGGGAGTAGTTTTGTTTGAGAAATATTCAAGTAAAATATTCAAGTAATTTAATAATTACTTCATTTTAAGTCCCAGTTTGCGGCTGATCTCTTCTGCTGTTACTCTGATGGAGCTCTTGTGTTTACTGTTGATCACAAAGATTGATTGTAGGAGTAACAAGAGTGAGGCTTTATGAATATAAAAGGCCCTTGATCATTGTTTATTTTTGTTTTGCTTTTTTTCCACCTGAAAATTAAATGAATGATTGCTTTTTTTGTTTTGTTTTTTTGATAAGCTACAGATAAGGGGAAACAGAGCCTTTTCTATTGCTGCCCCCACCCTCTGGAACACTCTACCTCAACACCTCCGGGACGGCACAGACCTCACCATCTTCAAAAAAAACCCCTCAAGACCCATCTGTTTAAAGCAGCTTTTAATGTTTAAATTATTTGCTATTTTTATTCATTTTGTTTTATTTTGACTGTTTTATGGACTTATTTTATTGTATTGCTCTATGAAGTGTCTTTGAGTGTCATGAAAAGCGCTATAAAAATAAAATGTATGATTATTATTATTATTATTATTATAAGTCATCGGGTCAACAAATAAGGGCTGCAGTCAAAGCAGCAATGTCTTGACTGTTAACAGGTTGTGGTGATTTCATTTCAATGTTAAAATTCATCATTTAAAAGTGTTGCGTAAATTTTCTGGTCTAGTTCTGGTTGGGGGACCGTCACCTGCTAGTTTCTATGGATATGTCATTGCTCTGCCTGGAATGTTCCACAGTATGACATGAAACAGCTCTACTTTACATTTATTCGATTACAGGTGGTTTTATAGCTCAAAAATACGTAGAAAAACAGGCATTCTGACTGTGCGCAGGGTTGCCTCTCCACGGATCTGACCCATGAAGGTAGTAAGGTTTGATGACATTCTATGAAACATTCCAGATAAAGCAAAAACATCTCCATGAAGGAAAGGATTTGACGGACCCTCCACCAGAAAATTTGCACAATGCACCTTTCAAAACAAAATCTGAAACAAAAAAACTACAAATAATAAAGCCATTTTTTTGTCCTTGAATCAAAACATCACGTCTTTCGAGGAAAACCAAGCGTCTATAACCAACATAACCAATTCGGTACAACGATTTCGCCCACAGACATTTTGAAATATTAATACAGCTCCATTAAATATAGTGCTTATGGGAGCAGAAATACAAAGGATTTTCTCAGTCACAGCTGTAAATCCACTGAGAGACCATTAGATCATGTCACCATTCCCACCCGTCTGGGCTGCGGTGAACATGGAAATGACAATCAAACGCACCCCGCATTATTGTCTTACTTCTGGCTGACCTCACCTCCCATTTACTGTGACCTGAGAGGGGCCCCTCCAAGAACAACTCATTATTTATGACAATCCAAGTCAAGTGATGCGAGACGTGTAAGGGTGTTTCTTTGTTTTGTCTGCGTGTTAACAGACGAGATTTCACTTTGTTGTTGTTGTTTTTTACATTGTTCACCGACAGTTCATTCATTACGGATATTTCACACTGATTTTAGCACAATTTGTTTGTTTAATTAAAGTTTCATTATGTAACTTTTCTAGTGGGAGGTCCTTCACCTGCTTGTTTCTGTGGTTATGTCACTGCTCTGCCTGGAATGTCCCACAGTGTGACATTAAATAGCTCTGCCTTCTATTTTTTCAGTTACAATGGTTTTATTGCTCAAAAATACCTAGAAAAACAAGCATTCTAACTGTGAGCAGGGTCGCCTCTCCACGGAACTTGGTCTGATTTGGTCTCCATAAAGATAGAAAGGTTTAATGCTATACTGTGAAACATTTCAGACAAAGCAATAAAGAAAGCATTTGATGGACCCTCCACTAGAAAAGTTACACAATGTACCTTTAAGAGTGTCCAGGTGTAAACACATTAAAAGAGGTATTTTATTTCTATGAAGTATAAACTGTTAACACATTGCTTATTAAGACCATGTTACATTTTATTGTTTTGAAAATTCTATAATCGCCAAAAAAACATAATTTAATTTATAACATAACATAATTTATGTTTTATGAGTTTCACTTTCATTTTTCATTGCACATTATCTGTAAATATGTACATAGCACCTAGCCTATATTTTTCATAGTGTATATTCTGTAAAGATTGTTTCTATTTGATTATACTTTTATTTATCTATTTTAATTATTATTATTATTATTTTTTTTTTGCATACTCTATACCAGTGTTTCCCAACCTTTTTTGTCTTGTGTACCGCTTGAGCCTTTTTGTCACACCTCGAGTACCCCCTCACTCATACGTGTTGATAATTTTCCAAAAGTAGAACGTGACACAACAGATTATTAAATAAAAATTATTTTATTTTATCTCCTTAATTTGAAAATTTAATTCTCAGCCATTTTCTCTCTTTTCTTTAACTCAAATTTACTCAAATTAGAATGAAAAAATTCAAAAAAATCTCCCCCTGCGCCTGGCAGCCGAGTACCCCCTGTGTTGTGCTCGCATACCCCTAGGGGTACTTGTACCCCTGGTTGGGAAACACTGCTCTATACTGTATATCTGTACTGGATATTGAAAAAAAAAAAAAAAATCAGGTAAAGGGCTTAAAGTCTTGCTCTAAAAGGCATCATAATCCAGGAAATGTCATGTGATTTGATGAAATGTTGGGAAAAATAAAAAAAAGAATATTTCAATATCTTCCACTGTTATATTTATTTCTTCAAATTGTGTGTGTGATTTGGAGGGCCTCAACCAAAACCTTGTTTAGGCCCAGCAGTTACCTGAAGCTCTGTTTGAACTGCTTCTGGCTACCTTTCAGAAGATTGGTATTAGGTCTATTTTGCAAAACTTGTCCGATACACTTCACTCCGACTTGCTAATGTGTGTTGTATCCAAGCAACAGGCCGAGGTGCAAAGGATGGTGGGTAGTGGAAGTGATTCTGCTGCAGACTCTGGTCCTGATGAATGGAGAGGAGATGTGCAGAAGGTCCACTCGCTCATGGATCACTGCACAGATAATCTATGACTTCAGACAGGGCCCAGGAGGAAAGTGCATTTGTCTTATTCAACTATAAAATTATATACCTTCAACTTCCACCCACAGAACACATTAGCATAACCGTTTTTCTTCAATAAATGGACTTTTGAAGAACACATATTGTGCCATTGTCTGCTATATACCTATAACCTATGACATCCGTAGAACATTATGTAATAATATGAACATTTAAAATCACAATATTCCTCTAAAACAGGGGCGTCGAACTCATTTTGGTCCAGGGGCCCTATCCAACCTACTTTGATCGCAAAGGGGCCGGATCAGAAAACTCATGGCAGATATACCCCAAAAATAGCAATATGTCCAAATATTTGTGCAGAGAAACGCAAATCTATTACAGAAGTCTTTTTTATTTGATGAACTCTTTCTTTTACAAAATATTATAATATTATGAACAATCTGAAACTTTAAGAAAAATGCAATTTCAACACAAGCATACAGGTTTCCCATTCACCTCCGTCAACAAATAGGAATTAGGAATTTTTCTTGGAAAATCCTGCACATCGTCTACTTTTCTCATTTTTGACATTTTGCTGATGAGGGTGTCACGGTCAACAACCAAAACGATGGTCCTTTAAGAGCGTTTGGAAAGAGGCGAGTCTTCATTTATGCTGCTCTGGTGGAAGGGGCCATGCACAGAGGCGCTGGAGACGCTTCTATACTAAGCTGCACAGAAAATTAGCAATATTTTAATAGAAAATCAGCCAAGGGCCAGATTAAAGGTCTTGGAGGGCCAGATCTGGCCCCTGGGCCACATGTTTGACACCCCTGCTCGAAACGATTTGAAAGAAACATGTCTGCTGATTTTGGTGGAGTTAATTCGTGGGGTATGGAAACTACACCTTAAAGGGCCCATATTGCACTGTTTTCTGATCTGTGTTATAACAGTTTCCTCATCACAGATATAACTAGAGTTGTGTTTTGTTTCATTCACACATTTTTAACACGCAAACACACAAAATAGGAGTTCTCGCAATATGAAAAAACTTTGTTCCACTTGTGATGTCAGGTGGTAACACAGGGAGTGCTCCACTATGTTTTTACACTCCAAACACCTTCACTAGAATCATTTGGATAATTTCAGACGCAACTGCCAACCTCTACTAAAAAAAAAAGATAAAAGGTAGCTGGTAACCTGAAAACTACCGCTTCATGACATCACAAGGTGGAACAGAGCATTTTAAGCTTTGGAGATGTAGACAGACTAATAATAAAAGATCGCTGAAATGTGTGAATGGAACAAAACACAACTCCAGGTCTGTTTTTGAGGAGGTAACAACATTCTAACATGACTTAAAGCTCACGAGAGTCAGTTTTGTGTAATATAGGACATTTAAGTACAAGGCCTACACACAGCAAAGAAAAAAAATCAACAAAATAATCCACAATATAAAACAATTTCAAGAGAAAGTCCAACGCTCCAATGCTCATTAACTTTGTAGACTCCATTACATTTGTTGCTGGAGTATCTAAAGGTGAATCCTTCAATGGGGCCAATAGATGTCCTGAAGTCTTTGTTTACCGGACTCTCAGGCACACAAAAGGATGCATTATCCCCAAGGTGACTAATGCTATTAACATGGAGAAACAGCCTGGTAATTACCCATCAGCCACTGGGACCAGACATGTCCAGCTTTAATCAGTGAACCCATGGTTTGGATAAACAATCATTCCATCAACTAGACCACCTTTCCAAAACTATAATTACATAGTCGGCCAAATTGTGTATTTATTTTTTGTGTGTCAAATTAGGCTTTTTGAAATTTTGACCGCTTTGTGCATCTCAGTAAAATAGTTAACTCAGATTTTTGTTTTGTTAAAATTGAGTACATTTTTTAGGTTATTTGGAGCCTAAATGGATGTGTTTCTTTCTAAACATTACTCTAAATCAATACAAACAAAGAAAACAATAAGGCAGCAGGTCAGGTCCAGACATAGACCGCGGAACCGCCCGGGCCAGGGGGGCCGTGGCCCGGGTAACTTTTTGAAAATTATTATTAAAACAAAACAAAACAAAAAAAAAATGTTGGCCTGCGAGTTTTTTTTATCATGTCAAGAAAAATCAAACTTAAACCCCAATCCATGCTGTAATTTAATCAAGCGCTTCGCTTAAACATTTCCTAAACCAATATTTTTGACGTCACATATGTCGTGCGTGAAATGTTGCAAAATGTATAGAACAGCGCAGCCCTGAAAAAACACGTGGAAGTTGTGATTGTGGCAGTGTGTAGACATCATTGTCAGAGTGGAATAGATGGACGGAACAACCAAAATGAAAAGACACAAACCGATTTTTGAATATTTTAAAGGAAAGCAAATTAAAACCGCAGCACCATCCGATGGGACAGCTGTGCCCCAACCTTCAACCCTGGACCAAAGCAACAGAGAAGAATGTTCAACTACTTCAACTGAGGTAACTCGACCAAACCTCTCTGAGGCTAACGGTGCACCACCTCAGCTTAGCCATGAGACCCACGGGAGCTGTTCAAATGAGTGCTGCAGGGACACCTAATCAACCGAGCAATCCCGACGTGTTAAAAAGAACCAAGAGGGTACAAGGGACAGGATCTTCACAACATTTCGGTGACACCCTCTTGCAATTGTGGCCCCCCCTAGTTCAAATGCGTTCTGCGGTCTATGGGTCCAGAGGTGTGAAACACAGGCCCACCTAACTAACAGAAACTGAAAACAAGTAGTTGTAGTAGTTTCAAAGTAATTTCATTGTAGTTAGCTCCTCCCATCAGGCAGATATAGACAGTGTCCACCAGTGTCTGACCAGAACTGAAGAAGCAGCTTGGATGAGCTGTGAAATGTATTCGACCACATAAACTTTTGTTTAGTTGACAAATTGAATTTCTCCTTTTGCCTTCTAAACAAACCAAAAAACTGTAAATACTTACTACACAAAATCTTCGCTGTCAGTCTAAATGCACAAACAATAGCTTCAGAAAGTGATGCAATCTCATTGTTTTGAAACTTGTCATTTAAAAACCCAGGATTAATACTGGCGTTTTACTAGGGATGTAACAATAACTGAAATATCAAAATATTATAATATCATATCATCAAAAGTCTCACAAAAATATCGTGGGCCATCACAACGTATAGAGTCACGAAGTCTCTTTTCTTACGTTCATTGTTATGGTGCAGCAATAGTTAAAAAACACTACGTAGACCATAATGCTTTGCTCTGTTTAAGTGCAGACTATGAAGAAATAATTGTTAATAACCATTTTTTAGGACAATGACAAAACTAAGTCTTAGGGTTAGGGTCAAAGCATTTAGAAAAATAAAAAAAAAGCATTACACTGTTTTGTTAGCCTTCATAAAATATCGCAATAAATAATGATAAAAGGAGAAGTTCAATAAAAGGAGAAGTTCAATTTGTCAACTGGACAAAGTACAGTTGACAAATTGAACTTCTCCTTTTATCATGGATTCTACCTGGACGACTGAGGGACTTTTCACGCATCGCAATAAATATTGTACCGTGAGATGCAAATAAAAAAATATCATACTGAGAGATTTGGATGGTCACATGGTCAATGGTCGCACTTTTATACAGCGCTTTTCCACCTTCAAGGGAGGTACGTTTCAGATTTTTTTCTTTCAAACACAGTGAATTTCCCACAAAGTTGTACGAGCCCCTGCCCTCCAATTGACATTATAAGATAATCAAATTCTCGAATGTGAACATGTACAATTTATGAAACACAAACGTTTAAAAAGCCTCAAAAAAGTCAATTTATCATAACACGGCACTTTATATTAATTCAATAATCCACTGTACAATATGATACCACAGCAAAACAGTGGCAAAAACGCTTCATACTTGAATTGTGTGCAGAGACGACTGAATGAAGCCCACTGTGGGAATAACCAAACGCTGCGATTTGCTCACGAGGCACTTTTGGACTGGGGCGGGTCTGTAAATATGCCTGCGCAGTTTTTCTACTGCTGCAATCATAAAAAACAGAAGCAAAACTGAAGGATGAAATGGGGGGGCTGATTATGAGAAGTGGGAGTCCGGAGAAATTAATTATAAAGACTAATTGCTACAAAAATAATGAGATGATGATTGTAATTAAAATGATTTGTTGTGACGGGATAATTGGTTCAAAACACGAGAAAGCAGAACTTAGAAATGTCACGCACAAATGTGACAAAAGTAACATCATAAACTAAAACGAAGCAAATCTGCGGTCTATTGCAGCTTATTTGGCACTCACATTTCACTGTATTGGTTCAATTCACGCCTACTGGAAAATGTTTGGAAACATGCGGATGATGACTTCTGGTGTAGTTACCGACACTGGGCATGTATGATTATCTTAACAGATCCATGAATAAAACCGTGGATTCAAAAATTTCCTATTTTGACCCAATACTATGGCTGCGTCCCATTACTCTGTCTTACCCCTTCGCCTTCCCCTACCTCTTTATCTACGTCTTTGTCTTGCCCCTCGATATCAAGCTGAGAGGGCTCGGGGTACGAATGTTCCCCTAAGAAATGGGACACCACTCGATTACCGTTTGCCTCATCATCCCTTGCCTCTACCTGGCTGCTACATCTACAGAGGCGACAACGACTGACGCAAACAAACGTAAACAAATGTCAAGGATTATCGGGTACCTCAGCTTGACAAAAAAAAATAGCTTGTTTATACATGAAAGTTCAATGAAAACGATAACGTCGGCTAAACAAACATCACTACAATTAAAACCGCAACAACAGTTCACTAAAAGTAACGTAGAACATAAGCGTCATAATTGTAAACATGCTAAACTGTTAATCGATAATTACAACTGCTGAAAATACATTTATGAGACTCCTTGGCTGGTTGATGTGACGCTGCCATCCTGATCACAAAACCTGCCTGAGCTTGTAGGCGTACCCCTTCGTTCCAAGTCTGGTCGAGAGCTTACTTCGTTTCAAGGGGTATGTAGCCCTCGGTTGTGGCCCAAACCCCTGATCAAAATTAGAATTGGGACACCCCTTGCCCTCACATGAACACACCAGGGATGAAAGTGCCCCGTCATAAAAAAAGCTGAAAGTCACGCCCCCCGAAAAACAATGTACGACCGGTGGGGGGGGTTGGGGACTTTCAGCCGCGTTGGTATGCCCCTGTGATATACGCTGTTGCGAAGGACCTGCGCGCGTTACGTGCAGTGTCCTCACATGGGCTCGCACGGTACATTTTTAATACAAGAGGCGTACTTCTGTTTCTGAATACGGGACGATTCCATTTTTCAAGGGACGGCTGGTGACACTAAACACAACTATACGTATATATACACCCCAAATCTTTCCTAACACATTTGCACAGAAAAAACAAAACAAAAAAACACGCGGCTGAAAAAAAAGCGGAGATCCGCTAAAAAGGCGGAAGTCTTTCATCCCTGACACACAAAACCAAGGGGTAGGGGTAAGACGAAGGGGTAAGATGGAGAAATGGGACGCAGCCTATATCTTGGAAACTATAGCAATTAGCACTTTTGATTTACTTTTTCTTTATTAGTGACCTAAACCAAGAAAAATTTCACTACTTTTGTTCCGGAAGCATTTTGCTTGTAGACCAGTGTTATAATACACAAATGAATAGGCAATTTAAAAGAAAAAAAAAAAGAATACACCATTCACACACCAGTGTATGCAGACACTGGGGGCGAGGTGGGTTAAGTGTCTTGCCCCCAGTGGCAAGACACTTAACTTAGCCACCCCATTGACATCTAGATGAAGAAAACCAGGACATTTTCCCAGATTTTGTCAACAAAATTGCCAACCATAGAACTATAAAAGTTTAGATCCTTGTCGCCAACAGAGCCCAAAGAAGTCATCATCCACATGTTTCCAAACATCTTCCGGTTTTGTGACATTGGTGTGAATAGAGCCCACTGTTGCCTGGCCAGCCAAGACTACACCGTTTTACTCCACTTTACAAACATTTTGGTGAAAGTCAGTGTGGTCGGCAAGTGGATCGACCAAACAGAGCGACAGATGGGCTGTTGGCGTCAAAACAAACAGTGAGCAGTAGAATATCGTTAACCCTGTACAGCAAGATGTTGATCTCTTGTTGGTGCGATAGAGCCCAGCCACAGGTGGGCCTAGCGAACAAAAACATTGACAGAGCAGCAATGAGATTTGGATGGAAGCCAAATGTGAGGCACCAAACGAACCAAACCAAACATGCCTTCATATTAAAGGGATAGTGTGTTGTTGTTGTTTTTTTTATGTTAATCTGTATGGGTTTCCTTCTAAAAGTTACGTGCGGTAACACCGGCTTACCTCTGACAGTTTGCGCTCAACCCGGTTCTGCTTGCGTTCTGGAGCTCAGGTAATTAGGTCCGGTAAGTTCGCGGGGACTCGAAATAAAGCTTGTTTTTCTTCTCAAAACAAAACATTTGTCCGAAAGGTGATATATTTACGTCCCAAACAGTCCACGAAAAATCCAGCAGCGTATCGTCTCGATTCGTATCACTGCGCGCCTATTACTTATTATTAGCCTGTTAACGTTTAGCGGAAGTGAATGATGGATGCGGTCCGCCGTAAGAGGAAGTTTGCAAGTGAAGAGGCAACAGGCAGCTAATGTGAGCACAGTGATACGAATCGAGACAAGATATGCAAATGCGAAAATACGCAGCTGGATTTTTCGTGGACAACTGTTTGGGACACAAATGTATCACCTTTTGGACAAATGTTTTGTTTTGAGAAGAAAAACAAGCTTTATTACAAGTTCCTGCGAAGTTACCGGAACTAATTACCTGAGCTCCAGAAAGCGAGCAGAACCGGGCTGAGCGCAAACTGTTGTAACTTTTAGAAGGAAACCCATACAGATTAACATAAAAATAAAAAAGACGCACTATCCCTTTAATCTGTGTGAGCCAGGTTGCAATGTTGTTCAGAATTTCACCTTGCCCATCCAAAAAAAACCCCAAAAAAACCAATTGTGTGACTGGCTTGCCGTTCTGGGCGCATTTACATCAGCCCTGGAGCTTTATAGCCCTAAATTCAATCCAACTCCATAGAAGGTTCTTCCTAAAAAACTGGTCTGTTAATTACGTAGTGATTTTGAGTTGGTGCGACATGTACTCTGGCAGCGTCTTTAAAACTTACGCCTGACAACGTTAGCTCGCCCAAGACCGACCCCTGTCACACCACATCACACACTTAGCATTAGCATGTTTAGCTTTAGGAGCACTGTAAAGCATTAGGAGCACGCGTTTTACTCCACGCACAAAATAAAACTGGAATTCCTGCCGACAACGCCATTCGTCATTAATCACGGTGAGATAAAAGCATTGCAGCAGTGGAGACAGAGGTGCGGTGGTTTTGTTTATTTATGAGTTTTGCCGAGAAAAGGATATTGAACTTGAGAGCTGTCGTTTGGATGGCAGTTAATTATCCACGCACTTATCGGCTTTCGGCTCTGATCAAGGAACTCATAAATTACACGCACCTGTCGACGTGATCTTGTCTGCGGCGCGTTTCAGATAAATTGAATTGTCTTTTTGTTTAAACAGTGTGACCGAAGTGTTCTGAACAGGCTTACCGGCAAAGGCAGTTTTATGAGATATTTTGTATCCCGTTTCTAATTATGGTTTTATGTATGTATTTTTTGGCGGTAATGTGGCATATTCGAAGCTTAAAATGATTAAAATCTCATCTTAGATTAATGCTGAACAGTATTTTCACAACGTAATTCATTTAAAGGTGAACCAAGTAACTTTTCTGGTTTGGGGTCCACCACCTGCTTGTTGCTATGGTAACTGCTTTGATTGCTTTGTCTGGAATGTTCCACAATATGGCGTCAACTTATCTATTTTACATTTACAGATGAGTGGCAGCTTGAAGGTCCTATATTACGCAAAATTGACTCTTGTGAGCTTTAATTCACGTTATAATGATGTTTCTTCATCAAAAACAGACCTGGAATTGTGTTTTATTTAATTTACACACGAGTAATCCTGGTTTATTAGTTTGTCTACGTCTCTACAAAGCTCAGAATGCTCTGTTCCACACTGTGATGTCATGCTGTTTTGTTTAGTAGATAATTCCAGGGCTAAAATTATCCAAATGACTCTCGTGAAAATGCATGGAGCTTAAAAACACAGTGTAGCACTTCCTGTATTACCATATGACATCACAATATTTATTTTAGAGAAGGAACTCCACCTAAATATGCAGGGTTTGTGTGTGAATGAAACAAAACACAAGTCCAGGTATGTTTGTAATGAGGAAACATTATAAAATATCAGAAAACAGCGTAATATGAACCCTTTAAGTCCCCTTTAGCACTTCAGGTCATGTTTTGTTTTTAAAAAAGGAAGAAAACAAAGCCATTCTGAGGGTCAAAAGTTGAACAACAAAGTGCAGTTTTGAATCAAGCTCTCATCTGCTCATCAGAAACAGCCCATGTTGAGGTGAAGTAGTGGACGGCTAAAAGGCTTATGCGTGACAGTGCAGCTCGGAGACAGTGCAGAGGGCCAAAAGAGAGGCACGGGGGGTTGTCAGACTGATCCAGAGTCAGAAGAGCCACAGGCAGGATCTGGGCCCAATTCTGCCCCTATAATCCTCCCTTAGCCGGGCCACAGGAGCACTGCTTATGGAGGAGAGGGGAGGAGACCGTGATAGTGCTGGTTATAGGCGGTTTCAATCAATAACTTGCAAAATCCATCCATCTTCTTCTGCTTTTCTTCGTATTTCGGTCCAGACAGATCCACTACCCAGATCACAGCAACCGACCTTGATGTACTTGTGTCATGGGGGCTCTCATGGGGACGAGGTGGGGTTAAGGACACAACGGCAGCACTCATCTGAGCTGGGATCGCACCACCAACCCATTGACCCAGTCAGTCAGTGGATCCGACCGAGTCAACCCCTGGGTCAGCGGACAAAGGCTCTACCAAATGAACAACAGCCGCCCCCCAACTTGGAACATGTCAAACAAATTTGCAAAAAAAAAATGCAAAAAGGGTCACATTTTCATACAGCGCTTTTCCACCTTCAAGGCACTCACAGGGCTTCACATTAAGGAACCGCACACACTCATACACCAGTGTACGCAGACAATGGTGTACGAGGCGGGTTAAGTGTCACGCCCAAGGACGCAATGGTAGCCTTCATTTGTGGGAGCTAGAATCGCACCGAACCCGACAGCTAACCAACGGCGTTTATGTAGAGAGCAGGATTCGGACCGGAAAACTTCAGATCAGTGGACTGTACCAACTGAGCTACTTTGGGGTAAAGGAGCATTTTAAAAGTTTGACTTAGAGCTGGGCGGTACGACCAAAAATTGATATCACGGTATTTTTCAAAATTATATCGGTGTCACGATATTTGACGGTATTTTTTTTTTCCATGGATGACTAGGTGTTAACCCCAATTCCTAATAATTTACAGAACCCTCCTTGAAGCTCCTTTCTCAACAGGACTAAGTGGTACCATGTCTTTGGCGAAATGGACAGTAACAGCGTTGGTAATATCGTTCCACCGTTTGCTTTTCTCGTCGTAGGCAGTCCGCTTAGCAAACGCGTTTTGAGTGACGTCTGAGTGGCGTTTTGTGTCGCAGCGCCAACTTGAACGTTCCCTGCAGACGTGGAACAGGATGCAGATCTTAGTTTCGTGCATTCTTCATATTCCAGGACATGTTTGTGACAGAGGTGGTGAAGCAGATCGCTCGTGTCGCCTCCTGCGGTTACAACTTTAGCCCGTTAACATTTTTTCTCTATTATTCCACCTCACTGTTGAATCAAATTATAATAGGGTTACAAATTCTTAAATGGGGCACCCCAACCTCAACATAATGGCTGAACACTGAGAAGGTTTCAACAGTGGTCTTCTGGATACTGTTTTTTGCATTCAAGTCTTCAGACACTACCCAGAACCTATTAAAAACAAAAAAAAAATGGAATAAAAAAACTAAAAGGAATAGCGTGTTTGTCTTCTTCCCCTGTGAAATTGCCAGAAAAAAAAAAAAAAATCAATAAAAAAAATACATCAACATCAAATTCGTCCAGACCGGAGGCGCACCTACAGTAAGTGGGAAATGATGGAGCCAGTGTGGTGAATGAGGGTGAGGGTGGCTGGAGGATTTACCCAGCCTCCACAGTCCCGTGGAGGGGGCGGATGGTGGGGGTTGGGTGGGGGTTGGGTGGACCTCTCCGGCTCTCAGACAGTCTGGAGCAGAGGGCAGGAGAGGAAACACAGAAGATCAGAGCATGAAGCCTGGAGCGAGGGATAACTATGGAGGAGGTGAAGAGCGAGCCGAGTGTGTACTTTCACATAGTACAGGATTATAATTGCACCCTATGGCATTGCATTAAAGGAGCAGTACTGGTTCTGGAGGGAATTACTATAATCCTCTAATGGTATGCAATGATGAGGGGGAAATGTATAGAGAAAAGGACAGGAGACATAATATAAGGTTTGTTATGATGAATTCTGTTGGATTCAGAAGGAATATCTGAGTGGACACTGAATGGGTATGCTATTGTGCAGAAATAGGACAATATGTTTATTTTTTTATGTATTTATTATTACAATATTTTACCATCTACTGTATGTTCATGAGCTCTGGGTAATAACCGAAAGGACAAGATTGCGGATACAAGCGGCTGAAATGAGTTTCCTCCGCAGAGTAGCTGGGCGCTGCCTTAGTGATAGGGTGAGGAGCTCAGTCACACAGGAGGAGCTCGGAGTAGAGTCGCTGCTCCTCCACATCGAGAGGAGCAGCTGAGGTGGCTCGGGCATCTGTTCCGGATGCCTCCTGGATGCCTCCCTCAGGAGGAGTTCCGGGCATGTCCCACCGGAAGGAAGTCCCGGGGAAGACCCAGGACAGGCTAGAGGAACTATGTATATCGGCTGGCCTGGGAACACCTTGGGGTCACCCCGGAGGAGCCGGAGGAAGTGTGAAGGAAGTCTGGGAATCCCTGCTTAGACTGTTGGCCCCGTTATTTCTAATGATGTGCTATGATGATTAGGAATTCAGACAAAAATCTTCTCTCTTTGCTTATTTTTTTAAGCTTGAAAAGTGACCACTGCTAGGACAAAAAGAGGGACACCAGTCTGGTCACCACTGTCCCTGATTGGCTACTTCACCTGTCAATCACGCCCATCTGAACTCGGAGACTGGGATTCGACGCTGACCAACCTGGACTAAAGGAAAGGTAAATGGTCGCTGAAAACTCGAAAACTACCGTTGGAACAGAGCATTTTGAGCTTTGGAGAAGTACCCAGACTGATAACAATTACGATTACTCAAATGTATGAATAAAACAAAATGCAACTTCAGGAATGTTTTTGAGAAGGTAAGGACATTTTAATATGACTTAAAGCTCACAAGAGTCCATTTTGCATAATAAAGGACCTTTAAATCCCTACAAAAAACAATATAAAATGGACTAAATAAATTAAAAACACACTATAATGAATACTTACTGTTTGTGTACTCATTACGACCTTTTACACAGCATGAATTTCCTGCAAACACACTGAACATGACGTGTGCAGATTTCCGCCACATGTCCTCACAACATATTTAGATTTCACTGGAATTCAGCAGGCGGCCTCCAAAGTGACGCACAAGCAGGAGCTCCCGATGAATTTATTATAACGCTGAGTTCAGTGCGCTTTACGAGAGATGAGACCAATGTTCTTATGAATAGAGGAGGAGGCGGAGGAAGAGGAGGAGGAGGCGGATGAGGAGTCGGAGGAGGTAGAGAAGCAGAGGAGGAGGTGGTAGAGAAGGTAGAGGAGAAAGAAGAGGACCTAGAAGTGGAGGCAGAGAAGCAAGAGGAGGGTTTGGAAGAGGAGGAAGTGGTAGAGAAGGTAGAGGAGGCGAAAGAAGAGGATGGAGAAGCAGAGGAGGAAGAGGAGGAGGTGGTAGAGAAGGTAGAGGGGGAGAAAGAAGAGGGAGTAGAAGTGGAGGAGGGCGAGGAGCAAGAGGAGGAGGTAGAGAAGGTAGAACGGGAGAAAGAAGAGGAAGTAGAAGAAAAGGAAGGAGTGGGGGAGGAAGAGGAGCAAAAGGCGGATGAGGAAGTGGAGGAGGCAGAGGAGCAAAAGGAAGATGAAGAACAGGAGGAGGTGGCAGAGAAGGTAGAGGAGGTGAAAGAAGGAGAAGTAGAAGCAGAGGAGGAGGAGATGCAAGAGGAGGAAGAGGAGTAGGTGGTAGAGAAGGATGAGAAGGAGAAAGAAGAGGAGTAGAAGAAAAGGATGAAACAGAGGAGAAAGAGGAGCAAAAGGAAGATGATGAAGAGGAAGAGGTGGTAGAGAGGGTAGAGGAGGAGAAAGAGGATGTAGAAGCAGAGGAGGAAGTATAAGGAAGAGGAGGAGGTGATAGAGAAGGTAGAGGATGAGAAAGAAGTCGAAGCAGAAGAGAGAGTGGAGGAAAAAGAGGAGCAAGATGAGGATGAGGAAGAGTGGTAGAGAAGAGGGTAGAAGAAGAAGGTAGAGGAGGAGAAAGAAGACGACGTAGAAGCAAAGGAGGATGAAGAGGAGTAAAAGCAGGATGGAAACGAGGAGGAGAAGGACTGAAAGAGCTTGTTTGAATGTGGAGGGAAGCCACACCACAACAGACCTGATGCATTAAACAGAGACGAGTGTGTGAGGAGGACTGCACCAGAGTCACACTTTCACACTGTGGAATATGGATGACGTTAGTTCAAACTCGCACTAGAGCTTTAAAAACAAACAATAAAATCTTAAAATCAATCCTAAAACAAACAGGAAGCCAGTGCAAAGATGCAAGAATAGGGAGATGTGCTCATATTTCTTCCGTCCTGTTAAAAGGCGCGCAGCAGCATTCTGGACTAACTGCAGTCGATAAAGTGCGTTTTGATTCATTCCAGAATAAAGTGCGTCCAAATTCTCTGGCTGTGATTTCCAGAGACAGGGGTGTTGGACAGGATCGCAAATGCTAAGTTTACACACTTAGGGGGGGGGGGGGGGGGGGCTAAACAGGGTAGGGAAGCTCACATTAACGTTCAAAAACTTCAGAAAGTGAAAATTTCATGCCATGGGACCTTTAATACAAATGTTCCTGCTTTACCTGCCACCGTACGACATTAAACATAATCATCTTGCATTCTTTCAATTACAAGTGCTTTTATTGCAAAAAGAATCAAAGAAAATCCCTGAAAAACATGTATTATCATGAAGAAAACAGACAAGAAAACCACCTGTAGTTCAGAAAAGAACATTATTAATCAAACATTATTCATACATTTTCATACAAAATTGTAACACAAAGCGCCTTACAGTGATTAAGGATTATTAAGGATTTGTTTCTTTTTCGTTTTTTAACCAGATAGAGTACGGGCCTTCTTCCTGGTCACAACTAGACCCCGAGATGGGAACTGATCAGGACGGCTTTATCGTCAGTGAAAGGCAAAAACAACAACAACAACAAAAAAAACTCCCATTTCACTCCAGAACATAATCCCACAAATATCCTTAAAACTCTCCCTCTGATCGGCGTTTCTTGGGAGTTGTAAGTCTAAAAAAAGGCAAGCGATTTGCCCGTGAGAACAAATCCGCTAAGAGATCAACCCCCAGCCCGGGCAGACTGAAAAATGGCGGAGGGCCCGGGGGAAGGAGGTGAGAAGTCAGGTTTTTTTTTTATAATTTTTTTTGCTGAAGTGTCTCCATCTTGTGTCTCTTCTCCCACACGGTTGGACGACGCCTGCTGCTCCCGGCACAAAAATAGTGGGAAGGGAAAGCTGTCAGTCCGGATTTAGCCGAGTTTCCAGCCTGGCCATTAATTTCAAAGCAGATGGCCCAAAAAGAGAGGGAAGAAGAGAGGGAGGGGGGAGAAACGGAAAGAAAGAGAGAGAGAGAGGAGAGAGAAAGAGGAAGGAAGAGAAAAGCGAGAAAGAGAGAGAAAGAGGAAGTGACAGGAAAGAGAGGAGAACGAGAGATAGCGAGAGGGAGAGAAACAGAGAGAGGAGAGAGGGGAGAGAGAGCGAGCGAGACAGAGAGATGGGAAAGATAACAGAGAAAGATGTACACTCAACAAAAATATAAACGCAACACTTTTGTTTTTGCTCCCATTTTTCCTGAGATGGACCCAAAGATCCAAAATTCACTCCAGATACACAACACTACCATTTCTCTCAAACATTGTTCACAAATCTGTCCAAATGTGTGACAGCGAGCACCTCTGCCCCGCCGAGACAATCCACCCCACCTCACAGGTGCGCCACATCAAGATGCCGATCCGACATCATGACCAGTGCACAGGTGCGCCCCAGACTGCCCACAATAAAAGGCCACCCCGAAATGTGCTTTTTTTGCTTTATTGGGGGTCTGGGGACTCAGAACCAGTCAGTATCTGGTGTGACCACCATTTGCCTCATGCAGTGCAACACATCTTCTTCACATAGAGTTTATCAGATTGTCAGTTGTGGCCTGTGGAATGTTGGTCCACTCCTCTTCAAAGGCTGTTATGGACGAAGAACACAGGTGCATTTTATTGATGGCATTTTGAATGCACAGAGATACTGTGATGAGATCCTGAGGCCCATTGTTGTGCCATACATCCATGAACATCACCTCATGTTTCAGCAAGATAATGCACGGCCCCATGTTGCAAGGATCTGTACACAATTCTTGGAAGCTGAAAATGTCCCAGTTCTTGCATGGCCAGCATACTCACCGGACATGTCACCCATTGAGCATATTTGGGATGTGCTTGACCGGCGTATACGACAGCGTGTACCAGCTCCCACTAATATCCAGCAACTTCGCACAGCCATTGAAGAGGAGTGGACCAACATTCCACAGGCCACAACTGACAATCTGATAAACTCTATGTGAAGAAGATGTGTTGCACTGCATGAGGCAAATGGTGGTCACACCAGATACTGACTGGTTCTGAGTCCCCAGACCCCCAATAAAACAAAAAAAAAAGCACATTTCGGGGTGGCCTTTTATTGTGGGCAGTCTGGGGCACACCTGTGCACTGGTCATGATGTCGGATCGGCATCTTGATGTGGCGCACCTGTGAGGTGGGGTGGATTGTCTCGGCGGGGCAGAGGTGCTCGCTGTCACACATTTGGACAGATTTGTGAACAATGTTTGAGAGAAATGGTAGTGTTGTGTATCTGGAGTGAATTTTGGATCTTTGGGTCCATCTCAGGAAAAATGGGAGCAAAAACAAAAGTGTTGCGTTTATATTTTTGTTGAGTATAAGTAGGAAGGTGAGAGGGTGCGAGTTAGAAAGAGAGAGGAAGAGAAAGGTGGAAGGGACGAAAGAAGAGTGAGAGAAGGGTAGAGAGAGAGAGAGAGTAGGGAAAGGAGAGGAGAAAGGAGAGTGAGGGATAGAGGGAGAGATGGGGGGGGGGGGTGTCATGTACTAAGCCGGTGAATATCAGAGTGGAGGAAACAAGTGCAGTGACCTCAGGAAACACAGAGGATTTGAAAAGTACATTTTTCACGGCCTTTTTCAAACCCCCAGGGCTAAATCACTCCTGGGGGTTCGAAAAAGGTCACGACACTGAAAAGAAGAAGCATAGAGACAGGAAAAAAACACAAATAAAGAAAGAAAGAATCAAGTTATTTATGTAATTATACGCTAGGCCCGTCTAAATACTGCGTCTTACCGGAGAAAGTACAGATCATACTGAATCCACTGAAACAATAAGTCCAGTATAAATCTCAAAAATTCAAATAATGTGCACTTAGATGCACGCCCCGAAACGTAAATACACTTTATCAACACACACGGGGATTGGGTTTCAGAGCTGGCCCGCGGTGGGAGAGGTCCGCGAGGTAGGACAACTTTGTATTTTGCAATTGTTCTACATGTTTTAGGGCTGTAAATGCCTCACCACACACATTCTACGCTTTTCCGTAGAACATGCGAGGGGAGCGGAGCACCATGAGCACCACGCCATGTCCCGAGGCGCGGCGCGCGCCAACCCCTTGGAGAGGTGCGCGTACACCGGGGCTGCGGGCGCGGGATGAAGACCTGCGTGAAGTTGGCCCCCCATCAAACGCACACCTACACAAAAACTATGTCAATCGTTTGGCTTCGTTTGTGCTGTTTTGTGCTGCAAAAAGTTTCGTTTGTGGTGCTTTAGTTTTTGAGGGGGGGCTGGCTGACCCCAATTTGACCTATAAAAGAATCATTAATATCTCAAAAACTAAAGCAGCACAAATAAAACTTTTTGCAGCACAAAACAGCACAAACGATTGACATATTTTTGTGTAGGTGTGCGTTTGATGGGGGGCCAACTTCACACAGGTGGGATGGAGCCGCGGCGCCCGGGCCGTGCCTCCCCCTCGGGGCCGCGTCCACGCCGGGCCGCGGGCCGAGCACGCGCGGGCGAGCGCAGGAGCCGCACGGGGTGATTTAATCCTGGTCTGGTCCCGGTTTGGTCCGGGTCTGGACCTGGTCCGGTCCTGGTTTAGTCCAGGTCCAGTCCAGGTTTAGACCTGGTCTAGACCTGGTTTAGTGCTGGTCTAGACCTGGTTTATTCCATGTTTAGTCCTGGATCTACAGTCTCTTAGCCAATCAGGACGCAGAACACAATGTTACACTATAAAAAAAATGTTACACTATTAAAAAAAACCTTGGAACGGAAAGAACGGGGCCTTGGAACGAATCAGGCCTTTTCCTTTGAAATAGCTACTCAACTTACGAAAAACTCGATTACGAAACCACTTCTGGAACGAATTAATTTCGTAAGGTGATGTACCACTGTATATAAAAAATAAATACAAACAGAAAAATAAAGTATTAGTGCCATTGCGAATACTACTACTTCTGCTACTACGAGTACTGCTACTACTGCGAGTACTGCTACTACTACTGCGAGCATTACTACTGCAAGTACTACTACTTCTACTACTGCAAGTACTACTACTATTACAACTTCTGCTGTTAGTACTACTACTACTACTACTGTGAGCATTACTACTGTGAGTACTACTTCTACTACTACTACTGCAAGTACCACTACTAAGGCAAGTGCTACTGCTACTACTGCGAATACTACTACTACTGCTGCTACTATGAGTATTACTACTACTACTACTACTACTGCTGCTGCTGCTGCTGCTGCGAGTACTACAACTACTGCTACTACGACTACTGCTACTACTGCTACTGTGAGTACTGCTACTATGACTACTACTACTGCAAGTACTTCTACTATTACTACTACTGCTGTGAGTACTACTACTACTACTGTGAGCATTACTACTGTGAGTACTACTCCTACTTCTACTGCAAGTACCACTCCTAAGGCAAGTGCTGCTGCTACTACTGCGAATACTACTACTACTGCTACTACTGTGAGTACTACCACTACTGCAAGTACTACTACTGTGAGTACTACCACTACTGTAAGTACTACTACTACTACTGTGAGTACTACTGCTGCTAGCCAAAATCTGCTCAGATACGTGGGAAAAATTGGGGTTTTAAATGAAAAAGTGAGCCCAAAGTTTTGACTGGTGCTGTATTGGATTTCTCTGGGGAATAGTGAACCGAGCCGAGCCAGACCAGGCCAGACCAGGATCAATCCATCTCCACACACTTTTTATTTATCCTGTGCTGTCCGTCTGTGTTGTTTATGAGGAGAGGAATCCAGGTGGGAGCAAACTTAGTCCAGATATGAAATAAAAGATGACTCACTATAGAAACAGACCTGAAGAGAGATGCATTTTTGAAAGAGAATCGAAGTTTATATGTTGGTGTTTTTAATCCAGCGTTCAAACACAACTGCTAAAAGAATGTATTCAAAAATGAAGCGTAAACATGTTCTTAGAATAACAAATATTCTGTTTTACAAGGAGGAAAGTGCTGAGTACAGATTTTTAAAGCCATTGTTGGAGAATTAAGAGCAAATGGTGTAATTTATCAAAAAGTGTATGCACAATTGTAAATAATTATATTGTGTTATATTTCTGAAATCAATGTAGGCTACCTGCCATTAAAAACACTACTACTGCTGTGAGTACTACTACTACTGCTGTGAGTACTACTACTACTGCTGTGAGTACTACTACTACTGCTGTGAGTACTACTACTACTGCTGCGAGTACTACTACTGCTGTGAGCATTACTACTGCGAGTGCTACTTCTACTACTATTGCAAGTACTACTACTACCACAAGTGCTACTGCTACTATTGCGAATACTACTATTACTACTACTACTACTGCTGTGAGTACTACGAGTGCCGGCTGGCTAGCTCAACTGGCTTAATCTTAATCTTACTATGAGTACTACTACTGCAAGTTCTAACTGCACTGACTCTGAATCCCTAAGTACTTCAGTCCTACTGCCAGGGACTATACTGGACCCTGTGCAATATGACTCTACTGTGGAATATAGTGTAAATGTACATTGTTTTTCATATTGTTTTATAGCTTTACTTGTATATATTGTTGTAAATTTAACTCAATTTGTATCTATTTTATTCTATTCTTATATTCTGTGTCTATTATTCATCTGTTGTTGGCTGCTCCAAATGACATCTCACTATACTTTGTGTAGTGACAATAAAGACTTCTGTTCTATTCTATTGTGAATACTGCTACTAGTAGAGTACAAGCACTACTACCTGAAACCAGTTATTAAAAAGTACAATAAACTAACTTGTACTTTTACATTATTATTATTTTTAATTGTTTTTTTTGTTTTTTTTATGTAGCCCCCATTGCAGAAGTACATCAAGGCCTGTTGTGGGCCGTCCTCCTGTGGACCCACCACCCGCAGGAGGATTCATGGGGGCTGGTGCATTGTGTTCTGGGCAGCAGATCTGCTCGGACTGCTGCCTCCGCGACCCAGAAATGGAAAAAGCAGAAGAAGATGGATGGATGGATGTATTTTTATTTATGTGTTTAAGTTTTTGTCATTTCTCAGGATATGGACAGACCTGTGAAATCTCAGAACCTCCAGAATTCCCTCACTGAGCTGCAGAGGCTGCACTAACACTGAGTCATTATTGATGCTTGGGTTTTAAGTAGTGACCAACCCAACCTGGCAACCCAAAATAGAGATTTATGTGAGGCTCATTCTGCAAAACACCAAATTATAACTTGCCCTCTATGACCAAGGTTGTTAGCAGAAAAAGCTACATTTGAGTTGAACATGTACTTGGGTTCATTAAACTTAAATGAAATAAAAAATATATATAATGAAAATGTAAATTATCAAAGTCCTTCGAAGCAGTCACCGATTCTCATCATTAAAATAAATTCTAAAACATCCCCTCGTGAGCAGCTCGTGAACATGAGCAGGTCCGTGCACACCTGGTTGGAAATCACCGATGTGCACAATGAATGGAGGCCGATCGATGGCGCAGACAGACCATAAAGGCCCCCCCGAACGACCCCCTCCCCGCCGCTCCAGCTGCTCCGTACGCCGCCGACATGAGGCAATTAGCAGCTGTCATTCATTAGCATACGGGCCCATTGTGAGTTCAGCTAATGAGAATGGCTATAGCCATATCAGAGCGCAAACAAGACGTCCCCGAGGTGAGGAGTCATCGTGAGATCACAGAGCCAAAGTCCTCCGAGCTAAACGTTGTTCCGATTCCAACCGCAGCTGTTCAAATCAAACGCATTTACAAGAGAGATTTCCGTGACTTTGTTTGACATGTTTTATAGTGAGATGTGTTCGACGTCTGGGCCCGGAGTGATTTTGAAACCAAGCCAAACAGGGCTGTTATGGGGGACTTCGATTGTTAAAACCGAACCATAATTAAGTCTGAATGCGTCTATAAAAATGGCTATATGGGTTTTCTGATTAAATGAGCAGATTCTCGAGTCTTGTGAGACATCGCGAGCCAAAATTTCACCAATTTCGTGCCAATGTTTTGATCAGTACGCCTATAGCTTCGCCAATTCGGATATGCCTTATATCATCTTCAAATTCTGAACAGATTAAATAGAGACCGAGTTGGTTGACCATCCATATAACATACACCGTTTTTTGATCACTTTCCAAAAGTCAGGAGATGGCGCGGACCAAATCAGCCACTGAGGACACAACGTTATCTAGTCAACTTCAGGTCAGCCAATATGGAAGTATCTATAAATTTTACAATCTATAAACCTTTTTTTAAAATTATTATTTATTTGTATATTAAACATAATCAAATATACAGATACCAAGGCAGGGGATAACTGGTAGCCTGGGAATTCCTAGGCCGCTTCCGTTCGTTTCGAACTGGAAAGCGGCCTGGAAACTCGTCCAAGCGAGAGTCCCAGATTTAGGGCCCCAATCAGAGAGCGGGGGAGGAGTGGCAAGACGGTGACGCGTACTACATGACAAACGGAAGCTTGTAGTTTGAACTGACACCTGACATGATTGGCTGTGGACTTACGTATACGCTCAATGATAGACATTCATAACGCCCAATAAACGGCCGTTGGCAATCGCTAACCACACCTCCGCTACGGGATTTTTCGAAGCGAGTTTCCAGACCCATATCTCACTTGTGATATGGTCAGGTGTTAACCAGACTAGATAACTGGGGATGTCAAAATTATACAACCAATACATACAATATATAGGGCAATATACAAAAAAATGCAAATATTCTTACGTAAAATAAAATGCAGGGGAAAATAATACTGTTATTATAGATGTTTCCTGTAGATGTTGTATGTTTTAATGGCTTTTTTTGTTGTTTTTAACATTTTTATTGTCTGGAAATATTGGTGCATTTCATTATTATAGTGATTTGATTTATTTTTTGTCCATTTTGTTGTGTGTATGATATTTAGAGAGTCTGGATGAGGAAGCAAAGATCTTTGGGAATGGAACAATCCAGAGATAAAAGGAGAAGTTCAAAGTTTGTTTGGTTGAAAACGTTTCGCCGCTCATCCGAGAGGCTTCGTCGGATGAGCGGCGAAACGTTTTCAACCAAACAAACTTTGTCCAGTTGACAAATTTAACTTCTCCTTTTATCATGGATTCTACCTGGACGACTGAGGGACTTTTCACGCAACAATCCAGAGACTTGATCCTTATATTCCACCATGCAAAATATGCCGGCATCGTTAGCTTCTTTAGTGAAAGCTAATGGAAGCAGCCTGGGTCAGACTCCAGCATGAGTCATGTTTGGAGATAGATTTGTATATGTTTTTAAAGTGTATTTACATCGTGGAGGTCCATATGTGGTTGTTAATGCTCAATAAAGATTAACTGTGTGCTATGTGAAGTAGAGTCTTGGAGAAAAATAAGAAAATAATGAGTCTGACATTTCTAAGCCTCATTAAAAAGACTGGCATATGTTACATTTTTGAAGACGTTTATATAAACATAATTAATTAGATTTCTTTCATCAAATCTGCGATGGCACGGCAGGAATGTGCAACGGAATGAAGCTATGCCGTACCTCACAGTCCAAACATGTACACTGTTTTGTGTTGTTGAAAACAGGACTCCACCGCGAGCTACAATGGCATCGCTGGAATGTTGAAAGAGTCGATCAGAAGAAAAACACTTTAAAGGTACTTCCAGTAAGTCTGAATACGTGTAAATGCGGTCGCCTTTCCTGTCATACATCACAGAACCCATGTGACCGATGAGGTTCCTGGAAGCACCTGGCTGGAGCAGTGTTTGGTCTTTGTCTAGGAGGTAGTTTGTAGCTGATAAGATTTCTGAGGTGTGCCTGAAAATCCTGCACTGATGTTATCCTGTCAACATTTCAAAATTTCACTTAAACTTAGGCTGCGTCCCATTTCTCTGTCTTACCCCTTCGTCTTACCCCTACCCCTTGGTTTTGTGCGTTCATGTGAGGGCAAGGAGTGTCTCGATTCTAATTTTGATCAAGAGCTAGAGCCACGACTGAGGGCTACATACCCCTTGAAACGAAGTAAGCTCTCGACCAGACTTGAAACGAAGGGGTACGCCTACAAGCTCAGGCAGGTTTTGGGATCAGGATGGCAGTGTCACATCGACCAGCCAAGGAGTCTCATAAATGTATTTTCAGCAGTTGTAATTATCAATTAACAGTTTAGCAGGTTTACGTGACGTTATGACGTTACTTTTAGTGAACTGTTGTTGCGGTTTTAATTGTAGTGATGTCTGTTTAGCCGACGTTATCACTTTCATCGAACTTTCATGTATAAACAAGCTAGTTTTTTTGTCGAGCTGAGGTACCCGATAATCCTTGACATTTGTTTTCGTTTGTTTGCGTCAATCGTTGTCGCCTCTGTAGACGTAGCAGCCAGGTAGAGGCAAGGGATGATGATGCAAACGGTGATCGAGTGGTGTCCCATTTCTTAGGGGAACATGCGTACCCCGAGCCCTCTCGACTCGTTATCGAGGGGTAAGACAAAGACGTAGATAAAGGGGTAGGGGAAGACAGAGTAATGGGACGCAGCCTTAGATCACCTTTACTCATTCTGTCGTAGCATTGAAGAAACCATCACCCGTGTATTTTGGGACTGCTCATACACTCAGATCTTTTGGAATGACATATTTTTACTTGCTTAAATAGAAAGCTTGAACCTACACCTTAATGCAAAACAAAACATACTTCCTGGTATCTTTGGGGGGAAAAATAGCAAAAAAAATAAATATATACACGTCTCGAAAGGTGTACGATGTAACTTTTCTGGTAGAGAGTCCGCCACCTGCTTGACTCCATGTTGTTCCTTGAAATGCGCTGCAGTATGGCATTTCTTTTAACTATCTCCGTGGAGACAAGCAGGTCACATCACCAGGCCAAGTTACCGGTCAGATCAGTGGAGAAGTGGACCTGCTTACAGAGACAATACATGTTTTTGCAGTAGTTTTGAAAAATAAAAACACATTGAATTGAATAGATACAGGATATATGCATTTGTTTAATGCCATACTGTGGAAGATCTCAGGCAAAGCAATAAGATCACCATAGACAAGCAGATGATGGACCCTCCAACAGAAACGTTACACAGCGCAACTTTAAGATAATCCTATCAAAGTACAGTTTCGAGAGCTGTACATTGTCTAGCCAGAAACCCTTTTGCCGTCTCATAAAAACTCTTTAAAATAAAAGCTTTGACAGTTGGAAGCACCCTTGGGTGATGTTTGGCAAGCGTCTCTGTTGTCACTTGCTAATCAAACCCATAGTGACATAACATTCGCATTTTCACTACAGGACCTGAGCCAAAGTCAATACCCTGCGCTGATGTACTCACCGAGACAGACTAAAACTACAAACATGGGGCCTAAGGGGACGGCGGAGGTAGAGCTGGATGGATCCCATAACGTACGTGTGATCCAATCTGACAACACTGCTCCCCACTCATTCTTCTATCACTGATAAAGATCCATGTTGATGGTACTTTGGGTTGTAGTCTTGGAGATTTTAGCACCACTGCAATCATGTAACTAGAAGTAGTCAGAAGTAGACACAAGAAACTTTACTTTTGTCATGTTTAATTATTACACTGTGATTATAGGCTCTAGCCATATGAAACAAAATACAGATCAAAGTTAAACGTCTTCTCAGCCCGACAAAAACATACAGCTGCAGTCTTGCTACAGCTATGAATCTTCTTTTGCCAAAATGTTGGTTGTTTTTATTGCACTGAAAAACGTGTCAGGTTTGCAATTCCACAAACCTGATTCTCATTTGAATAAGAGTAAGGTTTCCTCCTTCTGCTTCTTGGAAACTAAAATATTCTACCGTATCTATCACCATGGAGAATGTTCCAAGGTACGGTTTTAACTTTCTGTTTCCACAGACCTTGTAAAATATTATACACTGATAATTTTATTTAAAGCATTCAACAATTTACTACCAACAAATCTACAAAACTTGTTCAAAATGAGAGAGAACTCAAAATTTAAGAGGGTGCGGAAATTTCAAATTGCCAAATGTTCGAACCACCTGTAAATATTTCTGTGTGTCGACATGTGGTGTAAAACTCTGGAACAGTTTGGATACATGTCTCAAGAAACGCCAAAATATCCATAAATTCAAGTTGTTTTATAAACCAGGGATGAAAGTGGCCAATCATGAAAAAAGCGCCCCCCGCTGGAAAATTTTTAATTTCTGAAATTTGGATTTCTATATGCTATATGTTAGCAATAAAGTAAAACTGTACATAAAAGTACAAAAAAAAAAAACACATTTTATTAACAGGTAGGCCTACTAGTAGTATATATTGGATTTGTTTTTGCTTTGCACTTCGTCTAATCAGACCGCATTGAGGAGGAGTTTATGCGCGCTAAAAGGTGCAGGTGAAAAAGTGAGGAGCGACACCTTAAGTGAGGCACGGGCAGGTAGGATGAGGTATAGGATGTTTTATAAAGTTTAACCTGTGTACACGCAATGGTACACGCTGTTGCGAAAGAGCTGCGCTCACTCCCTCGGTCCGCTGCTCCAGACACGGGCTCGCGCGGCCCGCAGTTTAATACTAGGTTTAAACTAAGTTTAATACGAGACATGTACTTTTGTTCTGAATACGGGACGATTGGCGACCCTAAACACAACTATACATATATATACACCCAAAATCTTTCTCAACGAATTTGCATAGATATTTTAAAAAAAAAACCACGGCTGAAAAAAGCGGAGATCCGCGAAAAGACGGAACTCTTTCATCCCTCTATAAACATATGGTCTGGTCACAGTTTATAGAGAGTGGGTCTGAATACAGTCATACCTCACCTTACGAAATTAATTTGTTTCAGAAGTGGTTTGGTAACGTAATTTTTTCGTAAGTAGAGTCGCAATGGGGGATTCGGGCTGCTGCGAAGCCGAGCGTGCATCCGAGCGCGTATTGTTTGAATTTTTGAGATTTCGCGTTTCGTAACTTGAATTTTCTTTCGTATTCAGAGACGAAAATTTTACGTTAACGCGTTTCGCAACTTGGATTATTCGTTAGTTGGGTCTTTCGTAAGGTGAGGCATGACTGTATTAGAACAAACTGTCTTCTGTAGAGCTGCTTTATGTTTATTGTTTTCGCACCATTGTTGGTTTGTTCTGTCCATCACATTACTTGTATCTGCGTCTGTTATCATTTTGGTATGTCTGAAGAATGTAAAAGAAATGTAAAACAAAGCTCATTATGCTAAATTTGAAGAGGGGGTGGGATTAAATAAGTTTTCTTCTTTCCACTCCTTTTTGCACAAATGTTTTGTTTTGGTTTTTGTTGTTCTTATTTACTGTTTTGAAAAAATGTAAATTTCTTACGGCCCAGAATAAAAAAAAAGAAAATAAATCATGCAGGTGATGATTCCATACTGTACAAAGCAGACCTATTCTGCAAAATGGACTTTTCACAGCTTTTAACCATGCTTTAGTTATTTCCTTTCTCATTTATCATCTGAAGTTGTATTTGGAGTGCATGTTTGTGTAATCTTTAATCACTTATTTTCAAAACACCATGTTGCTGATCAATTCCCGTTTTCGCCCCCACTGGTACACGCCCACTGCTCTGTACTTACTGTGTTCTCCTATTTAATTTCTTAATTTAAGATCCATGTAGGATTCAGCAGTGTTGCATAGTCATTTTGGCACAAATTTAAAAAAATAAAATAAAACAAAGTCAGTGGTTCACTGGCGTAATAAGCAGCTATCCACTGGAGGTGCTTCAGAACTCAATCTCCCATAGTTTTACAGGACCCTGCCCACCGCTCAAACATGCAAGTTTAGTCGCTATTTTTAAAACCTAATTTAAACTTATCTAAACTTCCCCCTAAGTACTTAAGTGCCCAAAACGTACTTCAAAAAGTCATATCTCCATCATCAGGAAGCATACAGACTTTTCCTATCCACTTCAGCTGCCACAGTCCATGTCAGTTCATAACATTAAAAAAAAAAAAAATCTCCCCCTCTCCCAAAGCATGGCCCCCAGTTTTTAAGTTTTTATTGAAAAAAAGTAGCAGCCAGTCCCGATTCCATTCCAGAGCTGTTAAGTTTTGAATCTTCTTTTATTTCTCACATGGCAGGCACCTGAGGCTAGAGGCTTTTCGCGCTTCGTCCGCCCAGTCGCCCAGAAAGTTCTCCTGATGACCTGAGAGTGACTTGTCCTCAGAGTTGGGCTAAAGATTTAACCTCGGCAGTTCAAGTCAAAGTGCAAGTTCAAGAGTTCAGGTCCGAGCAAGTCCAAGAGCCAGTTCAAACGTTCAAAAAAGTCAAAGAGTTCAAGAATTCAAATCCATAACCAATTAAAAAACTGCACTAAATATTGATGGAAATAAGAAATCAAACACAAATTTTGCACATTTGGGGACACTAAATGTAGAATAAAGATTTACCCGGCAGTTTTTTTCGTGGGTGATTACGAGACCGATTGATTAGAATGAAGAGAAACCGATGACTGATAAGCTTTGCCAATATTGAGGGCTGATATTGTATCTTTCCTTTACTACAAACTCACTCACAGCCTTTTTTTAAAGCATACCACAAAAGAGCTGTGTAGTTTTAGAGAGCAGGTTAGCCAAAACAAAATACTGACCTCTGCTTTAGATGTAAGACCGATGGCAGATATGATAAAAAAGAGCAAATATCGGGCTGATATATCGGTCTCTAATGTAGAATGCAAAATAGATGGGAATGTTTGACTTACGATGCAACACTATACTACTACAACTACAAATACTACTACCACAACTATCTCAAAAACAATTACTCAAGTTCAAAAGTTCAAAGTCAGCTTTATTGTCAATTCTGCCATATGTGTTCAACATACAGTGAATCGAAATTTCGTTTCTCTCTGGCCAGGTAGTGCAAAAAGACAGTGTACAAAATACAATATGAAGACAAAACACAACAAAAACTATCTAAGACAGAGATCTAAGTTAAAACTAAAGTCTACGGTCTAAAATCTTAAAACAGTGCAACATAATAAATAACAAATAACCTATACTATATACAGATTTCCAAAGTGTGCAGTGTGCATCAAAAATGTGCAATGGAAGATACAGCAGTGAATTGGTCATGTGCAGTAGAATGTGCATTGGAGTTAAGATAAATAAAAATAAGTGTGCAACAGTAGTAATTCTAGTGCAACAGGAGTAAACAACAGTACTAAAAATTCCAGTAGTAAATGTGCAATAACAGTAGTAAACAGCAGTGCAACGGGGGTAAAAATCAATAACAGGAGTAAACAACAGTACTAAAAATTCCAGTAGTAAATGTAAGTGTGCAATAACAGTAGTAAACAGCAGTGCAACAGGAGTAAAATCCAGTAGTAAGTGTAAATGTGCAGCAGTGCAACAGTCGTCCTTAGCAGCAGTTTTTTAAAGTGTCTAGAGTGATATGTCTTTTATGGAATACAGGTTATGCCAATATGGGGGGTGGGGGGTGGGAGATAGGTAAGGTGGGAGTTCGGGTGTGAGTGTGAGTTCAGCCTCCTGACAGCCTGGTGGATGAAGCTGTTTGAAAGCCTGGTGGAGTGGGCCCGGAGACTCCGGTACCTTCTCCCCGAGGGCAGGAGGCTGAACAGGCTATGTGCGGGGTGGCTCGGGTCACCCACAATGCTGGACGCTCTGCGGGTGAGCCGGGTGTTAAAAATGTCTAGGAGGGAGGGGAGAGAGACACCAGCGATCCTCCCAGCTGCATTCACTATGCGCTGCAGGGCTTTCCTGTTCTGTTCAGTGCAGCTCCCGTACCACACAGTGATGCAGCTGGTCAGGACGCTCTCAATGGTGCCTCGGTAGAAGGTGGTCATAATGGGTGGAGGGGCTCCAGCTCTCCTCAGTTTGCGGAGGAAATAGAGGTGCTTCTGAGCCCTCTTTGCCAGTGATACAGTATTCACTGTCCAGGAGAGGTCCTCACTGATGTGCACCCCCAGGAATTTGGTGCTGCTCACCCTCTCTACAGCAGCACCATTGATGGACAGTGGGGGGTGCTGGGTGGGGCCTCTCCGGAAGTCAATAACAATCTCCTTGGTCTTTTCAACATTAAGAAGGAGATTGTTATTGCTGCACCACTGGGTCAGAAGGCTCACCTCACTCCTGTAGTTTGTCTCATCGTTATTAGAGATGAGACCCACCACAGTCGTATCGTCCGCAAACTTCACTATGTGATTGGTGCTGAACGCTGGTGAGCAGTCGTGGGTCAGCAGAGTGAAGAGCATCGGACTGAGCACACAGCCCTGGGGGGCTCCTGTGCTCAGTCTAATGCAGCTTGAGGTGTTTCTGCCGACCCGCACTGCCTGTGGCCTCTCACTGAGGAAGTCCAGCAGCCAATTACACAGTGAGGTCTGAAGCCCCAGGTGGTCTAGTTTGATAATGAGCTGCTGAGGGATTATAGTGTTGAATGCTGAACTGAAATCTATGAACAGCATTCTCACATATGAGTCTTTATTGTCTAGGTGGGTGAGAGCCGGGTGAAGTGCAGAACAGATTGCATCCTCGGTAGAGCGGTTGGCCCGGTATGCAAACTGGTATGGGTCTAGGGTGGGGGGAGGATGGATTTGATGTGTGCCATGACTAGCCGTTCAAAGCACTTCATGATGATGGGGGTCAGTGCAACAGGGCGATAGTCATTAAAAGTGGCCGGAGTGGGCTTCTTTGGCACGGGAACGATGGTAGTGGTTTTGAAGCAGGAGGGAACGACAGCCTGGCTCAGAGAAGCATTAAAGATGTCTGTGAGGACATCCTTGAGCTCCTCTGCACAGTCTTTCAACACACGACCAGGGATGTTGTCCGGGCCTGCAGCCTTGCGGGTGTTGATCCTGGAGAGTGTCCTCTTCACGCTGGCTGCAGACACACACAGGGGCTGGTCGTGGGGAGGTGGTGGAGTTTTTTGGGGCCGGGTGTCATTTCCTGCCTCAAACCGTGCAAAGAAGCTGTTGAGGTCATTGAGCAGGGTGATATTATTGTCACAGGTCTGTGGCAAGGGTTTGTAATCCGTGATGTTCTGGATGCCCTGCCACAGACTCCGTGTGTCCCTGCTGTCTCTAAAGTGTCCGGTTATTTTCTGTGTGTATCTGTGTTTGGCTTTCCTGATGCCACGGGACAGGTTGGCTCTTGCTGCCCTCAGATGGGGGACATCCCCAGCTCTGAAGGCAGCGTTCCTGGCTCTCAACAGCCTGTGAACCTCCCCTGTCAGCCATGGCTTCTGGTTAGCCCTGGTGGTGATGGTTTTAGTGTGTGTGACATCACCAATGCATTTGGTGATGTAGGAGGTCACAGTGTCTGCGTACTCCTCAATGTCAGTGTGATTGTTGTATGTGGCGGCCTGTTTGAACACTGCCCAGTCTGTTGTACCGAGGCAGTGCTGTAGTGCAGACGAGGCCCCCTCTGGCCACACCTGGATCTGCTTCAGAGCCGGCCTAGAGACCCTTACACGGGGTCTGTATGCCGGTCTGAGCACAACAGAGATTACTACAACTAACACAACAACACTACTACAAATGCAACTACTACTACTATAAATACCACAACTGTAACAACAGCTACTACTATCATTACAGGTAATCCTACAACTACATGTACTAAATCAACTACAACAATTATTACAACAAGTATAAAACAACTATTACTACTACAAATGCAACTACTACAACAACTACAAGTCGTACTACTATAACTACTACTATAACAACAGCTACTACTATCATTACAGGTAATCCTACAACTACATGTACTAAATCAACTACTAAAATTATTACAAGTATAAAACAACAACAACTACTACTACTACTACTACTACTACTACTACTACTACTACTACTACTACTACTACTATAACTACAAGTTGTACTACTATAACTACTACTATAAATACCACAACTGTAACAACAGCTACTACTATCATTACAGGTAATCCTACAACTACATGTACTAAATCAACTAGTACAATAAGTATAAAACAACCAGTACAACTACATCTAAACTACTACAACTACTACTACTACTGCTACAAAACTACAAATTAACATGCAATGAAAACGTTGTTTTAGTACATTATCCTCTCTATTCAGAGTCTACATTTATAGACATGGTTAAATCACACTTTCTCTCACATTTACACATATACATACAGTACATTTCACACATGACACCATCAGTGAGTCACTCCACTGTGCACCTCAGGCTACAGACTAATCACAGCTACACTCTGAGCTACAATCACACTAAAGCCTTCTGGGTCATTCCAGAATTGGAGGACATTTTGGCTTTAAAATTCTTGAAAAATAAACCTTCACTTTTCTGATTTTCTGCTACATATTCATCAATAATAGGTAATAAACTGCTAATAGGTAATCAAATGCTTGATTAGCTCAGCTTACGGTCAATAGTAAAAATTTTATTATATGATTTATATGGTTTATATACAGTATGTATTTACTCTATTCGCAGTAACAGGGTTGCAGGTAACAGGGTTGCAAAATCGCACTAATGTTAGCTTTATCTCAGGAATAGAAGCTAGCTGTTTAGCTAGCTGTTATTACTAATCAAGAGGAAAAACTTATTTATATAAATACATAAAGGAAAAAAATAATAATTGTCTTATTCTGATCATTTGCATAACAGGGTTGCATGAGGTAGAGTGAGACATTCAATCCAGGCTAACTGTTTTATAAAAATATGAAAAATAGAAGAGAAGACAAACCTTTGCTCTACACATTCTTTTTGAAAACTGTTTGATGATGTTAAGTCCAGGGGATCATGGGGTTTACTGCTTTCTTCTTCTTCTACCAGACTATAAATGTTCTGGTAACAGGGTTGCGTGCATGTTGTGGGACACATGTTCCATGAATAATAATTATTATTTGAAATATTATTTCTATTAAAACAAATGTTCCCACAGTTACAAGAGATGGCAATGAAACAAATTATAGAAAAAACAAGAAATTTCAATTCAATTTTAACTGTTTTATTTGAGATTCAATTTGGCCATTAGAGGGGTGGGACAAGAGGCAAATGGCATTTTGGGGGTATTCCAGACATATTTGGTATTATAAAAACTATTTTCAAGCATTCTTTTCTCTTAGTTTTTTTAGATTTGGTCTCAGGACAAGTAAATTCACTCAGAAACTGTATGTTTTAGTATTTTGTATGTGGATTATTTAATATTTGATGGGTGGGACGTAAAATGTCCTCCAATTCTGGAATGACCCTTCTGTTATCTGTCCAGATGTGCTATGAAAATGCTCAGATAATACCTCAAGAATCCCACAACTTTGCCCTATCTGTGGTCTTTATCTATTCAAACGCACGAACTGCCATTATCAAACTAGTTATCGGATTAGTGTACACTGGAGAATGCCGCGTTTGGTATTGGGGGTTTTCCATTTTCAATTTATTGCTACCACACTAGGAAATATAAAGCATAAGTAAAGGTAAAGGTGGAGAATGATGTGACTATATATGCTACTATGTGAGTAGTTAGTTTTGCACAGAATTAAGCTAAATGTTGGCGTAGGCGTAGAAAATATAATTCTCTAAATATACTGTGAACGCAAAATGTATGCATATACACAAATAAGTAATAAAAAAGAGTTTCCCCTCCAGCTCATTTATGAGAATACAACTTAAAGAAACAGACTCAAAAGCAAGTGCTAGAGACTTACAAAGAGATTTAATAAGGTAAAAAAAAGTTATGCTTTAAATGCAAAAAAAGGCCTAGAATTTTGTAAAGAATGTCCTAATACTACTACTTTTTCTACTATTTCTACTACTACTATTTCTACTACTACTACTACTACTACTACTACTACTACTACTACTACTACTACTACTACTACTACTACTACTACTTGTACTACTAGTTGTAGTAGTAGTAGTAGTACAAGTAGTAGTACAAGTAGTAGTAGAAATAATAGTAGTAGTAGTAGTAGAAATAGTAGTAGTAGAAATAGTAGTAGAAATAATAGTAGTAGTAGTAGTAGTACTATTATTTCTACTACTATTTCTACTACTACTTTGAACTGCCATTTGCATTACATGTCTCTATTTTGAAACATCACTTGTTCACAACTGCTTTCCTTTTCATCAATTATCAAACCCACTTAATTGCACGGGTTTAAATCATTAAACGCTAATCTGTTTTCAGTATTTTCTTGCATTTCCCCCTTTAATTCCATCCAAGTGCCCAAATGACGATAACACTTGAGACAAACGCTCCATTTGTCCCAATCGAAGCAGCTATCGCGCTGAGTAAAAGAAACAATATTGTGGTAAATAAAGGAGAGATGTTATCCTCAGTGGTGGACTTCCAAGCCTCTCCCTCCTTGGCCTCTCCCCGGCCACAGCACACCGCCGGGGGGCCAGGGCCAGGACTTAAGAGCCTCTACTGGATGGTCGATAAAACGGGGGCATGCATGTGGCCAGGTAAGCTGAGCGAGCGCCAGGCAGTAATAGCCCTCTAAGACAGTTAATGAAGCAAGAATGTTAAAGTTAGCGAGCAAAGTAAAGATCACCTCCAGGAAATGGAAAATGATATTGGCGGTCATGACTAAACATTGACTTTTGGAGAATCTACACTGTGAAACATTCCAGACAAAGCAATAACATCGTGTGACAGACTTTTCAAATACTAGTTTTCACAATTCACCATGTTACTCCAGAACCTTCGAAGTCCTTTTCTTCACATCGACTTCTGCAACATTCCAACAACATTCTAACATGGTTTAAAGCTCACGAGAGTCAATTCTGAGTTAATGAGTTTTTCTACTACAACTTTTTCTTCTACTACTTTTTCTACTACTACTACTACTACTACTTTTTCTACTACTACTACTACTACTACTTTTTCTACTACTACTACTACTTTTTCTACTACTACTTTTTCTACTACTACTACTACTACTTTTTCTACTACTACTACTTCTTCTCCTACTACTACTACTTTTTCTACTACTACTTTTTCTACTACTACTACTACTACTTTTTCTACTACTACTACTACTTTTTCTACTACTACTACTACTTTTTCTACTACTACTTTTTCTACTACTACTACTACTACTTTTTCTACTACTACTACTACTTCTTCTCCTACTACTACTTCTTGTACTTTTTCTACTCCTACTACTACTTCTTGTACTTTTTCTACTACTACTACTTCTTGTACTTTTTCTACTACTACTACTTCTTGTACTTTTTCTACTACTACTACTACTACTTTTTCTACTACTACTTCTACTTTTTCTACTACTACTTCTTGTACTTTTTCTACTACTACTACTACTACTACTTCTTGTACTTTTTCTACTACTACTTCTTGTACTTTTTCAACTACTACTACTACTACTTCTTCTACTTTTTCTACTACTACTACTTCTTCTACTTTTTCAACTACTACTACTACTTTTTCAACTACTACTACTACTTTTTCTACTACTACTTCTTCTACTTTTTCAACTACTACTACTACTTTTTCTACTACTACTACTACTACTTCTACTTTTTCTACTACTACTTCTACTTTTACTACTACTTTTACTACTAAAGCTCACAAGAGTCAATTCCACCTAATATAGAACCTTTAAGTGCGATGTCAATGTTCTAACGTTAAAATAAATAAAATACATAGCACCAAACCTAGCACTTCTCCCATCCTCATCATCACAAACATTTGGTCACCGCTCCATGGGCTAACAGCGGGGGCCTGCTCGTTTGCTCAAAGTGGTATTACTGCAATAAGAACATACATTACAGCAGCCGGCTCTCTACAGGAGGCTAATGATAATCAGACTTACACTACTGTCCACCCATCCATCACGCTGTGGGGAGTGAGACATCGAACCGACAACTCGCCCAAGACGCACGCCGCAAGAGTGTGAGAGAGAGGTTTACGTTTTTATAGTGCGGATCAGGGCAACAAACAGAATTGCGTTCAAGCTGGGTCTCCATGATTTTACTTCTCTGGGCTATAAACGAGGACATGGGGCGGAACTTCTTGATGATCGTGGTAGAATGTCCGTGTAAATTTAGGGTTAGCGTTGGGTCATAAAGTTCATGATGTAACTCTTTAGCTTGCTTACAGGTTCACTGTGTAACTGCCAGCTGCTAGAGCTATGTGTTAACGTTTTGCTTAAAATGTTCCACAGTATGGCATTAAACGTATCTACCCTGCATTTATACCGTGAGGTGTGGTTTACGGCTTAACCTTTTCATAACCAGCATATTCACTGCGTGCACATGGTAGGATCGGATTGGATTTCTCCAAATTCGATCCCGTTACTCAGATCCAAGTGCACATGAAACTCGTGTAATCGGATAATGGTCAGCGACCTGGCCGGCTCCGCTACGCTATGTGGCGCTGTAGTCCAAGTACTTCCGGGTGATGGCTACTCAATAAAAACACAACAAACTATGTTGTTGATGACGCTCGAGGAGTTTGGCGGAGCAGCATTGGTGTACGTGTTGTGCATTCTTTCTTCGTAGCCATGATTTTGTCTGACTTTTCCGGCAACAATCGCTACTTATGACGGTGTCGGCGCCTCCTGCCACTTTCGAGTGAAATCCCTGGCGAAAACTCCCGCGCATGCGCAGTACGCCAATCCAATCCAATATCGTGCACAAGGCGGATTACTATCGGCCTAAACCAGGGATACAATCGGATTGGGGAAACCAATCCCTATACAATCCTTAGCCTGTGCACATGAATCCGATACGATCCCAATCTGTCTGCAATCGGATTACACTCGTCTATGTGCACGCAGTGATTGTTCCAGGCAAAGCAATAACAGCAGTTGGCAGAACTTACATCAGAAAAGTTACAAAGCACACCTGTTGATGTGGATGAAGTGTCTTGCCCAGGGACACAACCACAGGTAGTTAAAATTATTTTAAAATCAACAACTGCTAGGGGTTACTGATACATGCTTTAATGAAAACTTCCTAGGTAAGGCTGGCATCACCTGATGACATCTGCTGGTGAAACATTGTGTTTTGAGCTCTTAGGAGGGAATGACTGAGTGAAAAGCAGAATTTCAATTAACACACAACTCCACGATAGTATTACAATCTGTCTCTACAGCAGATATCCTTTAAGTAGGCCAACATACACTACCAGTCAAAAGTTTGAAAACACATTTAATTCTTTCTTTATTCTCTATTTAGATTGTAGATTCTCACTGAAAGCATCAAAACTATGAATAATACATGTGGAATATATGGTAAAGGGAGAAATTCAATTTGTCAACTGGACAAAGTTTATTTGGTCGAAGACGTTTCGCAGCTCATCCAAGCTGCCTCGTCAGCGAAACGTCTTCGACCAAATAAACTTTGTCCAGTTGACAAATTGAATTTCTCCCTTTACCATGGATTCTACCTGGACGACTGAGGGATTCTTCACAGAAAAATGTGGAATATAGTGAAGAAAAAAGTTTGAAATAACTTAAAACATGTTCTAAAAAAAACATTTGCTTTGATCACTGCTTTGCACTCTTGGCATTCCACCAATGAACCCTGAAAACCCTGTGAAGTGAAACCATTTCAGGAGCTTTCAACATGAAGCTCACTGAAGGACAACCCAATGGTTTGCAGCGCTGTAGACAAAGCAAAGGGTGACACTTCGAGGAATCAAATTTTAAAATGAAACATATTTAGAGTTCTTGAACTTTCCATACATGAATATTATGTCTTCAGCTGAAGACTGAGTGAGAATTTGTGTCCAAACGTTTGACTTGTGTAATTCTGTAGCCCCCACCATAACACGACTAACATCATTTTGACGTCCAAACAGTTTTCACACCCAACTAATAAACTTCCCTTCCAGCCTCATTCACACAAGTCTTATCAGACAGAGGGAGCACCATCCACACAACTTCCCAAGCACAGCTAATCTGTCTTTCTCTGTTCGTTGTAAAAAGCAATGTGTGACTTTAATGAGAAGTTCCACACACAGATACAGTTGGCAGCTGGTGGTTATGGCGTATCACTTCAGCACCATCGCTCACGCAGCGCATGGGCAAATTGAGTAACTGATGAGCCCTCAATCAAGCCCCGCACTCCCGCTGTCAGAGAGAGGAGAGCCAGGTCCCCCATCTCCTCCCCACGGGCTGGAGAGACAGAACCAGCATGAAGAAGGGCAGAAACGCTCTTTGATTTATGTCGCACATGGATGATGTAATGGGTGATTGATGGAGGGATGGAAGGATAAACAAATTTAAGATACAGGATATTTTAATGTCCGCCTTTGACCTAATATCTAATTATAAGAGGTAGGGATGCACAGATATGATACTGGTATCAGATATCATATCATATATTCCAAGATATCAGTTCAGTCGATGTTCCATTTTGGTCTACAAATGTGTAATAAGATGATTTACGAGCCAATGTTGGCCCAAAACGTGTATTAAACTTGTATTTTGGTTGCTAAACACACATCATTTTTTACCTCATGCTGTTAGTGTTTAAAGGAAATAAGTTACATCTCAGAGCACATAGAGTTTCGACAAATACTTAAAACTATCATCGGTATAAGAACAGAAAAACCTGGATCATTGCATCCCTAGAAGAAGCCATGGCAATTGGAATTGACAAAAAAAATGATATTATTCATTTTATTTTTTTTATTTTTTTTGCGGCTGATGAGAATCCAGAGAGAATTAAGGCTGATGAGACGATATTTTTGGGCCATGATATAGGGCAGGTGTTTTTTTCTCCAAAATTATGTAATTTACATTTACTACAAACTCGCCTACATCCCCTTTTAACCACAAACATTTAAGAGAGCAGTGTAGTCCTGTTTTGTGCAGGACCTTTTAAGCAGCAGATTGGTCTAAATATTGTTTTACGGCCAACCGCCAATACACTAAAAAGTGCATCTAAACATACAGCACTCTACATCAAGGAACCACTTTCACATTTGTACCCTGTTTGTGCACATTCAAGACAAGGTGGATTATCACTATTGCCCAAGGACACAACAGTATGAGCGTGGATCGAACATCTAATCTGTGAACGAGTGCTGCAGCAGCTTGCTTAAAGTGTACAGTTTCAGAGGCACAGTAACAGTAAATTCTCAGGCTGGCCTTAAATTTGCAACCCTCTGGTTCCAAACAGATTCCATGCCAATAAGCCACTACCAGAGATTGTGTCATATATTTTAATGCATGCATCTTTTAATCTATGAAATTGCTTCATCATCATTGTATGTCCATCCTCCATCAAGTAACCCACTTCACTGTGCTTTAAATATTCACAAAGTTTAAAAAGTTTCTGACCATGTCCCAGGAGCTAAAGGCGCAGTCATTTGGTGTTGACATAATGGATTTGCTACTGGAACCATTTTCACCCATCAACTTAAACATAGCAAGTACTGGGAAGTAACTGAATACATGTACCAAGTAGGGATGTCAACAATTAATCGACTTACGATTAATTGTCGATCAAGACGTTGGTCGAACAAAATGCATTAATTGTAATTAATCGCTAATCGTGGACACGCGTGGTCACGAAACAAGGCAACCGCGCACCACGCTGCGCCAAACTTGACTCACAGCCGGCCGCAGGCGCCAACGGCACTGCCCGGTGCCTCGCGCGTACACCGGGGCTGCTGAGCACGAGATCGAACCGCGGCGCCCGGAATGCGTAGTCTCAGCCCTAGCCACAAACCAGCCGCACGAAACCAGCAGCGGCATGTGCATCATATGCACATGTACACTGTACATGTGCATATGATTGTTTTTCAGCAATAAAGCAACTATGACCTATGACCTATGAATACGTTTCGCAGCTCATCCAAGCTGCTTCTTCAGTTCTGGTCAGACGCTGTTGGACACTGCCTATATCTGCCTGAAGGGATGAAAATACAAGGATGAAAATACAATGAAATTACTCCAAAACTACCACACCTACAGTTTCTGTTAGTTAGGTGGGCCTATTAGATCTGCATTCCACTCCCAATGCATATCTAACTAACAAAATACAATAAAATTACTCCGAAACTACCACACCTACAGTTTCTGTTAGTTAGATGGGCCTATTAGATCTGCATTCCATTCCCAATGCATATCTAACTAACAGAAATGTATTCGACAAAATAAACCTTTGTCCAGTTGACATATTGAATTTCTTCTTTTGCTGTAGATTCAACCTGGATGACTGAGGGATTCTACACACATATTCAGAGTACTGATTTTGAGTAACTGTACAGTCACTCTTTTGTTTGGTTGTATTCAGAATACAATCACTGCGTGCACATGGATGAGTGTAATCCGATTGCAAACGGATTGGGATCATATCTAATTCATGTGCACAGGCTAAGGATTGTATAGGGATTGGTTTCCCCAATCCGATTTGAACCCCTGGCTTAGGCCGATAGTAATCCGCTTGGAGTCGCCTTGTGCACGATATTGGATCGGATTGGCGCACTGCGCATGCGCAGGAATTTTCAACAAAATGTATTAAATAGTGAAGCGTGGGGGGAGACACCACTCCGGAAGCAACGCGGAGACATCAACGCACCGCGCGGCGCGGCGAGGTGGTCTAGAGTCTAGACCAGAACTAAACCAGGTCTAGACTCTAGACCTGGTTTAGTCCACGTTTAGTCCTGTCCATCACCCGGAAGTAGTTGGACTATAGTGTAGCGGAGCCGGCCAGGTCGCTGACCATTATCCGATTACACGAGCTTCATGTGCACTCGGATCTAAGGACAGACCACCCGCCGAGTAACGGGATCGGATTTGGAGAAATCCAATCCGATCCTACCATGTGCATGCAGTTAATTACTTTTCTAAAATCAAAGGAATACTTGGCGGCATTTGATCACACCATTTAGGGTTCAAACTGCAAATGTAATTCTTCCGTCTCCAGTCAGTGATAGTATTCAGAATACAGTAGAAAACATGCAAATAATCACTATTCTGTAACTAAATACATTTTCAAAGTATTCTTCCCATCACCGAACATAGCTCAAGATTTGAATAATGGGTCCAGAACACTTTACCCACTGTAAAGATGGGTCAAAGGCAGATGACTAATGGCATTTGAAGACTTTACCAATGCAACTCGCCTAAGAACTGGGGAGTCTCCAAGCACAAACTCCATCATTTAACCCCGTCCTCCCTCACCCACCCCTCCCTATATTCCTACAGCATTTTCAGACTGTCTTACTTCCTCATGTCCTCCATCCATCTCCTCTTATCATCTCCACACTGGTGAACCATGCTCCACTCGCTTGTGCACGTCTTCCCTGCTGCACTGCACTTTCACAATCATAATGGTCCAGCAGATAACATGTGGGTCGTGCATGTTCCACTGTGCTCCCCCGAGAGTGCGATGTACACTACAAGAGTGTGATGTACGTTATGGGGATTACACCACATTTGTAGAAGAAACTGAGACAAGAGAGATGGAGTACTGTGCTGCTTCTGTAGATGATTTAGATGTGGTGGTTTCAATGGAAATAATAAATAAATAAAGCTAATTAAAATGAATTAATTAATAATGATAATAGTTGGTTGATATATGGAGTGTGGATATTTGCATTGCATTTGCATTTTTGCATTGCATTAGAGCATCAGCTACTCGCTTTCATTCTGTTTTGGCCGCCCTGCTGCCTAAAGAATACGAAAAAAAGCTCTTCTTGAGGCAACACAAAGGATTTAAGCTACATTTATATGATGACAGTCTGAACAGAAGACGCAAAAGTGGCGTCGCGTCTTCACTTTTTATTCCACGTTTAGACGAGCGTTTTCGGGAGGAAATCTGAGTGCATACGGTGACGCAAAAGTGTGTGGAATTCGATTGGGTATGCATGCCAGGCGGCTAGGTGGCGCTGTGATACATTATCACTATGTCCATGCGCATGTGTAGAATCTTCCTTCTTCTCATCTGCGCCACGAAAAGCAAACCAAAACATGGCAACCGGTAGCAAAAAAAAAGTGTGGTCAGAAGAAGTTCAACTATTGCTTCAGACCACGTTAGACTACAAAGCAATGAAGGCGCAACAAGGTGTGTTGTACACTGATATACGGACCGATGTGACGTAAACGCGTACGCAACGTCAGCAGATTTGAGTTTTGCGTCTTGGGCAGTGTAGACGAAAACGCAAGTTTTCCACTTTGGAGGGCGGTTTCAGTTTTTGGCATTTTTAAGCCCCTAAAACGACATCACCGTCTAAACGAAAGGCACTTCCGATAAAATATTTTGTCGTTTTTACCCGTAAGGCCCTTAAAAACACATTGGAGCACTTCCTGTATTATGACATGACATCACAAGGTGGAACAGAGTTTGAGAGAAGAACTAAACTCTAAATATGCAGGTTTGTGTGTTAAACATGTGTGAATGAAACAAAACACAACTCCAGATATGTTTGTGATGAGAAAACAGCGTAATATCTGCGCTTCAATACATTTCCATATTTTTGTTTACTGTATCCTACGACAAAAACTCCACAGAGGCAAAACCATTAGAGCTCCTTGTCCAAACCACCACATTTTGGAAAATATTATTCGAGAAAGCTCTTTGCAAAGACGCTGACCTCTCTGTCTCTTATTGCTTTATTCACATAATCCCCACACTCCCAAAACAAAATCTCATCCTCAAACCCATTTAAAATGTAATTGAATAAAACTCATAAGGGACACAGAGACACAATGTGTAATTTTCTCAATAAGCACCGGGCCACCATGCTGCGTGCAATATATGCTCCAGGAATAGAACCAGCACCCCAGAGTTACCCCATGCAGTAGCAGTATACGAGCAGGACCCCGAGCGGGAGGCAAGGATTAAAGGCAATTTCATCTTATGTTTTGTCTAATGTTTCTACACCATTTTCACTTTGTCTGGCTCGTAATTCAAGAAATCTAAACAAACGGAATTAATTAGCGAGGATAATTTGCAGAATAACTGGGTTAGTGTGATATTGGAAATCAGGTTGGCTGTTTTTCTCCAGGGGAATGAGGAAATAATGGGGGAAAGATGTGTTCTGTAATGATAAATAATGAAAAGCAAAGGCAAACTTAATTAAAATCTGTTTTGTGGAGTGCCAGAGATGGTTCATATTTCATTCATATAGTGGTGATATATAGTTCCTTTTATAATACAATTTGTTTTAAAAAAAATATTAGCTATTTTCCTATGCAACATCTCTGGATGAATGACAACAAACAAATATACTGATCATTTAAATGTGCTTTATAAGCAAATACTGTATTGTTTCAGATATATATTGTATTCATTTTATTTTATTTTTTTTATTTTTGTTTGTTTATTTCATTCAAAAAGTATAAAAAGACATCAACAGTGTGATAACAATACAAAAAAATTGAATGAAAGGGAGCAATCTTATGTTATCTGCCCCTCTTCCCTTTTCCAGACAATAACACCGATAGTGACTATAAAACATATCATCAATACATTCCATTTCAATCACAATTATTAATCAATTGTAAACAGAAAGCTTCATTTTTATGCGTATTTGTTGTGTTTTGTTTCCATTCACACATGTTCCAACAACTGACCATTAGCAAACCTTACGAACCACTTTTCCAACCACTGACTCTGCTCGTTCCTTGTCAAGCAGCTGATTTAGCGTTCGACCACTTTAAAACGGACCAATTTGCCAAGCTTTTAGCAGCCACCACCTCATCCATAAGCCCTTCTTTTGTCCCGGTGACACAGGTGACTCTGTTAGGTGACGCTGCGCTAAATCCATCCGGCTCTCTACCCCGGGCCAGATACGACTGAGGTTTGACTTGCCTTAAAAAGAACCGGGATTCAGCCTCTCTCTGTAGTCGCTACTATCAGCAGTACTTATCAACCCGTCACACTGCGAGGCCAAGATAAATCTAGCCAATTAAAATTTAAATTGGTGTGTGGCTCGGCGTGACTCGTCTGTTTCCGAGCGTCTCTTGGCGGGGTAGAGGTGGAGGAGGAGAGGTGGAGGAGGGAGGACGCAGGAAGCAGTGGGAGACAGGCTATAGGAGATATGTCTTAGTTTGAAGGAGGGGGGGTGGTTTAAAGAAGGAAGAGGCATGAAAGGAATGCTAATAGTTTTGACGAAAAGCGGACTCAATTTGTTAAATTATTGCATAAACAAAACAAAAAAAACCTATCATAGTTTTGATGAAATGTGGGTTGGAGTTGGGACTGGGTTTTTGACTGATCTGTTAAATTAATACACAAAAAATAAATAAATAAATAAATAAATAAAAATAAATCTTTACAATAGTGTTGACGAAAAGCGGGCTGGAATTGGGACTATTTTTTCTGATTTATGCAATGATTGTAATAGTTTTGATGAAATGTGGGTTGGAGTTGAGACTGCGTTTTTTCCCGATCTTTAACCTTTTTCTTTTGGTGCATTCATTTAACGAATGCACCAAAAGAAAAATAAACAAAAGTAAATCTTTACAATAGTTTCGACAAAAAGTGGGTTAGAGTTGTGACTGGGTTTTTCTGAGCTGTTAAATTAATGAATAAAAAAAATACAAAATCTGTATAGTATAATTAATAATTTTAACGAAAAGTGGGTTGAAGTTGGAACTGTTTTCTGTTTTATTCTGCATTATCTGTTGAATAATGCATGAAAAAAAAAAAAAAAATCATAATAGTTGTGACGAAACGTGGGTTGGATTTGGGGTTTTTCCAATCTGTTAAATTAATGTGTAAAAGGAAAAAAAAACAAAAAACTTTTATAACGAGAAGTGGGTTGGAGTAGGAACTGGGTTTTTCCCAATCTGTTAAATTAATGCATTAAAAAAAAACCAAAAAAAAAAAAAAAACCTTTATAATAGTTTTGACGAAATGTGGGTTGGATTTGGGACTGGGTTTTTCTGATCGGTTAAAAGAATGCAAAAAACATCTTTATCAATGAGAATTTAGCTGATTCTTGTCTCAGTTAAAGGAAAAGTAAAGTTTTTACAATTTGGATCTTATTTCGGTGACGATGACGTCATCCAATCGGAACCATGGCTGGATATCGGATTACAGGTCACTTTTGACTCAAACGAAAGTGTAAACTAACACATTGAACTTTTGTCATTTGAAAAGTGCTAAAGTTTGTGTTATTTGGTGACTGCAACAGCGTGCCCCAACCACTCACGTTAAACGGATATCGCTAAACTCCAAAATCTCTGGAAATACAGAAAATGGCACCAATGGGTACAATGGGTGAATAAATGACAGCGTTTTATCCTCGAAATAAGGTCCAGATTGTAAAAAACGTTACTTTTCCTTTAAATGCACAACACTGGTTAAAGTTTCGTAGATATTTTTTTCTTTGTTGGGTAGCAGTGGCTCATTGCTTAGAGCGTTTGAAAGTGCTCTGTTAGATATAAAACGGGCAACTGAATTCACTACAGCTGCACATACGGACACTTTACCCACCTTGCTTCAGCCTTGGGGCAGCCACCTAAAAAAAAGTCACAAGTGAGCACTTCACTTATTTTCCACTCTATAAACATGAGTCTACAATAGTTTGAGTAATAGAGTGTGGTGTTTTGCCTCTAACTTGGAGTTTGCACGTTCAAACACCACTTTTGTTGGTGTGTGACAAGTGTTAATACCAGGTACCCATTAAAGGCCCAATTCTTCAGTGTAATTGAGCAAAATGTCTTGCCCCAGTGCAGATCTATTGTATTTATAAGCTAATTTTGAAGCATTTTATTCCCTGATAATAAGGAAATGCGTGCTGGCATGCTAGTTATTGTTAGCTTTACACCCACAGCAAACTCAGCACTGGTTACTGTTCAATAATTTTTTTGCCCTTTCCTATGCAACATCTTTGGAAGAATGACAACAAACAAACAATATACTGATCATTTAAATGTGCTGAAGATAAGTTTTAGCTAATATTGTTTCAGATATAATACAGGGCTCTCAAGTTTTGAAGATTGGTAGGAGTGAGATTTATATTGGGGGAGCGAGGTGGTGCGTGTGACTGCGTTTTTTTTTTCCCGAGGAACGGGCGGGGGGGTGGGGTGTGTGTGGTGTGTGAACACGTCGAATTGCGTGTGTCACACTCTCAAAGCGTGAGACTTGAGAGCCCTGCAGATATATATCGTATTTATATATTGGAGTTGTGTTTTGTTTCATTCAACAAACCCTGCAAATTTAAGAGTTCTCTCAGAAAACACTCTGCTCCAACTTGTGATCATGTGGTAATACAGGAAGTGCTCCATTATGTTTTTAAACTCCCTACACCTGCAGCCAGGTGTTTGTAATCAGACGTCAGAGAAGTCATGTGTGATGTCATGTAGTACTTGAAACTGCAATAGCCACCGGAGGCAGAACACGCTCAAATTTACATATAGTTTGCATTAAAATGTCCAAAAAATGACAAGAAACACTGCACAATACCGTTCACACACCGTATACGCAGTTAGGTAGAAAAAGAAAAAGTTGATTTAAGGTTTAGTTCCACTTTCAAATCCTGGAATCACCTATTAGCGACAGCACTCGTTGTGACTGACCATTAGCAAACCTTACGAACCACTTTTCCAACCACTGACTCTGCTCCTCCCTTGTCAGGCAGCTGATTTAGCGTTCGACCACTTTAAAACAGACCAATTTGCCAAGCTTTTAGCAGCCACCACCTCATCCATAAGCCCTTTTTTTGTAACACAGTAGGTGACTCTGTGAATCTTGTGAAAAGCACTTATGAACTCATCGCGGTGAATCATTAGGATGTTCGGAATACATAAGTGAGGAATATCTTTGGACCGCTGCAAACTGTTTCAAATGATTTATCTCCGTTTTCACATTACAGTGAACCCTCGTTTATCGCGGGGGTTAGGTTCCAGAAATAGCCCGCAATAAGTGAAATCCGCGAAGTAGGACAATTTTATATTTTACAATTATTCTACATGTTTTAAGGCTGAAAACGCTTCACCAGACACATTATACACCTTTCTGAGACTGGTATTAACATTTTTCTCTTGTTTAAACACTCAAACTTTTGTAGATTTTCATTAAAATATATTAATAGTGGGGGGGGGGGGGGGGGGGGGGGGGGCGTGACACGCGCACACGTGTGCGCGGACACGTGCGCGCGGACACGTGTGTTTGTTTTGGTACCACATATCCATGCCATGTGCGAAAGTCGAGTGGAAAGCGACCTGGATATCATTTTGGGCAAGACTCAAGCCAATGCTAACAGTGCCAAACCGCTAACAGACGCCTCTGAGCACCACAAGACCAGGTAAGACCAACCTGCGCTCACAAGAGTTGGTTGCATTTCACCCCGGCTCCAAAATCAGACCGCTATCAATGCGTCGCCAATACTCCACAGCTCTCTAGGACGGGGTCGGGTTCGTCCTCTCACGGGGAAGAGCCACTGTCTCCTCTGTGCGCGCGAGTGTCCTCCCCCCGCTGCGGCTCCCTCGAATGTGGCTCCCCCGGACGTCGCGCGGCCAGGCGCCAAGCCCGTCCATGTTGATTCTTGGCTCTTCCATGGTCCGGCTCGCACTCTCTTCCATGGCTCGTGCAAGTAAACAAAGGCCACACCTCCTGTCACCCAGGCGCTCTCGTGAAGGAAATCAGAGACTCTGTCCCTACCATCCCTGGTCTAGACCTGGTTTAGTCCTGCTTTAGACCTGGTTTAGTCCTGGTTTAGACCTGCTTTAGACCTGGTTTAGTCCTGGTCTAGTCTCTTAGCTAATCAGGGCGCAGGACAGAATGTTACACTGTAAAAAAAAGTTACACTATAAAAAAAATTGGAAAAAAAAAAAAAAAAAATTGGAAAAAAAAATCCGCGAAACAGCGAGGCCGCGAAGAGTGAACCGTGATACAGCGAGGGTTCACTGTACATACAGCAAGATACAGCACGCCTTTAATGATTATATGATCGATTGAAAGTATGGTACACGGTTATTATACAAAACAAGCATGAATCTATGAATATCTTGCTTGAACGCTTAATCATATCCATCATTCAGTGCAAGGCTAAGTATTCAGAGCCAACCATCATCACTGTAATCCATTAGTTCAAGTGTGAGTGAACTCAACTGAACCATGACCACGATGAGGAGGTGGGACAACTCCAGACATGAGTGTTTTGACATGGACTTGGAACATTTCGAACCAAGATCCTTTGAGCCAAAAATCAGAATGAGTATACCAGACCCCCGCTGTAATAGTTCTGAGAGCTGGATTTTAATGATTTATTTAACCATAATTGCTACAGAATATTACTCTGTTCAAGTCGTTGGAAGTTAATGTTCACTTAGAAATTCCCTTCACAAAACCAGACATTTTGAACTATGGCAGAAGTACTCATATTCTTCAGAAGAAATATTGAGTTAGTAAAATGAGTTGATAGAATTACATTTGAGGTTAAGAAGGGAAAAAAGATGCACATTAGCCTATACTCTGTTAGATAGATTTGTCTGTCTTATACGACAATACATATCTCGCTGTATCGCACATTTAATACTGAAATAACTACTGTTGCACATTTATTTATATCTTTATTTTCAATGCACATTCTATTGCACATTACTGCACATTTCACTGCTGCATCTTCCATTGCACATTTTGATGCACACTGCACATTTTGGACATCTGTAAATAGGTATTTATTTATTCTTTGCACTGCTTTTAAATTTTACATTTTAGATTTTGTCTTAGAAGTTTTTGAATTGTCTATATTGTATTTTGTACACTAGGGCTGAACGATTTTAAGAAAAAATTGAATTGCGATTTTTCTGGCAATATTGCAATTTCGATCTCATCCACGATTTTTTTCAAATTACGTTTCAGTGCAACATTTGAACATTTGCATACATCACATTCAAATATTAAATGCCATAATTGTAATGCAAGAATGAAAACTAAAATCAATTTATTTCAAATGTAGTCATATTTATTAAAAAGAAACATCCTATACAACCTTGAGCAACCGCAGTTATTACACCTGAAGAACTAAAAAAGCATCTGTGTCTTAAGTAGAGAAAAAAAAGTCTTTTAAAGTGGTGCGAGGTCAGTATTTATGGCTCAAGGAGCTTGATTGTTGTATTTTATAACAAACGTATAAAATACAACACAGCTTAACTTAAATATAGCGATGCTAAATATAGCGATGCTAATCACGATAGCATTTGTAATGTTAAACTAGCCTTATGATAACAGTTTGTCAGCTAACAACAGAGGGGAATACCTCTTATCCATCGTGTGGAGGAGACTTTTAAACGACTCTTTGGTTACCGTGTTTACAGGCACCATTATCTTGGTGATGTTGTGTGTTACGGCAGTCGTTATCTCCTGGTGTTTTTGGCTGCTTCTGTCATACGGAGTTACACTGGCAAAAGAAGCTGTAATTGTAGTTTGTTTGGCCCGAGTATCACTTTTACGAGACGTTTCTCCAGACTTTCTCGCCATGCACTCGAGTGACGGATTACGGACATTGATTAAACGGGGGCTAACACCGGCTTCACCAGCTCGCGACTTCTCAGACCGTACGGGGCTACACAGCGTAATTGGGTTGAGGGATCGCTCGGAGCGGCCAACACCGGCCTCACCAACCTGTCCACACGCAGCATGCCGCTTCTGATTGGTGGGTTTAGCAGCGTGGCAGGGAGGCCGCATACATGTGTGAAATAGCTGACGAAACAAAACCTGGGTCAGTTAGGAGTACTGAAAAAAACTTTAACGATCTTAACGATCTTTAACGATTTAAGCAACTTTAACGATCCCAGAATCGTGTTGTCTGAGATCGCAATTTTCAATCTAAAACAATAGATCGTTCAGCTCTATTGTACACAGTCTTTTTGCACTGCTTGGCCAGAGAGAAACGAAATTTCGATTCACTGTATGTCGAACACATATGGCAGAATTGACAACAAAGCTAATTTTGAACTTTTGAACCTGATTGATGATATTGGTAAAAGCTGGACTTTTGTACTTTTGAGAAATCCTACCAACAACCATCATGATGCACACTGTAGTTGTGTCCTAGAGCAAGGCACTTCATCTAGCATGTATAATGAGTGAAGCAGCTTAACTGAGTCTGCAAACAATAGCTGCAGGGGGTACTCGCCAGTGTCGCTGGGAGATTTTTTGGAATTTTTAAAATTCTAATTTGAGTAAATTTGAGTTAAAGCAGAGGTCTTCAACAGGGGAGGTACTGCAGGGGGGTCGCGAAATCTTTTGATTTCACTTTAAAATAATATAATTTTATATTTTATCGTGTAAAATACAGTATTAACCTGTGTATTATTTCCTTGTATTGGATGTACCATAACAGAGTAGCAATGTTTATACATGACACTAAGCTCAATTTAATATAAAACACAATTCTATGCCGTATATATAGTAGGGGGTCCCTGGCCCAGTTCGCCATCTGTTTGGGGGTCCCTGGCCTGAAAAACGTTGAAGACCCCTGAGTTAAAGAAAAGAGAGAAAATGCCTGAGAATTCAATTTTCAAATTAAGGAGATGAAATAAAATGATTTTCATTTAATAATCCGTTGTGTCACGTTCTACTTTTGGAGAATTATCAACACGTATGAGTGAGGGGGTACTCGAGGTATGACAAAAAGGCTCAAGGGGTACACAAGACAAAAAAGGTTGGGAAACACTGGGTTAGGTGGATTGTCAAGGCACTTTAAGCATAGATAACACTGTGTCCAAACCTCCTCGTCAAAGCCAGATCTCGTCAGATCTCAGGCACTAAGCGGGGCTGAGGGGTGGTTAGTACCAGGTGCCACAGTAAGGTCATTGTGTCCTTAGGCAAGACACTTCACACCATCTTGTCCAGTAAAACAAAATACTTTCGGCCCATTACTTATGAGCACCACTTATTGTTAAACCACTACCAGAAACACACCCATTTTATTCAATTCAGCAAAACAGTTAATATGTCAAAAGCACTGCATACACACATTTCATTCTCTAAACAAGCAACAAAATTGTAGTGCTGCCACAAAAAATATCCTTGGCAATATACTGTATAATTCAATATTTTTGCACAGCCCTACTCACAGTCAGTCAGTCTAGCCCAGGGCAATAAATAATGCACACACACACACACACACACAAATGTATCACAATTGAAATTTGATGAGAACGCACATCCCCTAACATACAACACAAGAATACACTCCAGATGTGAACTCAAACCACATGAGTTCTTAAGTATTTTCAAACCTCTTTTTTTTTTCGTACCGGGGCAGCTGCTTCCCTCTTCCGCTCATTAATCAATCACAACAGATCTGCTCGAGCCTGGAGCCCAGTGCTTTTATCAGGCTCCATATTGATAGTGTTACTTCAGTGTCAGTGGACAGTCCGGCTCATGTTATCTTTGCTAAAGAAATCTATTCAGATGTCAGATGCTTTTTTTTTAGTGTCCACATAAAGTGCTTTGAAACGGACCACTTTGTTTTTGCGAATAAGATCTCAACTAGACCAAAGTGCTGAAAGATGTTTGTGACTGTGCTATTGACTGTAATTGCTTCCACAGTGCAAAAGAATAAAAGAATGTCTTATAAAAATGTTAAAATCACTTCGGTTTACTAATTATATTACAATGAATAGGCTTCCATGTCCGCAAATCTGAACGCCTCCACCTGCTTGTATTCATGGAAATGGTGTTATAATGGTGGTATAATCTTCCACAGTATGGCAAAAAATCTGTGTCCATAGAGAATGTTTTGAAGTATGGTTTTAACTTTTTATTTTCATGGAATCATGCAGGCGACGTGCCACCACCACAAAGCTACATACTGTGCCTTTAACTTTTTATTTTATTTTTTTCCCCCTTTTTCTCCAAGTTAAATGATGGCTTAATGGCTTGGAGATTGTCTAATTTTATTTTTAGATATTGAGCTACATATATATTATATTAATTTTGTTTATCTATGTATCTATTTTTATTTTATTTTTTTATGTATTCATATATTTAGTCTTTTTTCATTTATAATACTACTACTACTACTACTACTACTACTACTACTACTACTACTACTACTACTACTAATACTAATACTAATAATACTAATTATTATTATTATTATTATTATTATTATTATTATTATACTAATACTAATATTATTATTATTATTATACTTTTTTTCCAAGCTAAATGATGGCTTAAAGCAGGGGTCTTCAACGTTTTTCAGGCCAGGGACCCCCAAACAGATGGCGAACTGGGCCAGGGACCCCCTACTATATATACGGCATAGAATTGCGTTTTATATTAAATTGAGCTTAGTGTCATGTATAAACATTGCTACTCTGTTATGGTACATCCAATACAAGGAAATAATACACAGATTAATACTGTATTTTACACTATAAAATATAAAATAATATTATTTTAAAGTGAAATCAAAAGATTTCGCGACCCCCCTGCAGTACCTCCGCGACCCCCCTGTTGAAGACCTCTGGCTTAAAGGTTTGGAGATTATTCCATTTTATTTTTAGTTATTGAGCTACATATATGATATTCATTTTGTTTATCTATGCATCTATTTTTATTTTATTTTGATTTATTGATATATTTAATCTTTTTTTTTTCTTTTGTTCCCAAGCTAAATGATTTTAAAATATTTTTAGATATTGAGCTACATATAGTAGTAGTAGTAGTAGTAGTAGTAGTAGTAGTAGTAGTAGTAGTAGTAGTAGTAGTAGTATATTTATTTTATTTGCTATATACACAAGCCAAATCTGAATTTCCATTTCGTGAGGGCCATTTGCGTTAAGTGCACCGCCCTGGTCGCATCGAAAATCTTTGATCCATGACGAGTGCTCGACCTCTCACTCCTCCTCCTTCCCTTTGAACTGTGCCCGTCCGAGCAGAATGACAACGCCACACCAGCTTCTCTTCAGCCCAGACGCGCTAACACAAATGCCACGATTCAAACGCCGTAGAATAACATTAGAGGGACAACCTTAGCAATGCCCAGCGAGACTTAAGATGGAAAGGAGTATGTGAAGACAGATATGGCCCGAGAGCTGCTGCCGGAGAGCTGATAATGTTGGCGTAAGGTTAGCATTTGTAAATACAGGGAAAGAAAAGTGCATTATGTCAGTACCCGTCAAACATGCAAAATAGCACATTTAGAAAATCGAAAACAGGAGTCGAACTGCCAACCTTCAAATCAAACCAGAGGACAAAGACTGAACCAACTGAGCTACGGCCGTCCCTTGAAACCTGCTGATTTGTTCAAAGAGTTCAGAGTTTCTATCCTTTTTAGTTTTAGAAATAATTAGGTTTTAAAAGTGTGTGGTTATCTTCCATTATTATTATTTTTGTTTAACTAGATGTGTTGGTCAACTACAAACTATATCTACAAAACAAAACCAAAAATCATATCCGCATCACGTTTCTACGACAATTATGATGAGAAATCGTGTGACCTGCCGAGCTAACACATTTTGATTCCACTGCCCATATATTAGCGCCTATAGGCTTCAGCGCATACACACTTCAAGCGATAGCACTGACATCACAGTCCACACTGAGGAAGAACCAACTGAGAAGAGACATGGCTCATTTTTCACTGCAGCTTTGCCCTTCTGATGAATGCCCATCCTTTCCTCACACATCCGTCTTTCTAATGACACCACTCTCTTATCCCAACTACTATGTAAATATACCATCCGTTATAGCTTAAAGCCTAAGTGTCAAAAGCGATTGAGTGTATCTATGGAATACAGGGCTGTGAAACTAATCAAATACAGTTAATGTCAATCCATCCATCCGTTTTCCTCTGCTTATCAACAGTCTAAGCAGGGACCAGACTTCTCTCACCCCAGACACTTCCTCCAGCTGTCCAGGCGAGCCAAGAGGCATAGTCCATCCAGCCTTGAACACCTCCCCAGGTGTTCATGGCTGGAGGGACTATGCCCAGGAGGCATCTGAAACAGGTGCTCAGCTGCTCTCGACATAGAGGTGCAGTGGCTCTACACCGAGCTCCTCCTCACCCAGTCACCCTATGGAGAAAACTTATTTTGACTGCTTGTATCTTGTCCTTTTGGTCATCACCCAAAGCTAATGACCATAGGTGTGGGTATGAACGTTGACACAGCGGTAAATGGACATTTTTGGACTCCTTCTTCACCACAACAGTCCGACACAGCAGCTACATCACTGCAGATGCTGTAATGTAACCACAACACTATGGCTTGTACAGGACATGGCTAATTCTGAAAGCTTTTTGTGTTGAGAAGATTTCTGTACACAATCAAGTTTAACCAGGGTAATAAAACCTTGTAAGATTGAAACCGCCGGTCCTCAAAGATCAAGTCCAGTGTCTTACCAGCTGCACCGCCAACACAAGGAGACCACTTTTGGCATAGAAATAAATAACAGATAACCTACTGACTTCTAGAGGCTGACTACATCTGTTCATACAATAAGTTAAACCAGGGTCAGCTGTGACTGAGGCAAACATCTGTATTGAAGTCTGAGGTGTTAGGGTCGCAGCAGTTAAAAGACTAAACATTATGAAGAGTTAATATCCATACAGTGAGAGATTAGACAAAAATAGTGGGAAGATACAGGAGTTACATTCATAAATCAATTCATACATACATTTTGACAATATTTCACACATTCAAGCCTAGTTCAATTTCACACTAAGCTGTTGTTTGGACAGTAAAACCACACCGTAAAGCAAAGAAATGGCTTCGAAAAGGCCAATGAGCTTTAGCAACTTTCTGCATCATTTGTTTTATAAACTGAAATTATAGGAAATTCCATTATCAACAGTGTACAGAGTAGAGGGTGGTTTACGCCCGGTAAATAAACACTTTTGCATTGTTATGTGTCTGTGGCTCTTGAGATAAACTACAGCATAACACAGGTGAATGGGCTGGAGTGATGAGCGCTATTGAAAGCTTTGGTACTTGGAGAGAGAAGGCGGAGAACTCATCGAGATAAAATGTCGGTTTGTTTACTAGAATACAAAGCTAAATATAAAGTAGCCTATGTGCTATTTTCAACTAGGACAAGGCAAGTGAGTGAGCCAATCAGAAGTGGGTGGGTGTTATGTCATTATGTCAAGAAAATAGGGGGGAGAACGCTACAAAAATCAATTTTATAATGTTCATTCATCAAAAACATATCCAAAGAGATATTATATGTCATCCATGCTTGTCTGAGTAATCCAGCAATCTCTCCCAGGCCCGATTTGTACTTTCCTTACAGTTAGCAGTAAGATTCTACAACTTCACAAACCTGATCCGATGTGCAGTAGTTTAAAGGGATAGTGTTTTGGGGTTTTTTTTGTTTTTTTTTTATGTATGTATGGGTTTCCTTCTAAAAGTTACGTGTGTTGACACCGGCTTACCTCTGACACTCTCAGCTCAGCCCGGTTCGGCTCGCGTTCTGGAGCCCACGTAAGTAGGTCCGGTAACTTTGCGGGGATATGAAATAAAGCTTGTTTTTCTTCTCAAAACAAAACATTTGTCCGAAAGGTGATATATTTGCGTTCGAAACAGTTGTCAACGAAACATCCAGCAGCATAGTTAGCATTTGTGTATTGTCTCTCTCGACTCGTATCACTGCGCCCATGTTAGCACATTAGCCTGTAGACATCCACTAAAGGTGAACAGGCTAATATGCTAACATGGGCGCAGTTATACGAGTATATATATATCACCTTTCGGACAAAATGTAATGTTTTGTTTTAAGAAGAAAAACAAGTTTTATTTCATATCCCAGCGAAGTTACCAGACCTACTTATGTGGGCTCCAGAACGCGAGCCGAACCGGGCTGAGCGGAAACTGTCAGAGGTAAGCCAGTGCCACACACGTAACATTTAGAAGGAAACCCATACAGATTAACATTAAAAAAACGCACTATCCCTTTAAGTAACTTAGAGTAACTTAGCTTGGTGAACAAAGGGAAGGCGGACTCAGAGCATCAGAAAAGAAAATGAAACTTATAAAATATGTTGGGTTTTTTTGCGAATATAACATTTTCAAAACAATAAGAGGGTAACATAATGATCTAAATATGTTGTTATGTCACCCCCTCTTTAAAATAGTCTGTTTTGTGCAAAGTTTGAATATACAAAAGAGATATGTCCAGGCAAGTTTTAGCTCATTTCTGATGGACTGCAAATGTATGATAAATAAATATATAGATAAATAAATATAGTCAATATTACCTAGTCTTGGTACCAAAATTAGCTGAGATGACACCACAAAATGATGAGAACCATGTAGGAGCGCAAGTTTTTGTCCAATGAGACAAGGTGCTGGATGAAAACCACGTGGAAACAACTGCCTGTGACGATCCCAGATTTGTTTCTCTGTCATGGTTCAACATCAGAGCATGGAGTGTGTAGAATCCCTTAGTCATCCAGGTAGAATCCGTGGCAAAAGGAGAAATTCAGTTTGTCAACTGGACAAAAATGTATTTAGTCGAATATGTTTCGAAACTCATCCAAGCTGCTTCTTCAGTTCTGAACTGAAGAAGCAGCTTTAGCACATTTCTGATGGACTGGACTGCAACTTTTGTCCAGTTGACAAATTGAATTTCTCCTTTTGCCATCAGATCATGGAGTAAAGCATGGGTAGAGCTAACAGTTCATACTAAAACATGTTTTTCATTCATGGTTCAAAATTGAAAGTTGTGGTAGCCCGTCTGCACCTGTGACCTCTCCAACTACCAAACACTCACTCACACGTCGCATTTATATTCAGGCAACTTATGCAGGTGAAGTGTCTTGCCCAAGAACACAACAACAGCAAATTCTTGAGGTCAGAACTGAAACTGAACTGAAACTGAACTATTTACAAGACTCTTCTACCTACCGCTGTAACCTTGACTGAATCAGGTCAGAGTGTGGAATAGCAGCTTCTGTTTTGACATTATGGAGAGGTGGACTGCAGCTCGTCGATTCTGATTGACTGACTGATGGTCGGGGAGGCAGTGGGCGTTGTTGTCACGGCGACACTGTCAGAGCTGGCACTAGTTCAGCGCTGGCCTACGCACTAAAATGGTGTAATCGCAGTCAAAATGGCAATGGAACATACTGTATCAAACACTAGATAAATGAAAATGTCTCATCTGTCACTAGTCTACTGCGCTTTGGTTGCTATTCCATCTATTTTTTGTTACCCTCTGTTATATACGTACAGCTCTGGAAAAATAAGAGACCACTGCATTTTTTTTTTTTAATTCAGCATCTCTACATGTATTACAGCCATTCCATTCCAGCGTCTGTTGAATTCCAACACAAACACAAAGCTGAGCTACTTCAGTTCTTGCACCAGGAGTGGAATAAAGTCACCCAAGAACAATGTGAAAGACTTGTGGAGAGCATGCCAAGACGCATGAAAGCTGTGAATAAAAATAAGTGTTATTGCACCAAATATTGATTTCTGAACTCTTCTTAAGTGTAAACATTAGCATTATGTTGTTTTAAAATTAATTTGATCTTGTTTCTTTGCATTGTTTGAGGTCTGAAAACATGTATCTTTTTTGTTATTTTGACCATTTGTCATTTTCTGCAAATAAATGCTCTAAACGATAATATTTTTATTTGGAATTTGGGGGAAATGTTGTCAGTAGTTTATAGACTCAAACAAAAATGTTCCTTTTGCCCAAACACATACCTATAAGTAGTAAAATCAGAAAAACTGATCATTTTGCAGTGGTCAATTTTTTATTATATTTTACGAGTAAGCTACTGTACCCAAAACAATTTCCCTTGTGGATCAATAAAGTTTAAGTCTAAAAGCAGAAAAAAGGTGACTTTTTTTTTTTTTTTTAGATATGTTTGACAGAGTGACATAGGGGGGAAAGGGTCATCTCGGTGCAGGCATTATTGACAACCAGTGATGGGAATAACGGCGTTAAAATAAATGCCGTTACTAACGGCGTTACTTTTTTCAGTAACGGGTAATCTAACAAGTTACTTTATCGTTATAACGCCGTTACCGGCACCAACACGCCGTTACCGCCGAACCTACTCATTTTGAAACTGGCATCATGCGTGACTCGCATAGGCACAGGGGAATTTTTCTCTCCCTTTGGTGAGGGCAGGATAAGTAATGATGATTGGCTAAAGCAGAGTAAGATTTCATGTTGAGCCAACCAGAGACACCCAGTGGGCGGTGGGCGGGTTCTACACACAATCCCAGCACACAGTAGTAGCGTGCACACACAATACACACACCCCGTGTCAGATGGCGAGTCCCGAGTCGAAGACATCGTTTTCAAGGTGGAAGTATAGGCAGTATTTTAACCTTGTCGAGGCTGAAAATGGCGTGGTGCCTGCATAACTAACCGATTTTCTGGGCACAGAAGCGCTGTGACCAGTGGCTAAAGTTTTGAATTGCTTAACAAAATTTTTGCGTGAGAAATACCATGTGTGGCGTGTGAACATGTTGAATTGCGTGTGTCACACTCTCAATGCGTGAGACTTGAGAGCGCTGCTTTAGGTTAATTTCCACTCTATTTTTGTTTATATAAAAGCTGACCGTTTTGCCATAGGCTATAGCGGTAGAGAAATACTTTATTTTGATTCAATTTGACCCGTTTCGGTACTTTTGTAACTTTTTTGACTTGGCGCTAATTTAGCGATGAGGGTTTGAATGGACCTTTTGAACCTTAAATGTTTTCTTTTTGTAACTTTTTTGAATGAATTAGGCTGCAATGCCAATACTAATAGATTTATTTAATAGAACTTTGAAAGTGCACTTTACTTTATGTTTTTATGTTTTCTTTACTTACTGTTTTTGGAATTAAAGCTAGCTTGTTGAAATTATTGAATTGTTATTAAAGTCCATTTTGATGTGACCAAAAGTTTATTTATAGATATATGGCATGTATTCATTAATTGCTATTTATTTAAAGCATAGTATATTATGTATACATTGTATAATACGTGCAGTACAGAGATATCTCTCTCTCTCTCTCTCTGTCTCTCTCTCTCTCCCTCTCTCTCTAATATATATATATATACATATATATATATATATATATATACATACTATGCTATACGTATTATACGAAATACGAAATTCATTTGAGCAGTATTACCTCCTGTGAAATACTCCTTAAATACCTGTACCTTGGTATTTCATTACATATTTTATTACTCTTTTTTTTATTATATTGGTTACTTTGCTATGCTATTAGTACTTCCTGACTATAAGTAAATTTTGTAGTAAACTTTGACTTAACATATTATCCTGTGTATTCTTAAATTATTGAATGATTCTGACCTGGACAGTCACATTGACCGTCATGATGGGGGAGGGCTTAGCTTAATGTCATGCAAATGAGGCAAGGAGGGCTGAAGAGACGAAAACTTCAAGAGAGATTATCTCGAAACTAGAAAATGTGGTATGGCTGCATTCAAATAGAGACAACGTTTTTAAATATGGTCCGATTTTCACATGTAAGACATCATTGGAAAGCTTAGAACCTGTACTTTCAGAATCTGTGAATAACTCAAAACGCCTCCGTGACGACTTGGTATTGGTTTTCCTGCGGTTAGACACATATTTGCGTGACCAGCCAGTCCCTTCTACATTCTGTTGTCAGAATCCGAAAGCGTCTGGAATGGGACCACAGAGCGTGAAAAACCTCCATCCTAACATGGAACCATCCAACCACAGCCGCTAATTTGACTCGCGTGTCTCTCAAATGCAGAAGACCTCTCCTCGTGAAAATTCTTGTATCGTTTAGAACAAAACACCACTTTTTTTTTACCTGTGATAAATATTTATTTGGTGTTTGTTGCAGCTGTTTCTGTTTCTTTGTCGTCTATATTCTTTTTTCCACCTTTTTTCTGTGTACAGTTAGCAGAAAGGACGGGACAAGACCTCGTGAGACAAAATTGCCACAAGATTATGCACACATGAGAAAAATTATCTCGTGAGATTTTTTTCCTCCTGAATTTACCTTTGACTTGGACTAAAAAAAAGAGTAAAGAGCTGGTGAGTTATACAATTTGAGAATCTGTAGCTCCAAAAAGCAGTACTACAATGAAAGTATTACATGAAATAAATAAAAAATAGTGAAGCCAAACTTGTGAAATGAATTGCACTACTTATTTATTACAAATGATGTCAAAATCTCATCTTGTCTCATTCTCGTGGACCTCATCTCGTATGAAATTTTCATGTGCCTCGTCCCACCCGTAGTAAGTAATGTTCAAGATTCAAGATTGTTGATTTGTCATATGCAGGATCAACACAAGGTCAACAATGCAATGAAATGCTTAGAATCAGAAGAACCTGTTGACTCGCTAAGATCGTCGAGAAGTAATAATAACATGCAATAATAGTACATGGTAAAAAAAAAATGTGTTGCAAAAAGTGCAGGGGGAGAAGTAAACAATATAATAAAAAATATGTAATAAAATGTAAGGTACAGGTGGGGTTAAATAAGGTGTAAGTAGAGTATTTCACAGACTGCACATAATATAGTATAGTATAAGTATTGCATGTGGGTTATTGCACAGATTATTGCACAGGTAACAGTAGTTTACAGTGAGGTAGTGACAAACATGATACATTCATACAGAGCAGCAGCAGTAAACATATGCAGAATGAAAGGTAGTTTAGTGCAGTATTATTGAGAGTTCAGTATTATTTATAGCAGAGGTCTTCAACAGGGGGGTCGCGACCCCTAGGGGGGTCGCGGAGGTACTGCAGGGGGGGTCGCGAAATCTTTTTATTTCACTTTAAAATAACAATTTTATATTTTATAGTGTAAAATACAGTATTAACCTGTATATTATTTCCTTGTATTGGATGTACCATAACAGAGTAGCAATGTTTATACATGACACTAAGCTCAATTTAATATAAAACACAATTCTATGCCGTATATATAGTAGGGGGTCCCTGGCCCAGTTCGCCATCTGTTTGGGGGTCCCTGGCCTGAAAAACGTTGAAGACCCCTGATTAGAGTATTATCCAGAGTTCAGTAGTCTGACAGCTTGGGGGTAATAGCTGTCTTTGAGTCTTGTTTTAACATGAAAAGAGCACGCGTCTCTCTGATTGGTTAATCTACCTGTCAATCACAACCTCTAGAATCTGGGAGACAGGACACGGTCCCACACTGAAGTCAAGTCAAAGTCAAAGTCAACTTTATTGTCAATTCTGCCATATGTGTTCGACATACAGTGAATCAAAATTTCGTTTCTCTCTGGTCGAGCAGTGCAAAAAGACAGTGTACAAAATACAATATAAAGACAATACAAAAACTATCTAATACAAAATCTAAAAGCAGTGCAAAGAATAAATACCTATTTACAGATGTCCAAAAATGTGCGGTGTGCATCAAAACGTGAAATAGAATGTGCATTGAAAAATAAAGATAAAAACAACTCTTTGTAAAGGTACATCAAAGGTTAAAGGGCCGGCAAAAAGACTGTACTGTGAATATTCCCTTATTTGAAAGGTTACACAATACGATTTATTTAATTTTTTTCTTTTCTTTTTTTCAATATCAATCAACTTTTTGTGTACACCATATAAAAAATGTGCACATCTTCACAAAAACATCGCAATGAATTTATTAATGTGATCATCTGCCCACCTCTTATTGTTTCTATTCTATTTTTTCAACTAAAGTTTAAAGCTGTACTAAGTAACTTTCTAGTTGGGGGTCCATCACCTGCCTGGAATGTCCCACAGTATGACAGTAAACAACTCTACCTTATATTTATTCAATTACAGGTGGTTTTATAGCTCAAAAATACCTGGAAAAACAGGATTTCTGATGTGAGCTGGGTCGCCTCTCCACAAATCTGACTTGTAAGTTGGTCTGGTTTGGTCGCCATGAAATTAGAAAGGTTTAATGCCAGACTGTGACACATTCCAGACAAATCAATAGGATCTCCATGCAGAAAAACATTGGACGGACCATTCACCAAAAAATAAAAACCAGATTAGAAATACAGTATCTTCCTTCCATTTTCAGCTTAACCACTGCAACAATGCGTTCAACAGAAGCCAACAACAACAATCTATAACCTACGCAATCTCTGGAACAGTTAATCTCTCTCCAAACCACAATAAATAACGTTACTCCTCAACAATACCACAATAAGTTTACATAACTTCCAGTGTGTTCACTTTTCTCCATCTGCTCAGGCTGTCATCACTCCGCTCCAATCAAGCCCGTTCTGTGCCAACTCCACAGCTGGAACAGAGGGGATTCCCAAAGCTCCGATCCAACTTCTGCACCGCACAAACTTTTCATTCCATCTCCAACACAAACCATCTGAGTCATGAAAACAGCGAGACATGAAATCACCCACCAGGCAGTTCCACACATGAAAAGAGAGTGTAGGACGGATACCGAAAATAAACAGCTCATGGGTAGGACTTCCTCTGCAGTACAAAGCTAAATTTAAAGTAGCCATCATCATCATCATTATTTGTAGTACACAGAATAATTACCGTACTTTTCGGATTATAAGTCGCAGTTTTTTCATAGTAGAGCCAAATTTTAATTTCTTGCGTCTTTCTGTTGACATTAGATACTAAAAATATAAATATAAATATAGTAAGATTAGGCAATTTGATTCAATTAAATATGAAAAAATGCAGGGTGGGCTTTTTTGTTTGTTTTCTCATGAAACCTTATATGCTGAGACCAGACTGACCAAAAACAATACAACTGAAAGAGTTTTCTCTAAAGTGTCTCACCTTTAAATTAGTCTGACTAATAATATGGAAAAAAGTATATCTCATTGTGATTTTTGTGCAATTGCATGTGCATTTTATGTTTTAGCACTACGATTCTGTTGAGAGTGCATTTAAATTAAGCATGTAACAATAAACGAAATATCGTGATATCGTATTGTCAAAAGTCTCACAGTAATATCGGAGGCCCTCACAATATATCGAATTACAAGTCTCTCTTCTTAAATTAACAGTTAGAGTGATTTAAATGTCTTTCTTAAATAAACTTGGTGCTGCAACAGCAAAAAAACAGAAGGAACTACATAGCCCATGATTCTTTGCTGTTGTAAGTGCAGACTGCATGAAGAAATAGATTTAAATCTTAAATATTCATATTATAACAGTGCCAAAGCTTTTCCAAGGTTTTTTAAAAGGAAAAAGCAGCATATTCACAATTTTGTAAGCCGCCACAAAATATCAGAATTAATATCAAACCGTGAAATGCAAATTGTGAAAATATCATACCGAGGGATTTTGATACCTTTACATCCCTAATTTAAAGGGTCCATATTAGGGGTGGGTATTGGCAAAGAAGTCACGATTCAATTCGAATCATGATTCATATGCCACGATGCGATACTATCACGATGCATCACGATACTTGAATTATTGCGATGCATTGCAATATATTCGACATTTTCATACAGTGAAAATGTACCAAAAAAAGAGGATAACTTAAATATCAGTGGCTGTGTATCTGGGTAGTGTCTTCAATTGATACATAACTCTGAGCAACTCAATTCAGAACTGAATTTATTGAATAACAAAAACAAATAAACCAAACCAATAACAAAAAAAGTCCATAGGATTTTTTCTAAAACAAAAAATGATGTTCAAACATTTGCCATTTTGGAGGTAGCTACCATCATAACAAATAATACCCTTTCACAACGAAAAAAGTGCATAGGATTTATAAAAAAAAATTAACTAATAATGTATTTATTTATTAATATTAAATATTTAATTATTAATTAATAATAATCGATTTTTGGCATCAAGAATCGATGCAGTATATTGTGAAAGTTAGTATCGCGATGCATTGTCATGACGATTATCTTGCACACCCCTAGTCCATATATGCCATTTTCTAATATATTCTGTTTGTGTCTAGTGTTGTTTTCTTATTATGATCATATCTGGAGTTGTGGTTTGTTTCATTCCCACATGTTTAACACACAAAGTGGATAACACACAAACCATCTGAGTCATGAAAACAGCTAGACATGAAATCATCCACCAGGCAGTTCCACACAAGAAGGAAAGATCCTGTAGAACGGATACCAAAAATAAACAGCTCGGGGGTAGGACTTCCTCTGCAGTGTTACAAGAGGCATGTCTGAGCACTGAAGAACGTGAACGTTACATAACACAGCGGGCTGGGCTGGCCAACGCTGTCTGAACCTGGAAGATTTGTGAGGGAAAAGCAAACAGGAGCAGTCATTCACTAGTGCGGGCTACTTCACAGTTATGTTTGACTGAAGAGTTGGAGTGGATGTCTGCAAATGTCTATAATGAAGTTCCTTTTCTTATAACGGTCACTTTATTGTGTAAAAAATTTAATTTGTAATCTAGTAGTTTACATTAAAGGTTCTACATAAGGCAAAATGGACTCTTGTGAGCTTTCAGTCATGTTATAACGTTGTTACCTCATTAAAAACATACCTGGAGTTGTGTTTTGTTTCATTCACACATGAGTAATCCTTTATTATTAGTCTGTCCACATCGCCAAAGCTCAAAATGTTCTCTTCCACCTTGTGATGTCATCTAGTGGTAGTTTTCAAGTTAACAGCTACTTTTTAGCTGAGCTACTTCAGTTCTTGCACCAGGAGTGGAATAAAGTCACCCAAGAACATTGTGAAAGACTTGTGGAGAGCATGCCAAGACGCATGAAAGCTGTGATTAAAAATAAGGGTTACTGCACCAAATATTGATTTCTGAACTCTTCTTAAGTGTAAACATGAGTATTATGTTGTTTTAAAATGAATTTGATCTTGTTTCTTTACATTGTTTGAGGTCTGAAAACATGTATCTTTTTTGTTATTTTGACCATTTGTCATTTTCTGCAAATAAATGCTCTAAACGATAATATTTTTATTTGGAATTTGGGGGAAATGTTGTCAGTAGTTTATAGACACAAACAAAAATGTTCCTTTTGCCCAAACACATACATATAAGTAGTAAAATCAGAAAAACTGATAATTTTGCAGTGCAGAGCAGAACATAGGGCCCTTTAATTCTAATTCTTCTTCTTCTTCTTCTTCTTCTTCTTCTTCTTCTTCTTCTTCTTCTTCTTCTTCTTCTTCTTCTTCTTCTTCTTCTACTACTACTACTACTACTACTACTACTACTACTACTACTACTACTACTACTACTACTACTACTACTACTACTACTACTACTACTACTACTACTACTACTACTACTACTACTACTACTACTGGATCACAGCTTACTCCTTAAAAATAGTCTTGACTAAAAATATGGAAATGTTATCATTCACACAAACTGGATAACGTCAGCCCTGAATCAAGGTTAAAATGAAGCTGAACTTGAAAACTACCGCTTCATGACATCACAAGGTGGAACAGAGCATTTTGAGCTTTGGAAATGCAGACAAACTAATTACGAAGGGTTACTCAAACATGTGAATGAAACAAAACACAACTCCAGGTTTGTTTTTGACGAAGAAACAACATTATAACATGACTTAAAACTCACAAGAATCAATAAAGAACTCAAACTCATCATCTATACATATACTTTCTACGAATACTAAAGTTACGCAAGTATCAAATTACTTTCTAAACTCCATTCCGAGCACTTGTGAGGCGAGCAAACATAATAGCCACGACCTGAAAGCGTAAAACAAGCTCCATAAAGTTAATATACGAGGTGAGGGAGCGGAGGCCGTAAGTCTTCATTTAGTGTTCCCGTTAGGAGACATAAACAGTGAGACAATATGAGAAGGTGAACGAGGTTAACCGGGAGTAACAGTCCAATATTCAGTTGACGAGCGTTTATGATTGTAATAAGGGTGTGTAAATGTTTCAAACTGGGTGTGGAGGGCCATATAGCTTGAGGAGAATAAAAAGATCATAGAATAAATTTATTGGAATGGAAATGAGGAATAACAACAAGTGCTGTCATTGGAAATATCTTTATAGGTTTAAAGTGTATCACGCTGATAAGAGTTTATATGCAACAACAGAAAGGAGAAGTTAGGGAGTGAGTTAGCTGAAGATGTGGTATTTTTATGTATTTGTATGTAAAAAGGCAAATTAAATGCATATCTAAGTCCATATTATGCCGTTTTCTGATCTGTTATAATGTTGTTCCCTCATCACAAACTTCCTTGAAGTTGTGTTCACATGTTTAACACAGAAAACCTGCACATTCGAACAGAAAACACTCCGTTCCACCTTGTGATTTCATGTGGTAATACAGGAAGTGCTCCACTGTGTTTTTACTTGAATCATTTGGATGCTTTCAGACCCGGAATTGCCAATCTTCACTGAAATAAAAAGTAAAATGTTTTCAATCCAGTTAAAAAAAAAATGGAATGGGGTAGAGTAGAAAGTACAGATACCTTCTCTCAAATGTAGTGAAGTACTGTAAATGTAGAGTCACCTTTTAAAGTACAAAGGGTGTAGTAAGTAACGTACAGATACCTAAAATGTATATATAAGTGTATTACGATACTACTTTTACTTCGTTACGTTCCACTTTCCATGAACATTCCAAGAACACGTTACTGACATCCAAAATACAATCTTACACACACTGATGTCCATGCAGCTTCAGCACTCTTGCACTTTACAAATTGCCTTCACTTATGGCACCTTACATATTGCACATTTCATTCTACTGTGATAAAAGGAGAAGTTCAATTTGTCAACTGGACAAAGTTTATTTGGTCGAAAACATTTCACAGCTCATCCAAGTTGCTTCGTCAGTTCTGGGTAGAGTGCTGATGGACACTGTTTATATCTAGCTGCAGGGAGGAGCTAACTACACTGAAATTATTCTGAAACTATCCCGCCTCTTTGTTTTCAGTTTCTGTCTTTTGTTTTCCGTTTCTGTCGGGCGTCTAGTTTAGCATACCCATTCAGTACCATAATGGGTGTTTTCACACCTCTGGACCTGATCTGGCTGCCCTATTGTTTTCTTTGTTTGTTTTAATTCAGGTTTGAGAATGGAATTATAGATGGATGAAACTGAAATTGAATTTCTCCTTTTACCATGGATTCTACCTGGACAACTGAGGGATTCTTCACACATTTCAATCTACCCCAATCTTTCCTTCTTGTTGAAGCGTACATATGTTTACCTGCTTGTCTTATGTCTATTTATTGTTGACGTCTGTATACACTTCATGTCCAGGAGTGTAGTTGTGTGTTTGTGTGCGTGTTTTTAGCTTTTAGTTTTTAGTTTAAATCGCACATTTCATGTCTGGTGAAACGCAATTTCAGTCCTCTGTGTAAAGTCTGTTACATAGTGAATTGACAATAAAGTACGCTTTGACTACTGTTCCTAGACATGCAGTGCAGTGATGTTAGGTTAGCTCCGCAAACACAGGTGGGATGTGAAGAGCTTCTTAAATCCACATTTGGAGACGGCCCGTGTGAATGAGCTCTGGGGAGCGCTGCAGACCTGCTCACTGAAGCGCTCACTGCACTCACTGAGATTATGAGGCCTCACAGCATGTACGGGGGCCCACAGGTACACTCATATAGGTTACAGTATGTTGAGATAAAGATAACTCCAGATGGTCATCCTGCTGATGAGGGAGCTTGAATACAGGGACATTTTAAAGTAAGCGTTGATATGGAAATGAGACAAATTAAGGAAAAAGCCACTTAAAGGGATATGCCACCCCCAGGTCAAATTTGGGCATCTCCCCACAGTCCAGAGACTAAAATAAGTGGTGGAAAGCGTTTTCCTGCTCACCCAGCCATTGTCCGAGTCTGTCGCCACTGACCGCCGCGGTATCTGGTGCTCCTCCGCCTTAGACTGGAGTCTAACGTCGCCAGAGAAAGATTTCGGCCAAAAGGAATTAATTTGCTCGATGCGTTTCCCAATTACTTTATGTGTAGTGCGCATTCATATCGAGTGCAAATAAATGTGCAAATCAACACGGAGAGCTTGCCTTGGTCATTTTGGGTGGGAACTATTTTCCAGTGCGTAAGAATACAGCCGTATCACGCACCACGTTGTGCAACAGGGGAACTCCCTTCCCGGTGCGTAACTGGGATTCCCCTGGTAGCGTACTGCGTGATACGGCTGTATTCTTACGCACTGGAAAATAGTTCCCACCCAAAATGACCAAGGCAAGCTCTCCGTGTTGATTTGCACATTTATTTGCACTCGATATGAATGCGCACTACACACAAAGTAATTGGGAAACGCATCGAGCAAATTAATTCCTTTTGGCCGAAATCTTTCTCTGGCGACGTTAGACTCCAGTCTAACGCGGAGGAGCACCAGATACCACGGCGGTCAGTGGCGACAGACTCGGACAATGGCTGGGTGAGCAGGAAAACGCTTTCCACCACTTATTTTAGTCTCTGGACTGTGGGGAGATGCCCAAATTTGACCTGGGGGTGGCATATCCCTTTAATGTTTGAATGCAGAAGGGTCCAGACAAAAACAGGCATCAAACAACTGCTAATTTGTATCACATGTCTCTCAAATACTGAAGAGATCTCCTCTCGAACAGTCTTGTATCATTCAGAACAAAATATATCACTTCTTTAACCTGAGAACAAGCACACAGGTTTGGTGCTTCACTTGTTGATTCTGCAGAAATCTGTGCCGTTTCTCATTCCTCTGTGTGATACTGTATATTTTCCTATTTTTGTCATAAACATCCATGTTTGTTTTGACGTGAACACATCTCTCTGATTGGTTCATCTGCCTGTCAATCACACAAAAGAGAAGACAGGATGCAGTTACAGACCCACATCTTTATAAAATTTTCTGGCTGGCCGGGTAACCTTATGGCAGGGGTGTCCAAACTATGGCCTGGGGGTCAAATCCAGCCCTCTGACCATTTGTTGGCCCCCTGGGATCCTGCTGAATTGGCCCAAATGATCATAGAGCCATTGGGCAGTACTTTTGACTTCAAATTCCGGTATCTCGATCACTGCAACCTCAATAACAACTCACTGCATTATGATACAGACCTAAAATTTGGGTTCTAGAACTTTTAAAGGTGTTGTGGCTCTGTTAAATTCATATAAAATGCATCTATCTGAAAGTCTCACTGTACTCACCAGCGGTCTACGGCCGTCCACTATGAATATGTTTGTATATGTGGATACATACATGTCTGGGTGGAGAAAGTTTGGACACTTCTGTCTTATGGAGTAGTAAAAGCAGTAGTTTAATCTAATCTGAGATTTCGATACTGCTATAACAGTAACTAAATGGCCTGTACAAAATTAGTGAAGTAGATTTCATCAATCACACATTCTTCAGAGGCTCCTAAACCGCCTGGAAACGTATTGACCAGGTGGATGGTATGGTCCATCATTCGTTGTCTCCAAGGAAATGAGATTTCTTTGCTTGGAATGTTCCAGTGTACATCAATTACCTCATCTGTCTTACTTTTTTTAGATGAGTTACTATATGCAGTGCCCTTCAGGCAGATTGGAAACATTTTTGGACTTTTATTTAATGTATATTTCATGTAGCAGTAAATCAGGCTTTTATTTTGATGTGCTTCCTGTCTGGGAGTGGGTAAACAGGAAATAGTAAGTAAGTAGAGGGCCAATTGGAATAAGACAATGCAGTGTACACATGTTGAAGGTGAAAGTTCTAGAAGAAATCTAATTTGATAGCCACCCAGCAGAAGCATCGCTTGTACGTATCTTTACTAATTCATAATCACTATGTTTATCATTTTATGTAAAATTCATGTGGTAAAAACAATTGATAAAAAACAGTTGATAAAAAGCTCATTAGCCTCGCTGTATTCTGTATTGAAAGCTTTGAAGCTAATCATTCTTTTTTCTGCACTACTTTATTTCAGTTTCACTTTTTCTGTCATTTGTGGATTCTACGCGTGAAGAATTTTCAATAAAGACTTTACATCACGGATAAGAAAAAGTATAGCTCACTGTCTAGCTAAATTTCCAACACTTTGGTGAGGACAGTACAGTCTTGTTTTTATGGATTAGATGGAACAGTCCAGGGAATAACATCTCCAAAAGAACATGCAGGAGACTCAAGAAAACTTACATAATGATTGTGTTGACAAATATTCCAGACAAGTATCTGACAAACAAATACATTCCAATGAAGACATCAAGCACATCTTAAATCTACAGTACAACGCAATCAATGTTTACGCCAACATTTTCCACTTCCTCAATTATGCTTTTTAATCTACCATCTGAAAACATCCTCAAATACCACTGCTTGTCTTGTTTACCCAATCTTTCCATATTGACTTTCAACCCCAAATCTGTAATCAAATGAAGCTTCCTCAACGACATTAGCCCTAATCTCATCAGTTGGCCCTACCCCTGAAGAGTTTTACGTCACAACTTCCTTCCACAGGGTTAAAAAAAAAAAAAAAAAGATCCAGAATTTGGCTAGCTCTGGTAAGCCCCTCTCCTCTGATCTTCCTCCCACTTGATCATTTTAGCGTGGCATTATCCGCCATTAGCTTAGATTTATCTGTATGTAGTCCATTAGCGTAGCATCAAGCTCACGGCATTAAATCAGAGCCACAGAGTTGACGCAGCGGGACTCCATAATTCATAGCTCTTAACAGAATAATGGCTCGTGCCTAAAACAATACTGAGGTGCGTTACGTTGATTTTGTGTTATGATACAGAGAACGGATCAAGAAAAAGAAACAGAGGGCTAATGGATGGAATGATGCTGTACTTTAGCGTTATCAGTCTGTTTGATGGAGTGAGGGGCGTACGCTCAAGAAACAGAGCTAGAACTGTAGCATAAGATTGACTGACAAAATTAGAAAAACATGCAAACTTAGAAAGACCCAATCCGGTCTGAGAACAGAACCCAGGACCTTGTTGTTGTGAGGCAAAAGCGCTAACCACTGAAACCTGTTATATTGTTGTGAAATGTTCGTAGCATTCTTCTGGCATGTTTCATTTTTTGCTATATATAACTTTTTTGCATCTTTTTAGTCAGATTTTACACATTTTATCACCAGATGCAAATAAAAATTTTTTGCTATATATAACTTTTTTGCATCTTTTTAGTCAGATTTTACACATTTTATCACCAGATGCAAATAAAATGTACTAAAAAACATTTTCATTTCATATTTGAGACTCTTCAAAAATACCCTCAAAAGAATAATGCTAAAATACTTTGCTGTCGATATATTGTAGACATACCTGTATATACAGTGAGTATGGAAAGTATTCAGAACCCTTACATTTTTTCACTCTTTCTTATATTGCAGCCATTTGCTAATATCATTTTAAAGGAGAATCAACGTTTTATACAATCTGAGCCTTATTTCGGTAATAAAACAACTTGTTTTACTCACCCATAGCACTTTGGTGTCATTTGGAGCACTTCCGGAGATGTTTTAGATTAGCGATCTCCGTAACGAGCAATTTCCAAATAACACAAACTTCAGCACGAGATTTAGCCATAGTTTTGAGTAGATGAGGAGGACAGTGCGCATGTGCGGAGTCACAGCTTATTTCGCTCTCAGGACCCAAACATGAAACGCAAAACTGTAAATTATAGATAAATCTCGGATTACAGGCCACTTTTGACTCAAACAAAAGTGTAGACTAAGACATTGAGCTTCTATGATTTGAAAAGTGCTAAAGTTTGTGTTATTTGGAGACCGCAAACATATGCCCCAAGAACTCACGTTACGGATATCGCAAATCCAAAACATCTCCGGAAGTGCTCCAAATGACACCAAAGTGCTATGGGTGAGTAAAACAACTTATTACCGAAATAAGGCTCAGATTGTAAAAAACATTAATCCTCCTTTAAGTTCTTTTTTTTTAGACCTGGTTTGAGAGGGGAGTTAAAGAGGCTATTTTTGTCAAGAAAGAGAATCCTTCCTTGAAACAGAAAGGCCTCAGACTTAATTTGTCATCTATAACTCTGTCCTCAAACCTAAATCAAAACAAACAAAGAAAACAATAGGGCGGCAGGTCAGGTCCAGCCATTCTGGCCCTGAATATGCAAACATGACCCCACGCTCCACTCCGACTGCATATTTAATAGACCCACCTAACAGAAACTGTAAACAAGTAGGTAGTTTCAAAGTAATTTCATTGTAGTTAGCTCCTCCCTTCAGGCAGTGTCCACCAGCATCTGAGCAGAACTGAAGAAGCAGCTTGGATGAACTGCGAAATGTATTCGACCAAATAAACTTTTGTCCACACAAATTTAAATTTCTCCTGTACACAAAGCACCCCATATCGACAGAAAAAAACAGAATTGTTGACATTTTTGCAGATTTATTAAAAAAGAAAAACTGAAATATCACATGGTCATAAGTAGTCAGACCCTTTACAATATAACAAAGACTGAAAAAATATTAAGGGCTCTAAATACTTTCTGTACCCACTGTAAATGGACATGGTGTTCCAAATAGGAAGTGAGCATGGCCTCCATCAACTCCATCACCAAATTGAGAATACAAAGTGGTGAAGTGAATACGAGTAACTAGCTCCTCCTTTTAGTCTTAAAATGTTCATATTAAACTCCTCTACATGATCCTAGTGTTTTAATTAGCCACTTTGTCCATAAACTCCTATTACTTATGGACCTGGCTCTAAATTCGCCTCATAACTGCAGCCTCAGTGAGCTTCATTTGACTGGAGCCGAACGCTATGGGTGACGTCGCGCTCACTTATTCCACTTCTTTATATAGTCCATGGTTGTAACATTCCTCAAAAACATCAAAAACATATCATTTATGCATGTTTGAGTGATTTACAAAAGCATGATACAAAACTGTACAATACAACTTCACAATCCTGATGCAATTAACAGTCATTTCTTTCGCGCACAGTGATTGTGTTGTGAAAATGCTCTGATGGGGAAGTGACTGAAACCTTTTTAAACATGCTAATATGCTGTTTTCGGTGAACAGAGCATTTCTAAAGTCATAAAAAAATCATCCCACAATACCCCATAGAAGTATAATACTCCCTCTTTAAAGACAGCCATCCAAAATATCACTTTTAAATGCCCAAAGCGCTAGTCACAGAGGGGAAAGACATTTACTGCCTCTTGTAATACTTTCAATACTCAAAGTTTTACAATTACAAGTTTCAGAAGTTGGCACAAATGCAATTTAATCTTTTTGTTGAGGCGATGTCATATTTGATTTTTCCCGGCTTGGACTCCGACACAAACCCTGATTAAAAAGCAGTGTTGCGTGCCAAAAAAAACCTTCACAAAAAAAAGCCAGACTAAATTTCCTTTGTGACCTGAACGTGCCTCACACTTCTGGTACAATGTATTTGATGGCATAGGGCAGACATTACATAAGAAGCTGGAGTATTTTGGGAAACATAGGGAACTGCAGAGGCCGACATTCCATCGGCATATGTCCGGTCACAGGAAGAGGAAGAAGAGTTTAGCGACCAGAAGAAAACATCCGAATGTTACAGCGTTAGAGAGGAAAGAGCGATGAAGAAAGTCATGGAAGAAAGTCTTTGAATGGTGGTTTTATGAAAATATTTAGTTCAAGTTTGTTATTGGGTACTGAATGCATTTTGGTCAACTGCTTAAGTCATGTTCAACATTTTTGTCATCCAATATTGAAGATGGAACATCAGGTGGAGAGTCCGTTTCCTCAAGATATTATTGCTTTTGCCCAGAATGTCTATCTTTATCGAGTTACAAGTCAGATCTGTGGAGAGGCAACTTCCCTCACAGGACTGCAAGATTTTCAAGGTACATGATTTTTTTTTTAAAATGTAAACTGAACAAAAGCTAGATGTACACTTTTAACGCTGTATTGTGGTACATTTCAGGCCAAGCTCCATCATCTTTAAAGGAACTTCAAAAATACCCTCAATAGAAAGTAATGCTAAAATACTTTTTGAAGCTGTTGTAGACATATATATAAATGGACATGGCGTTCCAAATAGGAAGTGAGCATGGCCTTCATCAACTCCATCACCAAATTGAGAATACGAAGTGGTGAAGTGAATACGAGTAACTAGCTCCTCATTTTAATCTTCATATTAAACTCCTCTACATGATCTTGGCGTTTTTATTTAGCCATTTTGTCCATAAATTCCTATTCCTAATATGGACCTGGCTCTAAATTCGCCTCATAATGACTAGCCTTGGTGAGCTTCATTTGACTGGAGCTGAACGCTATGGGTGACGTCACGCTCACTTATTCCACTTTTTCAGAGTCAGAGTTCAGAGTCAGCTTTATTGTCAATTCTGCCATATGTACACGACATACAGACATGAATTGAAATTGCCTTTCTCTCTGGCCAATCAGAGAAAGTAACGGCCAGGGAGGAACCGGCTGCGACTGTGCGCGCCACCATTTGGAGATAACAGAGTAGAGAAAAAAAAACAAAAAATGCAAGTACAATCAATAACAATATTCACAAACATATTATGACAAAAACAATGGGACAGGTAAACATGAGGCGTCTTTTTGTTTGGTAAACAAAACAGGAGGGTGGGGAGGGGGCAAGAACAAGAGTATAAAATAGAGAATAATGATGAACTGAGGCGGACATTCTAGATAGTCCTTTTAATACCGTATTGTGGAACATTTCAGACCAAGCTCCATTAGCTTTAAAGGAACGGAGGTCGTTTTCACACCAGAAAAGTCCGATAGTTCACTTGCTTTGGTCCGGACCAATTCTTTTTTTTAAAATTATTTTGGTGCGGTTCGCTTTCACACTGCACTTTTTTCTAAGTGGACCAACATTTATAAACAAAACCACGTGTGCTGAGGTCAGTCAGCCATTGGACAGAAATGAGCCGTGTCAAAACGTCGTGTCCAAACATGTGAAGGAGGAGAATCATGGTGTTACGTGCTGTTTTCAATCTAGCCTTAGCGATATGGTTTGCTCAGTTTTTACAGTTCGCACAAATGTTTGAGCAGCATCGTGAGGTTTACACTATTTTATAATCAATTTCCAAACGACGAAGACACAGGGCAAGCCGGCTCCGGAGGACAGCGCTCATGTGCGCACATCAAGTTGTGACTGCTCTTCACGCAAAACGTAAGTAGTTTAGTTTAGTTTCGTCAGCCTCGGGTTCCCATAATGCTCGACATACGACGGGAGCTTGTTAAGTACAAAAAGCCAACTTGTGTCGGATCGAGTCCTGTCTGCATTCTCACCTCAAATTAACCGCACCAGGATTTGAATGGAACCGTGCCGAGACCGAGCTTTTTAGGTGGTCTCAGTTCGTTTGTTTGCTCCGGATCGAGATTTTTGTTTTTTATTCACACCAGCCCAAAAGGTCCGAATCAAAGGAGCAACGAACTCTGGTTCGTTTTAAACGAACCAAACAAGGCAGGTGTGAAAACGACCTGAGATACAATCATAAATGAACCTGTGTCAGTGTCTTAACCTGCAGGTAGAGGACACATCCAAGTGTTTCTCATTCTCAGGATATGGACAGGGCTCATGCGAAAGCTCAGAACCTCCAGAATTCACCCATTGAGCTCCACAAACTCCATACACCTTCACTAGAATCATTAAGATTATTTCAGCCCTGGAATTACCACTCTCTACTGAACCATAGGTAAAAGGAGCCGTTAACTTGGAAACTACCACTTCATGAACTTACAAGGTGGAACTGAGCATTTTGGAGCTGTAGACAAACTAATAATAAAGGATTACACAAACGTGTGAATGAAACAAAACAACTCTGGGTATGTTTTCGAGGGGGTAAACCACATTATAACATGACTTAAATCTCACAGTTCATTTTCGGCAATATATGACCTTTAAACCAACTGGAAATCAACACTTAAATTGACAATCCAACACACATACCCAACAAAATTCACTTCCATATTTCTCCAGCGTTAGGATTCTGTGGTCAGCGTTCAGGCAATAGTCCCTACCCACCATTTAAAAACATGCTTACTTTTCCCATGACTGCCAAACCCAGTAAGTAACCCGTTCCCACTTTGACAGATTAAACAACATCCACTGTAGAAGCCATCATCGCTACGGTAACAACGCCATCCCTTCTCCCCTCGCCAAACCCGCCCACCGCATTGGATTTCTCTGCACATTCGCACAAAAGCCGAATCTACAATTCTGCTGTGTCATCATGCCAGTTTTAAATTATTCATTAAATGTCCAGGCGGGTTTCTCATGTTAGTCTTTCTGATCCATTTCTCATGTAATGACGGCGTATTGGGCAAGCTCCGTGTACCGGCGCTAACCAATCACGGTGTTTGTTTTGAGAGGGAAAACTATCCATCAGGACATGGCAGCCAGGCAATGAGCAGTGAGTAAATACAAAACGCTGCCGGCGAAAGCTCAGGGTGTGGCGCGATTCTGAAAGTGGAAAGGCAAAAAATGTAGCTGTTATTTTTGGAATCTTAATGGGATGAATTTTCTGGCAGGTAACAATAGTTATACATGTAATAATTTAAGCGCACTGCTTAATCAAGACATGTTTTGGTCCTTGTTATATAGTATGTTTCCTAGATAACAGTTATGGAATTCGCAACTTGTCTCATCTGTTGGTTGTGTTGAAACAGGAAGTAAAATGACAAACTTTACCAAAATAACAAAAGTAAAATGCAATTCTGTCAACTGGATTTAAATTTCAGAGTGAAGACGTTTCACAGATTCGTAGGTTTCTTCAGTCAGATTGCTGGTGAATACTAGGGATGCAATGCCATTTTTTTATAATTATTATCCTTTTATTTTTGCCTGGAAGAATCCATGACTCATCGCTGTACCAGCGGATGAGTCTGGTAACGCTTGGTCCAAAATGCGCTGCAGTTGCGCGTAGACAGACAGCTAAGTGAACCAATCAGAGATTGCGCCATCTTGATTCAAAACTGAGGAGGAACTTCCGCTGCCTAAGAGTGACTTTGCGGGCAAAGGCGGGTGCACTGATGTCACCATCTTTGAACGAATCAGAATCGCGGAGTCCGTTTTTAACCGGAGGAGCGAGGGTGGAGCGAGGGTGTCCAAATGGTATCGCGCTGTATAGGAAATACAGAGAGATATCATTTGGCTGGCCAAGTAACTTTTATTTATCCCTGTAGGGAAATTATTTCATCCTTCCGGAGCAGTGGGCAGCTCATCTTTCAGGCGCCCGGGACCCATCTCCATGATCCTATTGCTAGGCTTTGGTCAGGACCTCAGCTAGAGGATGTTACCTACGGAACACGTTTTTGGGTTGACGGGGGAAACCGGAGTGCCCGGAGGAAACCCACCCAAACACGGGAAGAACATTCATACACACAGAAAGGCCTGGGCGACCAGGGGATCGAACCCGGAACCTTCTTGCTGTGAGGCGTGAGTGCTAGCCACTAAGCCACCCCGCCTAGTTGTCCCACGAATCGATACATATCTCAATGCACACGTCACGATACTGATTCAGTTTTATTTCACTTAATTTTTTTATGCTAATGAGTATAAAAATATGAGTATAATATAAAAATAATATAAAATAAACACTATGTATAATATAAAAACACTATGATATTAATGAAACAATACATACATTACATGCAGTATGTGAACTGAAGAAGCAGCTTGGATGAGCTGCGAAACATATTCGACCAAATAAACTTTTGTACAGTTGACAAATTGAATTTCTCCTTTTGCCATTACATACAGTACATTACAATACAACTACTGTAAAGTTTTAGTTTATATGTGAAGTGTTTCAGTTCATTTGGTTCAATGATTTACAGCATTTTTATTCAGTAAAAAATAAGAACAGTGCTTTCTCAGACTATTTTATATTTTATAATATAGCCAGTCTACTCTTAATACAGACTGCTAGGGGATTTACACTATTTTGATGATTTCTTTTCTTTTCCTCCAGACAGAAGTCAGACAGGAGTTAATCCCACACTGCCCTGCTCCTTCTACACACCACACACTCCCATCTTCTTTTGAAACACTAAAACTATGTTACATAGAAATGTCTCAACAGACTGTTTTCTGAGCAAAACTTCTGAGATAGAGTCTGAGAAAAAGGTCACATAGTATATCGCGAGTGATTAAAGTCGATGTAAAGTATTAAAAGTAGTATTTAAAAGTTAATATCTTTGTCAACCTAAAATAAAAAGTGACTGAAAGATAAAACCCACATTGGTTATATTCATCTCTAATATTTCAGCTCAAGTCCCTATGGGGATGTTTTCTTGCTGCATATGAAGAGGAATGCACAATAACCATTTCTCTTTCAGATCAAAGTAAATGACAACACAGTGTGCATGCAGAGACAAGCACGCAATCGATATCGACCAAACACGTTAAGTGCTAACAATTAATACCCTATAGAAGTGTAATATCCCCTGTTAATTCTATAATTGCAATGATTCTAAAAGCCAATATTCAGTCTCCAGTTGTGTTGCCAGCGTTCCATCGTCTCATGTTCCATAAACATTTTAACTGTGCATCATTATTTGTGTTCCAGTCTGTGTTGAGCAGAGAGGAGACATAATGGAGCTCTTTAGTCTTTGAAAAGGGGTTACATCTCAACACAAGTGCCTGCTCTACAGCTTAAGCCAATCATTTGACATTTGAGACGAGTGAAATTACTTTCTCGTCACAACTAGACAAACCTGCAACCGTTCATATAAACAGAACAGACTATTACAAACATACCAGGCCATTGTCATTTGTAAAACATGCAATTTAGAGAAAAATAGGAAAATCATTTAGGTAAACCGTGTGTATTTTTCTATGGAGTTTGAATGTGCTTCCTTGTGTCTGAGTGGGTAACATTACTAACTCTCAGCCTAAAAACATGCACAGAAGGTTAAAACAGTTAGATTCTTCTATGTAATGGCTTTAACAGTATGGGACATTAAGCAGAATGAACTCCGGCATCTTAAGCCTCATTTCCACTGGTTTGCTTTGGAGCGGATCGGTACGGGCCCTAAGTGTCTCCACTGTCTAAAATGAACCGTACCGCCCCATTTGAGGGGTCTGAAGAGGACCCAGGAGGGCACTGGCTCCCACAGGGGCCAGAGGTATGGATCACTTCAGCTAAGGCATGGCACACAAGAAAAGAGATGACTGGACAAGAGAGAACACAGACTCAAGATGGTAAAAAGAAAATATAAACACAGAATAATAATAATATCTCAACAAACTGACTAATCTTAATCTTAATCTCATGATAAACAGCAGTATTTCCAGCCAATATGCATCGCAAAACAAAGAAATGCCACAGCTGTTTCCCGTTTACTGATGCACGGTCCTCATATATAAAGATCAAAAATATATTATTTCCAGTGGGTAATGCATCTATCATCATCTATCATTTCTCCATAATGAACTAAACAGCTAAATATAACTATCCCAGTTTTTTTTTTAATCTTCTGTTTAACTTAAGGGTACCAAACAAACATTTACACAAGTTTAAATATATTTTATTTGGTTAAGTCTATTCAGTTTTTTTTTCCACATATATTTTATTGGTATTTTATCAGAACAATACAATACCATATTTTACAAAACATATAAAGTGCTTTGTTCCATTTTTTTTCCATAAAAAGAAAAAGAAACGAAATGATAAACCAAAATAAAACAGAAAAACAAATAGAACATGGGTCTTAGAACACAGCTTCACTTTGTATAATTTAGTCATCATCTTAAGTTTGGCTTTACAATAGCAGGGGATTCACTGACTTGCGGTGTCTTGTATTAATGTCAGGTTTTTGGTAAAATTAATAAAGGGGCCCCAGATTTTTTCAAAGGATTGTTGTTTCGACTTTAGTATATATGTTATCCTTTCCACTGATAGACTAGAGAGCATGTGCTTTAACCACTGGGTGGCATTAGGCCCATTAACATTTTTCCAGTTTAAGGCAATGCATCTTTTTGCAATTAATGAACTGAAATCAATAAACATACATTGTTCTTTGCTAAGTGTGTGTTTTTTAGGGTACAATGCCATGATGAATAGCCTTGAATTAAATACAATCTGCTTTGATATAATTTTTTCAATTAGATTTTTAATCTCTACCCAAAACTGATTGATTTGACTACAGTCCCACATGCAGTGTATTAGTGAGCCTTTTGATCCACATTTGATGCATGTGTCTGGTATGTTATCATTATATTTATTTAATTTCACGGGTGTTATATATATACGCATCAACCACTTAAATTGTAATATCCTAAGACGACTATTAATTGTCATTTTTTGTATTTTTCTACATGCTTTCTCCCAGTCTTCTTCATTCACATTTTCAGTTAAATCTTCATTCCATAGGCTCAATTTTTTAAGTGAATTTTCTGTTGAGTTACTAAGTAACAAAGTGTAGAATTCTGAAATGATGCCCTTTCTACGAGCATTTTTTATTAGCATTTTTTCAAGTTGTGTATGGGGAACTTTATTTAAGTTACCTTGTTTATTGTTTACAAAACTTCTCATCTGCAAGTATTTAAAGTAATGTTTTTTGTTCAAATCAAAACTGGCCTGTAGTTCTTCAAATGTCATGAACACATCCGATCGAGGAGGGTAAAGATTACCAATCGTTTTTAGTCCTCTTGATGCCCATATTTCAAATGTAGCATCTTCCTTTCCAGGAGTAAAGAGCTTATTACCCCAAATTGGGCTGAATTGTGATATAATATTGTTTTCTGGTAAAAATTTCCTGACATCTTTCCACATCTTTATTGTGTGTTTTAACATTGGGTTCTTTACTTGTTTAAGTAATTCTTGAGGCGTGTCAGAGTACAAGAATGAAGGGAGAGGTAACTTTAGGTTGTGAGATTCCATTTCTACCCAATGGGGATTTGCCTTTTCAGAAAAATAAAATGAAAATGAGCGTAATTGTGCCGCCCAAAAATACCATAGAAAATTAGGACACTTTAACCCCCTCGATCAAACGGTAAATATAAAAGGGAAAGCCGAATTCTAGCTTTACCATTGTTCCAAATAAAACTGCCCATCGTTTTCTTCATCCATATAAACAAATCAGGAGGAGGCGACAAAGGAATATTTTGAAACAAATACAGCAGCTTTGGAAGAACTGTCATTTTGAGGACATTTATTCTTCCTATCAGAGATATAGGCAACTTCATCCATCGGTCAATCGATTTATTAATTTCCTCTTTTGTTTTTTTATAATTAATTTGAACTGTTTGATCTAAATTTGGTGCTATCTGAATTCCCAAATATTCAATTTGGTCAACTAATCTAAAATCAAATGATGCTATTTCTGGAGATGGTTTAGTACGTTGTCTTGTGTTTAATAACAATAATGATGATTTTGTATTATTTACCTTGTATCCTGAAATTTTTCCAAAAGTCTGAATTACTTCCAACACTGCCGGTATTGAAGAGTTAAGTTTTGATAAAAATAATATGACATCATCAGCGAATAACGAAATTTTGTGCTCAGTGGGGCCAATACAAATTCCACTAATTTGGGAATGGGTACGAATTATCATTGCCAGTGGTTCTATTGCTAAAGAGAAGAGGAGCGGGGACAGGGGACAACCCTGCCTACAGCCCCTTTTGATTTTAATTGGTTTGGAATATATTTGATTTGTTAAGATTTCTGCTGTTGGATTACTGTACAGAACTTTCACCCATTTTAAGAAGTTGTTTCCAATGCCGAATCATTCAAGTGTCAAGAAAAGATAAGGCCATTCAACCCTATCGAAGGCTTTTTCTGCATCCAGCGATAGGAGTGCTGTGTCAGTTTCCTCCTTTTTATAAAAAAGAACATTTAATACTCTTCTTACGTTATGAGACCCCTGTCTCCCTTTAATAAAACCATTTTGATCATTGTTTATCAAGTCAGGAAGAATTTTTTGAATTCGTTGTGCCAATATCTTACTTATTATTTTCAAATCAGAGTTGAGGAGACTAATGGGCCTCATATTCTCACATTTATTAGAGGGTTTGCCTGGTTTGGGGAGGAGAATGATTAATGCTTGGTTCAGAGTATCGGGAAGAATTTGCTTTTCAAATATTTCACTTATCATTTCTAGAAGTGGCGATAACACTTTATTTTTGAATTTTTTATAAATATCTATTGGAATTCCATCTGGTCCTGAACGCTTACCTGAGTTCATACCATCAATGGCTCGTGTTATTTCCTCTTTACTTATTTCTACATCCAATTTTTCCTTGACATCTTCAGAAATTACTGGAATATTTAGGTTTTTGAATGCTGTGTTTATATCTTCTATGTTACAATTATTTTCAGTTTCATATAAGTTCTGATAGTAATCTCGAAAAGCCCCATTAATATCTTTAGGATTTAGTATAGTTTTGTCTTTATAATTAATTGATGTTATTGATATTTTAGTCTCCAACTGTTTAATCTGCCACGCCAAGAGTTTACCTGCTTTTTCTCCTTGTTCATAAAATGTTTGATTCAACCTTAATAGACTAGCGGCCGCTTTGGAGCTTGATTGTTTTTCATATTCTGCCCTTAAGAGCAAAGGTTCCTTTTCTGCCTCAGGATCACAATTTTTGTAAACTTTTTCTTGTTTTTATTTTATTTTATTTTCCAATAGTAATCTATCTTGCCTTGCTTTCTTATTTTTGGAGCTTATGAAGCTGATAATGTGTCCTCTAAGAAATGCTTTGAAGGCTTCCCACTTTACACAAGCTGACGTTTGATTTGTATTAATTTGAAAAAATTCATCTATTTGTTTCCCTATATGATTCATGAACTCCTCATCCTGCAGCCACTTGTGTTGAAAACGCCACCTAGGTGGGCCTGTATTAATTGTTTCATCGGAATATATCAAACAACATGGTGCATGATCAGAAATCACTATGTTATCATACAAACAATCTTTGATATTAGCCACCAACTCTGAGGAAATCAAAAAGTAATCTATTCTTGAATATGATCTGAACGTTGCAGAATAACATGAGAAGACCTTGGAATGTGGGTGTAATTCTCTCCAAATATCCAACAAATTTAAATCTTGCATATATCTTTTTATAGTTAATCTACAATTATGATGCGTTTGGTCTGTACCCGTGGATCTATCCCACACTGGATTTAGAGCACAATTAAAGTCTCCAGAAATAATATATTTACCCGGCAGTGATGCAAGCAAAAGGAATAAATCTTCATAAAACCTTGAATCATCTTGATTTGGACCATATATATTTACCAGGTTTATATTTTCGGATATTAATGACCCCTGTAGTATTAAATATCTGCCTCCTTTATCTTTGATTATGTTATTTACCCTAAATGGGATTGACTCGTGGATTAGTATCATTACTCCTCTTGATCTAGACGAAAATGCTGCCGTATATACACTTCCCTGCCATCTTCTCCTAATTCGCTTCTCATCCTCCTCCAAAAGATGTGATTCCTGTAGAAATATTATCTTTGATTCCATATCTTTTAACTTTGTCATTACTTGTTTCACCTTTTTAACATGTTGAAGTCCCCTGCAATTCCATGTAACTAATTTAATACGTTTTGTATTTTCCATTTTAACATGTTAAGTATGATATAACATAATGATTATATTAATAGTATGTTTACACCCGTTTTTCTTTTGAAGCTTAACTTGACCCAACACCAAAACAAAACAAAACGAACAACCCCTCTTCTTCTTCCCCCGACTCTGTAGAGCGCCCTCCCTCCTCGTTACATCTCCCGATAGAGCACTTGGCTGATCCACACGTTGTGAGGAGCAGACTAACCATGCCATTACTCCTACATAACCACTGCAGTCCGCGCATTGTTAAACCCTTATAACCTTAATAACCCCTGCTGCTAGTCAGCTGAGAAGTCTTTTTCAAGTATTACATCTTTGTTTAAGCATTTCTTCAAAATTACCACATATAACTATTTGTAAACATTAGTGTTGATATGGCATTTTTCTACTCACTTTACCAGACCGTAATTTCAGTCCGAGTTTTAAACACAATCTTCTCGCGTTTTTCCAATCTTGTTTACGAACTCCCGTGCCTCCGCTGGGGAAGCGAAGGAGAAAGTTTTTGCCTCATAAGTTACCAACAGTTTTCCTTGGTGTGTCACGCCGTTCCTCAGTCCCAGTTTGCGCAGATCTTCCCGTACAGAGTCATATCTTTTACGGAGTTGTTGTATTCCAGCTGCCAAGTCTGGGTAAAACCGGATCCATTGTCCCTCATGGCGGATGTCTCCTTTAGTCTTTGCAGCTTTTAAGATGGTTTCTTTGTCCCTGTAGCTCGAGATTCTCATGATCAGTGTGCGGGGCGATAGGTTGTTTTCTCTCTGCGGGCCAATTCGATGCGCTTTCTCAATAAGCATCCGGTTCGGGAAAGTTATGCCCAATACTTTGGGAAGCCAGGACTCCAAAAACGTACACGCATCACGGCCCTCTGTGCCTTCAGCCAAGTTAATCAGCCTCACATTGTTCTGTCTGGATCTTGTTTCCAAGTCCAAAACTTTCTCTTCTAAATGTTTCTGTTTCGACTCCAAAGTGCTAACTTTAGCCTGCAGGGTTTTCACCTCGTCTTCATTGTCGGAGATGCGTGCTTCAGCCTGTGTCACCCGTACAGCACAGTCCTTTACCTCCTGACGAATGTTATCCAAGTCACATTTTATAGCGGTGACGATAGATAGGATTTCATCCACTTTGCTGCTTTGGGATCTTTCTCCGCCGACTTCTGTGTTCATTGCAGCAGGTGGAGGGCTAGCACTAGCATTAGCTTTCTGCATCTCACTCCCGCTCCTGAGACCGTAATCCGTCAGCTTGGGCTGTTTCACCTTATCGTTGGCTTCTTGGTTGGCTTTAGCTACTTTAGGAGGCATTATACGACCAATTTGCAGATTGGATAGCAATTATTTGCTGCAGGGAGTATGTAATAATCAACGCAAACTGCGGAGTGGTGAAACCCACGTCTTCCTACATGGCTGCCATAACCGGAAGTCCAAGTCTATTCAGTTTAGTTATACTTTCTAGTTACCTGTTACTCCACAAGGTCTGGAGACTGGGGGAGATTTTGGGCCAGATTTTGGGCTAGACCAGGGGTGCTCAACCTTTTTTTAACCGAGATAGGGGCGAAAAGATTGGATTTGGGTCACTTCTGGCTGCAGTGTGAACGTTGCCCAAGATATGTGGTCCTAAAACCGATACATATCCGATCTTTTGGCATGCGACTTCAGTCTGAACAGCCAGGTCGCGTTCATCCGACCTGGACGTGTTTCCTCCAGCGAGAGTGGTACAAGTAGGAGCTCACAAATGTACACAAACGTTCTTCTTGTCATGCGGAAATAGTATATGAACGCCGTGTCAGTGAAGCGGCGAAGCACGTAGCAATCCCACCACTCTTGGCTGCGACTCCGCACCAACACGTTCATTTCTACGGACGTTGCTGCCACTGCCCCACAAAACGCCGTGGCCGCCTTGTCCTTCTCCATCTCCTCCGTAAAACAAATAAGCTGTACATGTTTTGGCTCTGGTACGACAGCAACTTTATACTACTTCCGTAAACACTGAGCACGCTCGCTGCGCATGACGTCGTGTCCTCCAAGGTGCATGCGGGACACTTTTGGGGCGTTTAAAGTTCACACTGGAGATCACATACAGGTCGCATTTAATTGGAAATGTGAACGACCTCGCAAAAAAATCAGATTTCACGAAAAAAATCAGAATTGAGCATTAAGCCCTGCAGTCGCAATCGACTGACACTCTGCCTGCGATCGACTGGTAGACCACGATCAACTGGTTGGGCACCCCTGGGCTAGACCATGTGGAGGAGAGAATTGGTTTCAGTTCATTTTTTTTTTATGGGTTTTGTATAATTGATTTATATATCTTGGCCCTAGTAGCTAAAATACCCTAAAATCTGACCTGTAAGAGAAGGTTGTAGTTCCTGAGGGAGGTCCTTCCTGCGGGGAGCTATAAAAGCACTTCAGCTTTGCCTCTCGGTGGAGTTCACATCAGTGTAGCCGGGTTTTTCTTAGTTTCGTTCATTTCTGTTGCTTTTAGACAAGTTTGAGCACAGTTATTTTTTGTAAATATGCATTATTTTTGCCACAGATACCACGGTAAATTATGAATACATTTTTGGTGAAGGGAACGTTTTTCTGAGTCTGCCTCCGGCTTAAAACCACTTTGGCCAGCTTTCCCACACAAAACCAGTACATTACATAAAGAGTGGTTAGAGGCACAGAGAAGAGAAATAAATGCAGAAAAAGCTGATGATAAACCAGTGGTAGTTTTGAGTTTACACTACTTCAATATCATCAGTTACTCTTTTTAGCCTGATTGAGACTGCTTCACTCTTCAGTGTACCAGCAGCTACGGTCCTTGCAGCCTCAGTTGGCATTTTTATACATAATTACACGAACATTAACACAAAAATGAGTCTAAAATGTTTAAACACTAATTACTGCTAATTGGTAATGAAAAAAGCATTATCCTTGCTAATTTTTATATATTTAGTTGAACTATTTTCCACACACTAACCAACCATTTGGCTGTATTGTCCATCTGTGCCCACATACAGTCCCCACAGATTTATAAAAGCAACAGAACATCTCCCAGAATAGAACTTTTCAAACTTGTTTCTGTAAGTGTCCCAGCGCCGCAGTCCAAAAACAAATCCAGCGACATCAAAATTAATAATTCATAAAAGTGAAGCGTGCAGGAGGGAAATGGGCTTTACCCGGTCCCAATCTGGTCCCATCCCTGATATAACGGAGCATTTAGGAACACAGCTGGGCACAAATCGCTACGCTCCTCCAGCGCACAAGTTTCCCCTGGCAAACAGATGCTAAACTGCACAAACTTTAAGATGATAGCTTCGGGCATGCCAGAAAACCAGCAGTAAATCAAGACATAATTAAAGCAACAAAATGCAATCACTCTTATTATTATGATTTTTTATTTATTTTTTTATGTATGTACAGTGAACCCTCGCTCTATCGCGGTTCACTGTTCGTGGCCTCGCTGTTTCGCAGATTTTTTTTCCAATTTTTTTTTTTTTTTTTCAATTTTTTTTTTAGTGTAACATTTTTTTTACAGTGTAACATTGTGTCCTGCGTCCTGATTGGCTAAGAGACTAGACCAGAACTAAACCAGGTCTAGACCAGGTCTAAACCTCAGGGATGAAAGTGGCCAATGATGAAAAAAGCGGAAAGTCACGGCGCACCCCCCCCCCCCGGAAAATTTTAAATTTCTGAAATTTGGATTTCTATATGCTATATGTTAGCAATAAAGTAAAACTGTACATAAAAGTACAAAAAAACCTCACATTTTATTAACTGGTAGGCCTACTAGTAGTATATATTGGATTTGTTTTTGCTTTGCACTTCGTCTAATCAGAGCGCATTGAGGAGGAGCTTATGCGAGCTAAAAGGCGCAGGTGAAAAAGCGAGGAGCGACGCGTTAAGTGAGGCACGGGCAGGTAGGATGAGGTATATAGGATGTTTTATAAAGTTTAACCTGTGTACACGCAATGATACAGGCTGTTGTGAAAGAGCTGCGCTCACTCGCTCGGTCCGCGGCTCCAGACACGGGCTCGCGCCCGTGTTTAATACGAACAGTTTAATACGAAGCTTAATACGAGATACACGTACTTTTGTTCTGAATACAGGACGATTCTGTTTTTAGGGGACGGTTGGCGACCCTAAACACAACTATACATATATATATATATATACACCCAAAATCTTTCTCAACGAATTTGCACAGATATTAAAAAAAAAAAAAAATTACCCTGCGGCTGAAAAAAAAGCGGAGATCCGCTAAAAAACGGAACTCTTTCATCCCTGAAACCTGGACTGGCCCTGGACTAAACCGGGACTAGACCAGAACTAAACCGGGACTAGACCAGGTCTAAACCACTCTTTGCTGGATTCGTGCGGCTGTTTTGTGACCGGGGAAACACGGAAGTAATGACCATAACTCCAACACTACGAAGGGACACCTGTTGTAATCCGAGCACGCGGTGGCATGGACGACCCGCCACATGGATCGAGAAGCGGGATGTAGCGAAGGTAACGAGTGCGTCCTCCGTAGCCGACGCTCGCTGAGCCCAGGCGTGCTGCAGTCCGCCTTCGCTTGACCTGGACTCCAGCCCGCGAGCCTCTCTTCCTCGATTTGTTACGGACTCTAGCCGGCGTCCGGGACACCAACCAATGCTCAGGTAAGCCGGTGTCAATGGTGAGGGGAGGAGGGAAGTGTCGTTTGTACCTGTCCCGAGTATCAAACAAGACCTCCATTTCCTCTCTGATACGGAACAAAGACTCGCGATCATAAGTCCGTAAAGCCAAGACACATCCATTTGCGAGTCGGGCTGATATGATCATGTATGTCGACAAAATGACCAAAAACAGTCTCCACAACAGGAGCCTAGCCATGGCCACGCCAGTCACAGGCGCCATCCATCTATCATGCTCGCGGCGTCGCGCCGGTCACGTTTCTCTGTCACGGATTTGTCCACGATGAGGGGTGCACGTGTGGAGCTTCTCCAAGGGGTTGGTGCGCGTCGCATCGCGTCCAGGGACGTGGCGGTGCTCCTCGCACGTCCGGCGGGGCTTCCGGGGCCGTGCCCCCCCCGCGTCACTATTAATACATTTTGTTGAAAATCTACAAAAGTTTGAGTGTTTAAACAAGAGAAAAAATGTGAGAAAATGTGTGTGTGTGTGTGTGGCGTTTTTAACCTTAAAACATGTAGAATAATTGTAAAACCGGGACTAGACCGGAACTAGACCGGAACTAGACCAGGACTAAACCAGGACTAAACCAGGACTAGGCCAGGCTGCTTTTGTTCATTCCGGTCTGAAAGACAGCCTGGCAACTAGGCTAAGCGAGCTCTCCTGATTTTGGGAGCCAATCAGAGAGCGGGAAGAGGTGGAAAGACGGTGACACGTACTACGCGACAAACGGAAACTTGTAGTTTGAACTGACAACTGAGATGATTGGCTATGGGCTACGTATACGCCAAATGATAGACATTCGTAACGCCCAATAAACGGCTGTTGGCAATCATAAACCACACCTCCGCTACGAGATATTAAGTAGGTGGCTCCCAGACCATATATCACTTGTGATATGGTCTGGTGTAAACCAGGCAACTGAATTTTAGCATTGAAACTGGCAACCCAAATGAGGGAGTCATGTGAGGCTTATTGTTTTCTGATTGAATAATCGTCCTGACAACCAAAACACTAAATTGTAACATGACTAAAAGGGATATCATGCCCAGTGTTTTGTAATTAAGAATAACTCTGCATTAGAACTGTTATCAGAAACAGCATATCTGGAGGTAGGTCAAATTTATGAAATTTTAAATCAAAATCTTACATACAGCAGTTCCTTTAAATTTCATTTTTGGACTTCATAAACAAAAAACAAAATGCCAATTTTTTCATATCAACACACACAGTCCCCCTACTACTACCCTGGATCCAAGCATTCAAATGGAAAGTGAAAAACAATTTATAATTTTTGCCATTTCTATGACAAATTTTAAAGATGCATTGTGTAACTGGACCTTAAGCCTTTCTGTCTTCATGGAGACTCTACCAGACCACGTTACAGGTCAGATCTGTGAAGAGACAACACAGTCACAATGCCTGTTTTTCTAGGTATTTTTACGCTATAAAACCACTTGTAATTGAATAAATATAAGGTAGAGCTGTTTAATGTCATACTGTGGAACATTTCAAGCAGAGCAATGATACATAGAAAAAAGCAGGTGACTGACCCCCAACCAAAAAGTTACATAGTGCACCAATCCGAAAGTATTCCACGAACCACTTCTTCACTGAACAAAGTACGAACTGGCAAATCACCAAAACTTCTGTTGTTGTTAATCCTGAGGCTTTGCAGGAGAAAACAGCCAATTAGTCAAGTGCTTCGTTAAAGGTGGCGTACACAGAATTACGCAATGGTCTCCTCACTTTGCGTTGTGTTGTTTAGCCAGCCATCCTATTGTTTTTCTCATTAGCAGAGTTTGTCCTGAGGCGTACTGCAAAGATGAAGGGATGGGAGTGTCTTTATCTCCACCTGCTGCTTTGATTGCACAGGGGAGATGGACGGTCTTGTATAACGTTGAGTGGGTTTTTGTCCTAAAGCTAGGTAAACTCCAAACAAAATTGACTTTTTAATTGTTGGGGAGAATTGGAAGAGTTGGGTTCCCACGCTTTTTTCTCACTGTGGTTGAGACAAAAAAAACTTGGCTAGGATTTCCTTTATTTAAAGAAGGTAAAATAGACTCTTTGGAGCTTTCTACCATGTCATAATGTTGTTTCCTCACCAAAAACATGCCAGAAGATGAATGTTTGAGTATTCTAGCGATATCTACCAGGCCCTATTCCAACTCTCATTATGGTTAGTTGTAATATTCTGTGCAAGCCTACATCATCTATGCTCCACAAAAAATATACAAAAGCATGATACAAAATACACTACAACTTTACAAAACTGATGCAATGCACGGTAGTTTCATTAACAGGACTTTCAAAACAATAAAAGCTAACATGGTGAGCTAAATATTAGTGGTCAGGTGATTAAAAAATGTATCTACTTAAGTACAAGATTTGTAATTAATTAATCAAATTAATCACAAGAGAGACCCAAAAAAAAGAAAAAAAAAAGAAAAATAATTCTGCAAGCGTGGTTTGGTGGTTTGTTGAAGTGCACTCATGCTCGTCACCGGTAACAATGAAACTTGTCCGGACTTGTTTACCGTTCAAATGATCCGTCAGGCTGGAGCAGCTTCGGTGATCGGAAAATTCTTTTTGACAAAAGCTCCAAATAACCGCGTTCTTATTGGTCTTCGTTCTTTTTATAAATAAACTCGCCATTCAAAGGCCCTGGCAGCAATTCGCTCGCCTCGCCCCCCGAGTCGAGTCCATGTCAGTTTCCTCCAGGCTTTATCTGTTTGATTAGCGACGCAGGTGGAAGTGACGCCACTGCCAAGTCGCCTACAGGTCCTTCAATGGGACAAATTTAAAATGCGCCACATTGAATTGCCGCTTATAATTAATTGCATTAATTTTTATAACATGTTAATTTTCAGTGTAATTAATTAATCTAATTACCACATTATACTGACAGCCCTACTATATGTTATGTGTTAAGTGTAATGCCATACTGTGGAAAATGTCAGACAAAGCAATAACGTCACTATGGAGACCAGACTTATTTTTAAAGGGCCCATATTACGGTATTTTCTGATCTATGTTATAATGCTATTTCTTTATCAAAAACATACCTGGAGTATTATTTGTGTAAATCCTACATATTTAGTTCTTCTCTCAAACAGAAAACACTCTGTTCCACCTTGCGATGTCATGTGGTAATACAGGAAGTGCTCTATTGTGTTTTTACACTCCATACACCTGGATAATTTCAGCTCAGGAACTGCCGATCTCTACTGGACTAAGGGTAAAAATTTTGCTGTTAACTTGAAAACTACCGCTACATGACATCACAAGGTGAAAACGAGCATTTTGAGCTTTGGAGACGTAGACAGACAAATAATAAAGGATTACTCAGTTGAATTAATTAAACAAAACACAACTTCAGGTATGTTTTTGACAGAGTAACAGCATTCTAACATGGCTAAAAGCTCACAAGAGTTAATCTTAAAGATCCCATGACATGGTACTTCTTGATGCTTTTATATGGCTCCTTAATGGTTCCCTAATACTGTAAATGAATCCTTCTTCAAAATCAACACTTAGTGCATGGGAAAGACACATGTACAGAGTCAGAGTCATAATCTCTCTGTCTGAACAACTCATTCTGGGCCTTGTTGCTTGAATGCAAATGAGAAGGACACAGATTGGTTAGAGGAGTGGGTGGGGGGGGCAAATGCGCCGCTGGTTCCTTGTTTTAGCGGTGCGCTGTGCCTGGCCCCACTTCTGGGTGTGTAAGCGCGAAGGAGGAAAGGAGAGCCTTTTCAATGAAAAAAAACAAATTTTTACAGAAAATAAAATTAAACCACTGCTGTTTCAGAGGTCCAGAGGGTTGGGTAAAGGACTTCCGAGCCTAGAAACACTCACACGTGCCTCCAGGCAAATAAAAAAACGCATTTCGCATTGCGTAGCTCCTCCGCAGTCCAAACTCTCTGGGCGTGATTTCCAGAGACAGGGGGTGGAGATCCAGACGGTGGTGGAACTGAATTTGCATTTCTTTTTTCGATCTGACGTCAATAAGGTGCCTTGTCCAGAATCGCCCATTTGAGCTGTGTTTTTTTCAAACGCAGAAAAGGATCGCAAATGCTCAGTTTAGACATTATGCAACTTTTAGCCATTGGGGGGGGCCTAAACAGGGTAGGGGAGCTCACATTAACGTTCAAAAACCTCAGAAAGTGAAAATTTCATGCCATGGGACCTTTAAAAACACAAACGCTCTCATTTCTTGGCAGAACTTTCAGATGGGAACATTAGTAAATCTTTAAAATCAAACTCGCTGCATGTCCTTAACCGAGGCGAATGTTCAAGCAGTGCAGCTGAATATTTCAGAGGAGGCTTCCCGTTGCTAGGGTCACTTCTTGGAAACCAGACCTGCTTTAATGAATGTTCCAGGAGGTGGTATCAGCGGGAGAGAGAGAAAGTGGACCCGCCAGCGTTTACCGTCAGCTTTCCGCACCATGGAGCTCACCTCTGACCCTGCGCCCAAGAGAGGTCAAAAGAGCAGTTGGAGTATTGGAGGCGACGTGCTGTATGACCCATGACTTGGTGGCTTATATAAAGGAAAGGGGAGATGGTGTGTTGGAAGTATATGGTACATGTATTTTTTGTATTTTGAAAGTCAAAACTTTAAAAACACACACAGTATCACCACACCCTATTTAAGATGGCCTGATGAAGGCCTAGTGCCGAAACGTTGCATGTCTTAATAAATCTTACATTTTGCAAGTAAGACGGAGTGCAGGATTATTTTTTTCGTAAAAACACACACAGTGAAAGCAGTGCACTGATTAAGGTTTGAACTGGCCATTATCAGGTTGCCGGGCTAACGCTCATCTCATAACTTGACCAAACTTCACAAAGACGAGTGGATCTGGAGCTGTATCCCGTCTCCCTGGTTTCAGAGAGCGTGACTGACAGGCAGAATGACAAATCAGAGAGACCATTAAAGGGATAGTTCGTTTTTTGTTTTTTTTTATGTGAATCTGTATGGCATCCCCTTCAGCAGTGTCGTGCATTAACACAGACTTACCCCTGACAGTGTCCTCTGAGCCGAGTTCTGCCCTGTTTCTGGCACTGACGAAAGTAGGTCCGGCAAGTTAGCGGGGACATTTAATAAAGCTTGTTTTTCTTCTCAAAACAATATTTGTCCAAAAAGTCATATATTTGCGTCAGAAAACAGTTGCACATGAAAAAGTCAGCAGTCTAAATCACTTGGTGCTATTTTCTCTCGAGCCGTATCACTGCGCGCCTATTATTATTAGTAGCCTGTCCACTTGTAAACATCGCCACTTTTATTAACTGTCCCCGCTAACTTGCCGGACCTACTTTCGTCAGCTCCAAAACCGGGGCAGAACTCGGCTCAGAGGACACTGTCAGCGATAAGTCAGTGTTAATGCACGACACTGCTGAAGGGGACGCCATACAGATTCACATAAAAAAAAAACGAACTATCCCTTTAAGACATTATATTTTATGGGTTCCATTTGTGAGAGCTGACAAAAACGAAAGTAAATTATCTTAAAACATTTTTTACAAGAGCAAACTGAGCATAAAAAGTCACTTCTTCCTCAGGATCATTTACAGAATCTACAAAGCTTTGGCCTAGTCACAAACAACATTTTACAGACTAAACAATCAAAGCTCCAAATCTATATCTCCGGTAAAATAAGTTATACATTTTGTTCTGACTTTAAGACTTTTGGAGAGGAGATGTTTTCCACATTTGAGAGACATGTGCTACAAATTAGTGGCTGTGGTTGGATCATGTCGAGTCTGGACAATCAGAAAGTGATCCCTTGTCACATTGTTTTTTACTGCCACATCATAGAGCACTGGAGCTGTGGTTTAAGGCCATGTACCAGATTTTTCCTCGGTGCTTTTGAGCAAAGGTGATTTTGCCCCAGTACAGATATATGGTATAAGCAGCTCTTGAGGTCAAATAAGTTTGCCGTGTGCCGTCTAATCTAATTATAATATGTAATTCTAATTCAATATTATAAAAAATCTAATTCTAATATTAATTAATAATCAGGAAGTCAGGAAAATCAGGAAAAGGATATTTTATTCTGAAAAAAATCTAATTTCTAGCATATTAAGACTATATAGTGGAGTTATACAGTGATTTGATGATTTAGTTTGTCTCATTCTGGTGTCTATCCTTTGAAGATACCAGATTTTGTGCATTATTTAATGGCAAATTGTCTATTTATTCTATTCAATTCTATTCAATTTTTTGTCCAAAAAGTAAACTTAACAGTCTTTAAATTACTTACTTGAGCATGACTTTTCCTGAATTCTTGAGTAATTTCTTGTGGCCATACCGGCTTGTCAAAAGCCTGATCTCGTCAGATCTCAGAAGCTCAGCAGGGTCTGGTTAGTACTTGGATGGGAGACTGCTGGGAATTCCAGGTGCCACAGTGGGGCGTCAGTTGCAAAAAAACTGTTGTTGTGTCCTTAGGCAAGACACTTCACTCACATTTCCTAGTATGAAAGTGGTGCCTGAGTGTTGGAGGTGGTCGGAGAGGCCGATGGTGCAGACTGGCAGGCTCGCTTCCATCAGTTTGCCCCAGGGCAGCTGTAGCTACAGAAAGTAGCTTACCACCACCAAGTGTGGAGTGAATGAACAATGAACTGTAAAGCGCTTTGGGTGTCATGAAAGGCGCTATATAAATGCTATGAATTATTATTATATTTCCACTGCTTTGTACTTCTTCTTAGTCTACTTACTTCTATATTATTTTGAAGTAACACAACTCTTACTTGAGTAAAATTTTTGGCTACTCTCTGTTTATGTTTTGCTGTTATTGTTTCATATTTTGTGTGTATTGATGTGCCCTTAGAGTTTTATTTTGACATTTGCCTGTCAGCTTGTTACTTTTAGTTTTACTTCCTGTCTGTTGATTGTTTTCCCGCCCTAATGTGTTACACCTGTGTCTGTGTTCGTTTATAACCGTGTTCTCCTCTGCCCTTTGTTGGTCCATTGTCAGTAGCCATGTCCCAATTCCCAGAGTGCACGGTTTGGACCGTGGTGTGAAGGGAGCGTGGTTTGACTGCTGTCCCATTTCTTTTTTGTCCCATGCACAGTTAACACGCGGTCCGAAGACTGCAGTCGTTTCCATGGAAATTGGGGCGTGGACCAAGCGCATGAAAATGCAGGCTTCACGCAGTCATATATCCCAGCATGCACCGCACGCTACTTCTTCTATGGGAGAAAAATTGAGTTGGCGGCTGCTTCCCGTAGTTGCGAGACCTGTCGCATTTCACCGATGCCCATGCGGTCTGCGGACTGCACTCAGGGCTGAGTAAGTATGCACAGTCTTGACTGCAGTCTGAGCCCGCTTAAAACCACGCTCCGAACCGTGCACTCTGAGAATTGAGACATGGCTATCATCTCGTCTTGTCTTGTCATTATTAGTCACGTCTTGCCAGTTTGGATTTTTGGTCATTCTTTGTTTATTATTAAAGAACTTTAACGGTAGTCCTGCATTTTGTGTCATCCCCCTGTTCCTACATGACACTCTCCCCACCTCTGCTTACCAATAGTGATGTTTCTCTATGTACCATCTTTTTCTTGCCTTCTATATTTGTCCGTAGCACAAAGACACCCACGGGACCCACACAAAAGGTCAAAATTTAAAAGCTCTCCTCATGGAATACGCGTTAGCCCAAACCCGATTTTGTTTCCTTGCATTTTCCGGCCCAGTAGCTATGAGATAAATGCATGGAATAAATGTAAATGCTATTGCAGACAGAGCTCAGAACACCCCGGAAAGAGGGCCTTCCAGCGTGCCACTAATCACATTTTTATGGCCAACAGCTCCAGACATGTAAATCACCAGACCTCACTGCAAATTAGATTAAGATGCACCAGAGCAGAGAGAGCATTGTGGCCAAAATGAAATCACTATCTGCTAATCAGCAACACATTTTTGCGCAATGCGTGGAGGAGGACGCAAACTGACTGCAGATTTATAGGTCGAGGGATACTAGAGACGGGTCAGTGGTGGTAGAGTTTTTGCCAACTAACGCAAAGGTTGAATGTTTGATTCCTGGTCCGATCATTGCGTGATACTGTATCTTCAAGAAAGGCACTTCACTCACTTCACTCTAGTTTGTGTGTTCTGAGATGGCTGTAGGGATGGGAATTGATAAGATTTTTACGATTCCGATTCCATTCTTGATACTGCTTAACAATTCGATTCTTTATCGATTCTCTTATCCATTCTAATTTGGGGAAAAAAGGAGAACACACTGTTTGATTAGCACTAAGATTAGCACTAGTCCTGGTTTAGTCCTGGTCTAGGCCTGGTTTAGTCCTGGTCTAGTCCTGGTCTAGTCCTGGTCTAGTCCTGGTCTAGTCCTGGTCTAGTCCTGGTCTAGTCCTGGTCTAGTCCTGGTTTAGTCCTGGTTTAGTCCTGGTCTAGTCCTGGTCTAGTCCTGGTCTAGTCCTGGTCTAGTCCTGCTTTAGTCCTGCTTTAGTCCTGCTTTAGTCCTGCTTTAGTCCCGATTTAGCGTACAGGTTAATGTTGACACAAGCCGCTGTTTTCACCTAATATCTCCATTTGATGCAGAAATAATATGATAATAATATGACTCGCCCTGTGTCGCTCTGTTGTCGGAAAATTCGCGTGTCTCCACGTGTATTCGCGTATGCGCTTATATGCCCGGACTTTCTGCTGCTAAGTATCCAACCGCACTTTGTACACGAGCTCCGGAGAAATGGACCTGTGTCCAAGTAGAAGTTAAAAGTCCGTTTTCATGTCCTTTAGTGTCCTGCAGTGCCGCGTACATATGCACGAGTTCTTCACAGCTGATACGCGAACAGGGGAAACCCCTTCGGCGCTTCTCGCAACGGGATTGCTCAGAAAGTTGGCGCCGCGAATGGCAGCCCTGGTGCTCGGAGTGTCTGTCCGCTCTAGGTATCGAAGCAAGTTCCTAATGTTGTGAACCTGTTCACTCATATGGCAATAAAAACCTTCCTGATTCCTGATTCTGATTCCTGATTGGCTGGCGCGCGAGCGTGGGAAAATATGTTGCCCCGTTTCTTTCCAAAAAACAAGGTCTTCTCGTTCTTCTTGTCATGCGAAAATAGTATATAAACTCTGTATCAGTGAAGCGGCGAAGCACGCATCAATCCCACGTAATTCGTGCTGGCTGGAATCGTTAAGAGAATCGTTAGATAAACTGCTAATCGATTCTGTGGAACTGAAACACGAGAACCGGTTCTCGATCCCCATCCCTAGATGACTGTGTGTCCAAATGTGATGAAGCTGTAAATGAAAATTAGCCTATGATTGCCTTGATAGCTATTATTTGTGTAAAAATAACAGTATGGCCCCAAAGTAATAATTTTCTATTTAGTTTGGGATCCTTTTCTATGTTAGGCTTGTCAAAATAATCAATACCTAGTTACTAATTGATAATATTAAATCAAGACCAGAGATACTCCTTCAAACAAGTGTAGATAATGAAAAATACATATAATTTACTCCTTTTTCTTTGTATTGAAATTACTACAGGGAGTACTGCCAGGTCTTTGGTTTTCCCATAGTCCATTGAGTGGCTTTTCAAGAGCCATTTTCCATGTAAAATGTTTTAATTTTTGAATATTTCCAAATAAAAACCTTGAAATTCAGCGACAAATCTCCATATCCAAAGTCATCAGCGAGAGAGAGAGAGAGAGGACAGGGGTCAAGCTTGAAACACAGCTCTTGAGGTCAAAATAAATCCGATGCGTCAAAGTCTGCATCTAATTATAAAGCGTCTCATTGTCCCGTAGTCAGGAAGTGCACTGTTAGCATGCTACTTGTCTCTAATATTGCCGTCAAGGTTATCTCCACTCTCGCCTCAGAAAGTTGTGAAAACAGCTTAGTTAGAAACTCATTGTGTTGAATAATTAGGATGCTCTATCCATTACCTGCATAAGGTAACCACTGCAAATATAAAACTATATTATGTGCAATACGAAATTCATTTGAGCAGTATTACCACCTGTGAAATACTCTACTTACACCTTATTTAATCCTACCTGTACCTTTGTTTTTTATTATATTTTATTACATATTTTTTATTATATTGTTTACTTTTTTCCCCTTGTATTTTTATTGCATGCTATTAGTACTTCTCGACTATCTCAGCGAGTCAACGGTTCTTCTGATCCTAAGCATTTCATTGCATTGTTGACCTTGTGTTGATCCTGCATATGACAAATAAACAATCTTTAAAGCTTTAAATCAGTTCTGTTTTTCATGTGTGTGGTCTAAACATTTGTGAAGCCACAGACTGACGCTTTGCACACCTTGTTCCATCTTTTAAAATGCCTCAAAAGTGAAATAAAACCACAGAGAGCGATCCAAATGCAGTTACTGAGTATTCAGGTATAGTTGAGGAGTGAGGACATACAAAATGTACAAAAAGGGGAATTTTTACAGGTAAAGCGACAGGTCAAAAAACTGTTTCGCTCCAGTCCACACTCCCATGGTGCAGGAGCCATAGACTGCAAAATAATACAACATTGCTTAGGTAAACCTACAGTATGATTAACATTTTTTTTAAACAAATATCACCAAATAATCATGTTAACCATAAAGAATTATCAAAATTACCAAAAATCATGCATTTTAAGTAAATATTAAATGAAACAAAATAAGAATAACTATCTCAGTAATAATGAAAATATTACAAAAATTGTGAAACTGGGTTTAAGCTCCAATAGAGGGATTTGGCAAAAGGTTGTGATCACTCAAATGAGCCAAGGGGAACACTATCGGTTGTGCCAGTCAAACACACAGCTGTCTAGTTAGCGGAGCACTCGATTAGTCCAGCGTGTGTGTAATGTAATGATCTCCCAACAGCCTCATCTGACATTTAAGACAATTAAAAACCTCCGAGAAGCCATGCGTCGGTGTGCTCGGTTCAAGCAGGACGGCGCTGGATTAGCCGGAGTACATTATCATATCCAATCATGTTAGATACACCGAGGTGCGAGGGGAAGGAGGCAAAGGGCAGCGGGCAATAACAACTCAACTCAAGGTACTTTAACGGTACGTAAACGTTTAATCAGGTTTATGTTAATGCTAGCGCAAACCAAAGGGGATTCCTTGATGGCTAACAATTATCTCAACGGTAAATGATGAATTATACGTCGTTTGAGTTGCGAAATGGCATGGATAGGATTAAATTAAAACGTCATCAAAAGCATGTAAGTAACGGTGAACGTTTCTTGGTGTGGGGTTAAAGGTCCTATATCCTGAAAAATTTACTCTTGTGAGCTTTAAGCCATGTTAGAATGTTCATCGATGTTTTGTTTTTTTTCATTCACACATGTTTGAGTAACGCTGCATTATTAGTCTGTCTACATCTCCAAAGCTCAATGCTCTGTTCCACCCTGTGATGTCATGAAGCGGTGGTTTTCAACAGCTGCGATTGACAAGTCCAAAATCATCAAATGATTCTAGTGAGGGTGTATCAGGTTTAAAAGGACTTCCGGGAGCACTTCCTGTATTTTAAAGGAGGAAACAAGTCAGAGTCAAAGTCAAAGTCAACTTTATTGTCAATTCTGCCGTATGTGTTCAACATACAGTGAATCGAAATTCCGTTTCTCTCTGGCCAAGCAGTGCAAAAAGAGTGTAAAAAATACAATATAAAGACATATCTTAGACAACATTATCACAAAGATCAGAAAATAGCATAATATGGGCCCTTTCAAAAAAAATTAAGAAATTTACTGTATTTTAGCAATACTGAGTTTGCACAATTTAGTCCAGCCATCATAGCACAATTAAGCATACTATTATTTCTGGTAGAGATTTTTATTTTTTTTCATGGCTGATGCCAATAATGCTTTAACAACTGATAGCCAATAAGCTCTTCCAGTAATTTGGGGCATAATTTTGACCATTTTCCCCAAATTCTGTAATTGAAATGAACTACATCCTTACCCACAGCCTTTTTCTACCCCAAACCTACTGTATACGTAAGCTGTGTAGTCAGTACTTCTCTCTTTGCACTAGTGTTCAAATAAAACTTTATGTGTATTCTTTAGGCAGCAGGTTGGCCAAAACAACATATTGGCCTGGGCTGGAGATTTAAGACCAATAGCTATTATAGCTAATAGTCTGTTTCTTTTTGGGGACAATTGTGACACAATTAACACAATGAATTAACATGAGATAATTTTTGTACTTTGCCTAACAGGAGAAGTGTATACACAATCTAACTGTTGCATCCATGGATAGCACATTTGGGAAGTGTAATTAGATAAATTAGCAATTGCAATTAACAACAATAGCTGCTATAAGGTTCCAACTAGCAGGAAATTGTTCGTAGAGCTGACAGTTTAAGGACTGATTGATTAGAAGGAGAGCGATAAAAATGTGTGTACTTTAAAATGGCAATATTGGCAATGACCACAACGGTCACAACGGTCACAACGGTCACGACGGTCCGTTGTGGTGAAGAGGGAGCTGAGCCGAAAGGCAAAGCTCTCAATTTACCGGTCAACATTCCTACCCACACCTATGGTCATGAGATTTGGGTAATGACCGAAAGGACAAGATCGCGAATACAAGCGGCCGAAATGAGTTTCCTCTGCAAAGTGGCTGGACGCTCCCTTCGAGACAGGGTGAAGAGCTCAGTCACACAGAAGGAGCTCGGAGTTGATCCGCTGCTCCTCCACATCAAGAGGAGCAGCTGAGGTGGCTCGTGCATCTGTTCCGGATGCTTCCTGGACGTCTCCCTCAGGAGGTGTTCTGGGCATGTCCCACCGGTAGGAGGCCCCAGGGAAGACTCAGGACACACTGGAGGGACTATGTCTCTCAGCTGGCCTGGGAACGCCTTGGGGACCCCCCCGGAGGAGCTGGAGGAAGTGTCCGGAGTGAGGAAGTCTGGGAGTCCCTGCTTAGACTGTTGCCACCACAAAATGGATGGATGGATGTTTTGCAATGACATGGCAATTTATCTAGAGAGACACTACAAATCGAGGATTACTCAAACATGTATGTATGAAACAAAACACATTTCTTGGCATGTTTTTCGTGCGTAAAGCAATCAATATTACAACATGCTTCAATGCTCAAAAACGTTTGAGGAATACGGGGCCTTTAATGAAGCCGTGTCTCGAACACGCCATAGCTAGACTACATTTGCATTGCCCGACTGCCTTTATTTCCTCCATACCATCCTCTGCGAATAGCAATCACCACCTAAGGACTCCCATCATCTCCCTCTATTGCTTTCCATTGCTCCTTTGTTATGTGGTAAAGAGAAGAGGTATACGAACACGCTGTGAGCTGGAAGATGGATGTGGGAGTCCGGGTGCAGTTCATCATCTCCCAAGCCCATCTGAGGCTACCGCGGCCAGGCACGACGCGATCCAGCGCCCTCCTGGACTCCTCCGTCAAGGTCGAGAATATTGGAAAATAACAGGAGTGATAGGTGTACGCACTGGGGGCAAAGACGTGCAGGTCAAATTCAACAAACATTCGAGCCTGGAGCTAAACTACAGGCTTTGGGAGAGATGGGCTGACTGCACTGAAGGAATCCAGCGTCAGCGGGAGCGGACGTGACAGGGACATTCCTCTTGCTGCAAAAAGCTATTGTGGGTAAATTAATGTGGGGAGTCGTCAGGGGATACGAGTGGAGTGGTTTCATTAAACAAATAAAGAGCAATGGAGGGGTGGGATCTGTAGGGACGAATGGCAGAACTCAAGTCGTTTTTTTTCTTTTCGTGCCAAAGGAAACATTTATTTATTAATTTCAAACAGAATTTCACCTTTCACATTGTTGTAGATTGGAACATTATTTTCGCATGATTTTGACTTGTATTAGAGCATTAAACTATATTAATATCATTACTGTATGTATAAAAATGTAATTTGTTTTCATTGATTTATAATGTAATTATAATTTGTCATATTTTTGTCTGAGATTTGTTTGTTTTTTTAATCGGTGTTTCCCAACAAGTGGTACGATCATGGAGATAAGCAATGCAGGCAAGGTACACAAGTATACTATTAGTACCAGAGGGTAGTATAGTTGATTAAATCCCAATTTAAAATAATGTGAACTTGTTTCTAGTATTTGAAATTAAACTGTACTTTGATGTACATTGTATAGCTCTTAAGAATGTTTTGGAGGAATTTGGACGTCAGTGTCACTCAGACAAATATATCTACTAATTATGATTGACAATATACTACATAGCTCGGAGTAGAATCGATGTTCATCCACGTCGAGAGGAGCCAGCTGAGGTGACGCGGGCATCTATTACGGATGCCTCCCGGACGCCTCCCTGGTGAGGTGCAGAATATTGATGTATTTGATTAGTAATTACTCGGAGTGTGAGACAAAGCTTAGGACAGGGGTCTCCAACCTGTAGCTCTGGAGCTACCAGAAGCTCTTCACCCCCTTCCAAGCAGCTCGCTGAAGGATTTCTGAATTATACATATTGTGCTAATAAGTCAAATTTAATGAGTACCGTACTTTTTGTACTATAAGCCGCACCTGACTATAAGCCGCACCAACCAATTTTTTATTTTTTTTATTAAGATTTGTACATATCTAAGTCGCACCTGACTATAAGCCGCAGGTGTCCACATTGTAACTTGAGATATTTACACAGAAAGATGGTACACAAAAGGATTTTTTTTTTTAAATTGTAATTAACGTAAATACCGGTACATGCTTTTTTCGAACAGCGCCTACAGTAGTAACACGGCAGAAACACAGCAGAAACACAGCAGTATAACAATTGTAAAATGGCCAGCCTGTAGCCTCTGGAAGCCTTAAAATAAAGTTTCAAGTTTAACTTTAAGGGTAAACCCTCAAACTCAATCTCACAGAACTGTTGATACCTGTAGGAGATTTTAAGTGGCTAAAACAAGGCTTCATTAATTCATGAACTCTCCTCACTTATTTGATAAGGTCTTGATAAAGAATTAATCCATACATAAGCCGCACCTGACAAGCTGCAGGGTCTAAAGTGTGAGAAAAAAGTAGCGGCTTATAATCCGAAAAGTACGGTAAAATGCCATTGTAAATGTATCATTTTGATGGTTTATGCTTCATCTGACTGTCCCCATCTAAGGCTCGCTGTGGCTCTTATTTTTGCTCAGATGCTTGCAGCTGCTAAAATTAATAGCTTTCTGAGGAAGAAAAGGGTTGGGGACCCCTGGTTTAGGGGTTACTCGGGACACAAAAGGTTGGGAACAACTGTTTAAACTACATTTTTAGATTGTTTTGTGTAACATTTTTAATAAATCTTGATTAAAACATGTTTAGGATGACTCCCAGATGAACAGTCCAGAAGTCTGATGAAAATAGAATGTTTCCAGTCAGTGAAATATTGCAATGGAGTATGTAGTTTTCTGATTTTGGCAGCAAAACCTTTGGGGTGTTTTTAGCACAGCTGCATTGTATAAGCGATATTAGGACAGGGCAAAAAGTCCCACTCATTCTGTGCAAGGAAATGAAATGGTGAGAACCAAAGTGGACACAGATGAATGATAACCCAAATTAAAAGCAGAAGTTTGCAATTTGCTTTTCTAATTCTGTCCCCTGCACCTGCTCTGCACTGCTCTGATAAGACCAGTCATGTGGAACGCAGTGAAACAAGCTTAACTCACAATCACAAATCACATACGACTGTAATGTATTCTCAGTGTCTGCTTTGCAAAAACTTACAGCCATAACCTGTATTTAAAGGAAAAGTAACGTTATTTTACAATCTGAGCCTTCTTTCGGTAATAAAACAAGTCGTTTGACTCACCCATATCACGTTCGTGTCATTTGGAGCTGTTTGAAGAAAGTTATGTTGTAGCGTATCCGTTAGCATTTGTATTCAGGGCATTACTTTGCGGTCTCCAAATAACACAAACTTTAGCACTTTTCAAATCATAGAAGCCCGATGTCTTAATGTAAGATTTCGTTTGAAGCAAAAGTGGCCTGTAATCCGAGATTTATCCATAGTTTTCAGCTTTGCGTTTCATGTTTGGGTCCCGGGAGCTGAGAGCACACTCCGCGCATGCGCACTGGCGTCCTCATCTACTCGAAACTATGACTAAATCTCGGATTACAGGCCACTTTTGCTTCAAACGAAATTTTTCATTAAGACATCGGGCTTCTATGATTTGAAAAGTGCTAAAGTTTGTGTTATTTGGACACCGCAAAGTAATGCCCCGAGCAAATGATATGAGCACCATGTTAACGGATACGGGATCATTACTAGAACAGAACGGCTCAACATAAGTTCTGCGATACTGCTCCAATTGACAGAAAAATGCTATGGGTGAGTAAAACTACTTGTTTTATTGCCGAATGAAGGCACAGATTGTAAAAAAAAAACGTTAATTTGCCTTTAAAGGTCCTATATTACGCAAAATTCACTCTTGTGAGCTTTAACCCATGATATAATACTGTTACCTCTTCAAAAACAGACCTGGAGTTGTGTTTTATTCACACATGTTTGAATAATTATTTATTAGTCTGTCCACATCTCCAAAGCTCAAAATGCTCTGGTCCACCTTGTGATGTCATGAAGCAGTAACAGCTAGCTTTTACCTTTAATTCGAGTAGAGATTTGAGGCGGCATGGTGGCTGAGTGGCTAGCTTTCTCACCTCGCATTTAGAAGATCCCAAGTTTGACCCCCAACAATGAGTCTTTTCAGTGTGGAGTTTGCACGTTCTGCCTGTGTCTGTTTGATTTCCTCTGGGCACTCCTGTTTCCTCCATCAACCCAAAACACGCACAATAGGTCAAATCCTCCAGCTAAGGTAGTCCTGACCAAAACTAGCTCAAGATCTGGAGATGATCACTGCTCCTGACAGGTCGCCCCTGCGGTATTGAAGCATAGACGGAATGCAAAAGACAGATTTAACACAGAAACAACAAAGTAAAATTAAAGTTACTTAAAGCAAGCGAGAAACGGTCTTAAGAACTTCATACGACTCTCAACCTGTAGCAAAAAGGTCCCAGGTTCAATTTACTGCATTTTTGTGAGGAGTTTTAACCCTAACCCTGACCTTTAAAGAGTGGGTATTTTTGAGCTTTCTACCATGTTATAACATCGTCTTCTCGTCAAAAAAAATGCCTGGAGAGGTTTTAGATGTCATCCATGCCCGTTTCAGTAATGTAGCGATCTCTCCTGGACCCTATTAGAACCCTCGGTACGGTTAGCTGTAAGATTCTGTGAAATGCTTCACCCACAAGCCTACGTCAACCACGCTCCCACGCGACAATTCTCCATAAATATACAAAAACATGATACAAAACTGTACACAACAACTTGACAAACTTGACGTGATGCGCAGTCGTTTAATTATAGGGATGTATTCTGATTGTGTTGCGATAGCGCTCTGAAGGGGGAGTGTACTTAGTGTGGGAACCTACCTGATTTCCGGTTCCGGTTGAGTGAACGCTGGCGCGCTGTGATGCCGCTGCTCACCGGAAAATAAAACATTGTTTTATACAATACTGGACCCAGTGATTGCTTCGTGGATCAAGAATTATTTTATGCCATCACTAATCTCCATTTCTCCGCCGCTGTCAGCCGCATTTGTTGGACTTTCTGGACCACTGACTTCTATCCCGTCCCGTCCCTATCCACACCTGGATCCCGCCTCTTTTCTGTATCCATTGGAACTATGTGGATTTACAATATAATGCGCTGGTTTGCACTCACCATACTCATTGGATCCCTTCTTCATCTGCAATCAAAAGCACTTATCCAGTACTCCGCTGCTGAACTGTTAAAACTTCGGCTAGCTAGCTTCACTCCACAGCTCCCCTCCGGCCTCCGGGTGCCTCCTGACATCGCCTACCAACCCCGTCGGAGGTATATACACCATGGATCTCGCCGTAGTTTCCAATACAATGGCTCACACTCAATAAAATCTTTCTGGTCCACAACCCGTCGCCACCGCTCCCGTAATGCGGCGCGTCACGCTGATCTCAGCGTGCTCTCCACTCCTCCCCGCTCGGCTCCGGCTCCTGTCTCCACGAACTCCACCACCTCCGTCAGCTTTGGTCTACTCAACATCCGCTCACTCAGCAGCAAGGGGCATCTAGTCCAGGATCTCCTCACGGACCGAAAGCTCGACTTTCTGTGTCTCACAGAAACGTGGCAGCAGCCCGGTGATTTCGCCGCACTCAACGAGGCTACTCCGGCAGGATTTGTTTACAGCTGTCAGCCCCGCGCATGTGGCCGGGGCGGTGGTGTCGCGATGATTCACCGCGATACGTGGAAAGTCCTGCCTGTGTCTGCCCCTGTCTTCTCCTCTTTTGAGTACACTGCTTCACTTCTCCCTGGACCCGCCCCCACCGTTATTGCTACTGTTTATCGCCCACCCAAATACAATAAGGATTTTCTGAACGACTTCTCTGCTCTCCTCACACATCTTTCTTCATTATCCCACAATATTATTATTCTTGGTGATTTTAATTTTCACATGGACAATTGTAATAATTCTCTTTCGAATGACTTCTCATCCTGTTTGGACAGCCTTGGTTTACAACAATATATTAATTTTCCCACTCACTGCAAAGGACACACCCTGGACTTAGTATGCTGTTCTGGTATCATTCCCTCTGACTGCAACCCCCACACACTCCCATTCACCGACCACATGCTCATCACATTCAGTCTCAAACTCACACTTGCCAAACTCCTCCTCCCTCGCACTATATCATTTCGCAAAATAAAGGACATTAACACCAATACATTTTCTTCTGATATCAACAACTTCCTCAGTACAGATCCTACTACTCCACCTGATGACCTCGTCTCTCTCTACAACACCAGCCTACACACACTCCTGGACACTCATGCTCCTCTCAAAACAAGATCAGTTTCCTTCTCCCGCTCCGCACCCTGGTTCACTCCTGCACTACGACAACTCAAAGCCAAAGGCCGACAACTGGAACGACTCAAAAATAAAACTGGTCTCACAATTCACAAGGACATGTACAATAACCACATTATTCACTACAAAGACTCAATATCCACTGCTAAATCCACCTACTACTCCGGCCTGATTCACTCCAACAAACACAACTCCAAGACCCTTTTCTCACTGCTCTCTGACATAACAAAACCGCCTGTCTCTCTGCCCAACCACCTGTATTCCACTGATTTTTGCAATTCTCTCATGTCTTTCTTTGTCTCCAAGATCACAACCATCCACCAACACCTGACAAATGGAGCTGCAGTCTCTGGAGTGGACACCTTCTTCCCGCACTCACCTCTGTCACCATTTTCAAGTTTTTCCCTTCCTTCTGTCCAAGTCGTCTCTGAGCTCATTCTTAACTCCAAACCCTCTACCTCCCAACTTGACCCTATCCCTACAACCCTTGTTAAATCCTGTCTCTCCTCTCTTGCCCCCATCATCACTAACATCATTCACTCTTCCCTGGTCTCTGGTACGGTTCCTTCATCTCCCAAAACTGCCTCTGTTACTCCCATTCTGAAAAACCCGGTCTAGATCCCAACAACTTAAATAACCTCCGTCCTATTTCCAACCTGCCCTTCATTGCCAAAATTCTCGAAAAAACTGTTGCCTCTCAACTCCACACTCATCTCACCACTAACAATATCTACGAACAATTTCAATCCGGTTTCCGCCCACTCCATAGCACAGAAACTGCACTTCTCAAAATCACCAACGACCTCCTGTTAGCTTCTGATTCCGGTTTACTTTCTATCCTCATCCTCCTCGATCTGACAGCAGCTTTTGACACAATCTCCCACAACATCCTCATTCACAGACTTCAGTCCATTGGTATTTCCCACATTCCTCTCTCCTGGTTCATTTCATATCTCTCTGATCGCAGTCAATTCATCCAATTCAAATCTTGCAAATCCAACACTTTCCCTGTCACTGCTGGTGTTCCCCAAGGCTCTGTCTTAGGTCCCCTTCTTTTTATCATTTACATCCTTCCACTTGGCTTTCTGTTCCGTAAACACAACATTCTTTTTCACTGTTACGCGGATGACACCCAGCTCTACATTTCTACCAAACCTTCCTCATCTCTCCCTCCAACCTCTCTTACCCTCTGTCTACAAGAAATCCATTCCTGGTTCTCCTCCAACTTTCTCAAACTTAACAGCTCTAAAACTGAAGTCCTCCTAGTAGGCACCCCCTCCACTATCTCCAAATCCAGCAGTTTCTCTATATCTATCCATGATTCCACTGTCCTTCCTTCCCCTCAGATCAAGAGTCTGGGTGTCATCCTTGACAGCACACTTTCTTTTCAATCCCACATTAATAACATCACCCGCTCCGCCTACTTTCACCTCCGCAATATCTCTCGTCTCCGCCCCTCTCTCACTCCTCACACCACTGCCATACTCGTTCACAGCCTTGTTACTTCCCGGATTGACTATTGCAACTCCCTCCTCTTTGGTCTCCCCAATAAATCCCTCCAGAAAAACTGCAGCTTCTCCAAAATTCCGCTGCCCGCATCATCACCAGGACCCCTCCTCCCACCACATCACCCCCATCCTCCAACAACTACACTGGCTTCCCATAAAACAAAGGATTCACTTTAAAATTCTCCTAACCACATTCAAAGCAATCCATAACCTGGCCCCACCTTACATCACTGACCTCCTCCACATCTCCATTCCTTCTCGCTCCCTCCGCTCCTCCTCACTCTCTCTCCGGCTCTCTGTCCCCTCTGCTCGTCTCATCACCATGGGGGGCAGAGCCTTCAGCCGCTCTGCTCCCCTGCTCTGGAACTCTCTCCCTCCTGACCTCCGCAATATTGACTCTCTTCCCATTTTCAAATCCAGACTCAAAACACACCTGTTCAGACAATCCTACACCACATAACAGTCACTTTCACCATCTTCCAGTTTTTGTATTTGTATTTTATTATCTTTGTATTTTAAGTATTTTTATGTTTTAACTTTGTTTTGTACAGTGTCCTTGGGTGTCTTGAAAGGCGCTTTTAAATAAAATGTATTATTATTATTATTATTATTACAGCTCTGGAAAAAAAATAAAGAGACCACTGCATTTTTTTCTGAAATCAGCATCTCTACATGTATTACAGCCATTCCATTCCAGCGTCTGTTGAATTCCAACACAAACACAAAGCTGAGCTACTTCAGTTCTTGCACCAGGAGTGGAATAAAGTCACCCAAGAACAATGTGAAAGACTTGTGGAGAGCATGCCAAGACGCATGAAAGCTGTGATTAAAAATAAGGGTTATTGCACCAAATATTGATTTCTGAACTCTTCTTAAGTGTAAACATTAGTATTATGTTGTTTTAAAATGAAATTGATCTTGCTTTTTTGCATTGTTTGAGGTCTGAAAACATGTTTTTTTTTTTTGTTATTTTGGCCATTTGTCATTTTCTGCAAATAAATGCTCTAAACCAGGGGTGTCAAACTCATTCTGGTCCACGGGCCGTATCCAACCTACTTTGATCCCAAAGGGGCCGGATCAGAAAACTAATGGCAAATATACCCCAAAAATATCAATATGTCCAAATATTTGTTCAGAGAAACACAAATCTATTACAGAAGTCTTTTTTATTTGATGAATTCTTTCTTTTACAAAATATTATAATATTCTGAACAACCTGAAGCTTTAAGAAAAATGCAATTTCAACACAAAAGTTCTAACATTAATTTGTATGCATTTCACAGAATTTAGTCATGCTATATTCTTCATTTGTGCTGCTCTGGTGGAAGGTGGTCACACACAGAGGCGCTGGAGACGCTGCTACGCTAAGCTGTGCAGAAAAGCTGCACATAAAATTACCAATATTTTAACTGAAAGTTAAAATAAAACTAAAATATTTTAATAGAAAAATCAGCCGAGGGCCAGATTAAAGGTCTTGGAGGACCGGATCCAGCCCCAGGGCCGCATGTTTGACACCCCTGCTCTAAACGATAATATTTTTATTTGGAATTTGGGGGGAAATGTTGTCAGTAGTTTATAGACTCAAACAAAAATGTTCCTTTTGCCCAAACACATACCTATAAGTAGAAAAATCTGAAAAACTGATCATTTTGCAGTGGTTTGTATGTGAGTGAGTGAGGTGCTTGATGTTGCTGTTTGCATCTTTTTTACGTTTGCTATGTTTTTAATATTACATACACTATAAAACATGTTGATTTATTGAACCGGCTACCTTCTGGTTCACACACACAAGTGCTTTTTCCCACTGCAACACCGCCCCACTGTTGACAACTTACTCCTCCTATATACTTATCAGCCTCAAACATATCATTTGCTTTTAAGAAGAAAAAATGCTCTTTTCCCAGTCCCAGACACAGCTGACTGTCTCTGGGCTCTCTATCGCGCCGGGCTTGTCTTGTCCACACTCTTTTTGATTGATGATATTTCTAAAATCCAATTTCTCATAAGGGCCAGACAGACAGAAAACGGCAGGTGAGCCTTTTCTATTCCATTTCCCATCTGAAGAAGAGAAAGGGAAAAAAGGTGGTTGCGAAACATTAAAAAAAATCTGCCGACAGTTGCGTGTTAGCATAATGAAAGCAGCGGAGTGTGAAGAGAGGATGTTCTGTATTAATGCTGCGAGCTCAGAGGAGACAAACGTTCAGTATCATAAGGGAGCGAATGAATGAGGAAGATTTTTGGTGGCTTGTGGGAAATTGAGAAAATGTAGTGGATATATCTAGATGGTACATGGGATGTCTTTTTTGAGTTTTACATATTTTTACGAACTGGAAACAGGAAATGCCAGCTTAGACGTTTTGTTTTGTAAAACAATAGTGCCCTAACGTCAATATAGGGAAGTTTGTATTTGAGCCATTGTTCTGTTCCAGATTAGTTATTTGCAACATGTATTTAAAATGTAATTCAAAAGTCAGGACGGTCAGGACTCTCACAGGTGATTTTTGTTCTGATACACAACCAAATACTATGGCAAGTATCGTGATATCAATCCAATACCAATACCAATGAGTTTTGTACAAAAATGCACAATACAGGGGTTTATTCTCACCAGCCCTGCACTGATCTAAACCATTGACTTATTATACAAAAGTATTAAAATTTAAAATCTGTGTTTTGTTTTTTTTAACAAAATTTTAAGAATTGATATTTTTGGTGTGAAAATCAATACTGTTCAAATATTGCACATTTTTTTGTATACATTCACCAGTTACTGTAGCAGGTGGATTATCTTACTGTGCAGGTTTTAGGTTATCGTAAGGAAACAAGAGATTGACCGATTTTTCCATGGCTGATGCTGATACCCATTGTTTAGAACCGATCACTGATAATCTCTGCCAATATTTTGGGGCTGACTTTGATGATTTTCCCAAAATTATCTCATTTAAATTTACAAACTCTCCTCAAGCCCTTCAAGCCCTTTTTTAACCACAAACCTATAAGAGATATGCTAATAAATAAAAAAATAAGTCCAAGTATAGATAATATTGGTTGACCTATACTTGGACTTGTTATTTTGGGTTGGCTGGGGCGGCAGTAGCTCAGTTGGTAAAGCATTTGTCTAGTGTCTAGTGGCGGTTCGAATCCCGCTCTTGATGGGTTGACCGCGTGTGATCCCAGCTCCTACAGCTGCCATTGTGTCCTTGGGCAAGACACTTAACCTCCACCTTGCCCCCAGTATCTGCGGACACTGGTAGCCCCCATGGCAGAAGATACATTAAGGCCTGTTGTTGTGACGCGAGCCGTCCACCACCCGCGGGAGGATTCATGGGGACTGGTGCATTATGTTCTGGGCAGCAGATCTGCTTGGACTGCTGCCCCCGCGACCCAGTAAATGGAAAAAGCGGAAGAAGATGAATGAATGAATGTGTTTCCTTATATATATACTCAACAAAAATATAAACGCAACACTTTTGTTCTTGCTCCCATTTTTCCTGAGATGGACCCAAAGATTCAAAATTCACTCCAGATACACAACACTACCATTTCTCTCAAACATTGTTCACAAATCTGTCCAAATGGGTGACAGCGAGCACCTCTGCCCCGCCGAGACAATCCACCCCACCTCACAGGTGCGCCACATCAAGATACCGATCCGACATCATGACCAGTGCACAGGTGCGCCCCAGACTGCCCACAATAAAAGGCCACCCCGAAATGTGCTTTTTTTTTTTTTTTTTTGCTTTATTGGGGGTCTGGGGACTCAGAACCAGTCAGTATCTGGTGTGACCACCATTTGCCTCATGCAGTGCAACACATCTTCTTCGCATAGAGTTTATCAGATTGTCAGTTGTGGCCTGTGGAATGTTGGTCCACTCCTCTTCAATGGCTGTGCGAAGTTGCTGGATATTAGTGGGAGCTGGTACACGCTGTCGTATACGCCGGTCAAGCACATCCCAAACATGCTCAATGGGTGACATGTCCGGTGAGTATGCTGGCCATGCAAGAACTGGGACATTTTCAGCTTCCAAGAATTGTGTACAGATCCTTGCAACATGGGGCCGTGCATTATCTTGCTGAAACATGAGGTGATGTTCATGGATGTATGGCACAACAATGGGCCTCAGGATCTCATCACGGTATCTCTGTGCATTCAAAATGCCATCAATAAAATGCACCTGTGTTCTTCGTCCATAACAGCCTTTGAAGAGGAGTGGACCAACATTCCACTGGCCACAATTGACAATCTGATAAACTCTATGCGAAGAAGATGTGTTGCACTGCATGAGGCAAATGGTGGTCACACCAGATACTGACTGGTTCTGAGTCCCCAGACCCCCAATAAAGCACAAAAAAAAAAAAATGCACATTTCGGGGTGGCCTTTTATTGTGAGCAGTCTGGGGCGCACCTGTGCACTGGTCATGATGTCGGATCGGCATCTTGATGTGGCGCACCTGTGAGGTGGGGTGGATTGTCTCGGCGGGGCAGAGGTGCTCGCTGTCACACATTTGGACAGATTTGTGAACAATGTTTGAGAGAAATGGTAGTGTTGTGTATCTGGAGTGAATTTTGGATCTTTGGGTCCATCTCAGGAAAAATGGGAGCAAAAACAAAAGTGTTGCGTTTATATTTTTGTTGAGTGTATATTATATGTCCATCTCTAAAGGAAACCCAGCCACACACAAGAACATGCAAACTCCAACCAAAAAAACACCTCTAAAAAATTTTACTTTGGGACCTTGTTTTCTGTGAGGCTAATTCAATAGGCAATGGTACTGTACATAAGCAAACTACCGTAGTAACTCATCTGTAATTATTTCTTTAGGTTCCATCTATATCAGAATCGCACTGAGCGCTATTACCGCCTCAAACACAGGATTTCTGCCTTCAGAGGAGCGACCCCGACACCACCATTCATCTTTCTGTCTGTTTATCCAGCTTTCACTTTACTGCAGACTTCTTCCTCCTACCCCTGTAAGCGCTCTCACCCCATTCACTTACACAGACAACAAGAAACATCTGCACACAACTGGCATCGCACACGCCCTTCCCCACATCTAACGGCTTGGACAATGCATCACTTGGTTAGCTGGTCCCTGTTCCGTTTGGGTAGAAAATGCATTCATTTAGTTTTTTAACAGTTCGTATAAGGAGCCTCTGCTAAACGTCAGTAGAACGCTTTCTAATTAGAAATAGACAGCATATAGCAGACTTATTTTGACCCACAGATTTTATAAAGTGAAGAAAAGGAACATGGGCACGTGTCCGGCTCCATCGACTCTAGCTCCACTTCACTATGTATTGAGAAAATGCTGCCCCTCTCTTTGTAACGGCTGCTCTCTGGCTCCTCATTTTGGTCTTAAAATGCTCATATTAACCCATTTTATATGATCCTGGTGTTTTTATTTTGCTATTTTGTCCATAAATCTGGCTCAAAATTTGCCCCTATTACTGCTAACCTCGTGAGCTTCATTTGACTGGTGCTGAACTCTACGGGTGATGTCAGACTCCTATAGTCCACTTCTTTATACAGTCTATGGTTTGACTTCAAGAGCTGCTTTACAATCCAGCTGTAGTAGGGTTTGCTCATAGACCTAGAAGCCCTTTAAGGCCCTCCATCCAGTTATATTTGTAGATTGCAAAACTTTTAGAAAAAAAATGTAAAAATCACACGTTTAACATACAAACCCTGCATATTTAGGCTGAGATCTTGTCTCAAACGGAAAACACTCTGTTCTACCTTGTGATGTCATGTACAGGAAGTGCTCAGTTGTGTTTTTGAACTTCATACACCTTCACTCTTTTCCTGAACAAAAGGTAAAAGGTAGTTGTTAACATGAAAACTACCGCTTCAAGATGGAACAGAGCATTTTGAGCTTCGTAAACAGAATAATAATACAGGATCATCAGGAACTAGGGATGTCAACAATTAAATCGACTTACGATTAATTGTCAATCAAGACGTTGGTCGAACAAAATGCATTAATTGTAATTAATCGCTAAACGCGGACACGTGCACCCGCGTGGTCACGAAACAAGGCAATCGCGCACCGCGCTCACTCAACGGCACTGCCCGGTGTGGCTGCTGAGCACGAGATTGAACCGCGGCGCCCGGAATGCGTAGTCTCAGCCCGAGCCACAAACCAGCCGCACGAAACCAGCAGCGGCACGTGGTGGTTTAATCCTGGTTTAGTCCAGGTCCAGTCCAGGTTTAGACCTGGTTTAGACCTGGTCTAGACCTGGTTTAGTCCACGTTTAGTCCTGGTCTAGACCTGGTTTAGTCCACGTTTAGTCCTGGTTTAGTCTCAGCCAATCAGGACGCAGAACACAATGTTACACTATAAAAAAAAATGTTACACTATAAAAAAAATTGAAAAATTGAAAAAAAAAAAAAATCCGCGAACCGCGATAGAGCGAGGGATTACTGTATTTTGTTATTCAGCATCAATACATTTGTCTGCTTTTTACTAAGGAATAATTAATTGAGGAATATACAATATAATAATACTATGATATATTTATGACTCAGTGTTATGTTACTATAGCTTATATTCTTAAAGACTCTATTGAAACACTAAAATTCAGGTGAAAAACGCCGCTTATCAGTTAACCGTTAATCAATCGATAAGGTCAATCAACTATCAATTAATGAATTAATCGATAATTTGCATCCCTATCAGGAACATGTGTGAATTAAACAAAACACACCTCCACAACATTCTAACATGGCTTAAAGCTCACAAGAGTCCATTTTTCTTAATACAGAACCTCGAATTTCCTCCAAAAAGCGAAAACACATCAACATCAAAGTTACATCAATATTTATTCACTTGCACAGACAAGAAACATCTGTGGACATCCAGCACACATCATCACGCCCTTCCCCTGATCCGCTGCGCAGGACAATGCTGTATCTGGAAGTCTGATTTGAAGCTGGGACTCCCCGTTGCTCGCCGGCCAAGCCTTCTGCAGCATTCATAGGGTAGCCTGGTGAGCACGAAGATGTGGGCGGCTGTCAAACGCTCACAGCGAGGGGCCCACCGTGTAATTTCCATGCTCCGAACAGAGTAATAGGTGTTATTTTCTTCTCAATATTTCTATCAAAATGAGCCCGAACCGCTTTTAGGGGTAGATGGGAGCTCACTGTATTTGGGTAAAAGGGCGGTTGCTCGCCAAATGTTGTGTGCGGTCATGTTTGAGGATGTGTTAAATTATGAGTAGTTGGGGGAAAATTGTGGTGCAGGCTGAGTTGAAAGTTGCTGGTTGAAATTTTGCATACGCCGATTTAATGGCGCTTTACTCATATTGCCCTTCATAGTCTGGCTTAATAATGTGGAAATTTAACATGAGACACAGCTTTTTTTGTGGTTTTGTCATTTTATTTGCATGTTTAAATTGCTTGCATACTTACTATAATATGGTCTACAATTAGGTTATTTACTGTTATACAAATTCTCACTGTTTGTATAGCAATATTTTTATTAGGCTACATGAAAATACCGCAAAGAAAACTAAAACAAATGAATTAATAAGTAAGTATCTACAATTGTTTTCTATGAACTTATCCAAAAACACACCAAGGTAGCATTGCAAATAGAGATTTTTCACGGTCGATGCAGATAACAATTTCTTTAGAAACTAGAGCAGCCGATTAGCTCTGCCGATATTTTTGGGACAATTTTGCTCATTTCTACTCAAACTGTATTATTTCAAATGGCAAGAAACACATTATCCACTGCCTCATTTCACTGCAAGCCCAGCATGGTATAGTCACATTTTGAGCAGAGATTTGAGGAGAGATATGACCGATGCTGATACCGATGGTTTAGAATCCAGAGAAACCCATGGCCGAGAAGCTTTGCAGATATTTTAGGCCAATATGTAGGGCCGATTTTGATAATTTCCCCCAAATTTTGTCTTTTAAATTTAATACAAACTCACCCGCAGCCTGTAGAAAAAAGGACTGTGTAGTCAAGTTATCCATAGTTATCTCGTCACAGTAAAATGTTCAAATAAAGGTTTATGCATATTCTTTAGGCAGCAGGTCGACCCAAACTAAATATCGGCCTGTGCTTGAGTTTTAAAACTAGTCGCCGTTTTGCTGAAAAGTGCAAATACTGACTCAATATATTGGCTTCTCTCATTTTGAGCAGTGCCGTCTTCACATTAAAGTTTTCTAATTAAGCTAAAAGTCTCTTTTAGTCAGGGGGTCAACCGAAACAACATATCGACCCATGATTTAAAGCCAGACAGTCGATATGCTAAAAAGTGCAAATCGGCTCAATATATTGGCCAACCTCAATATTGGTCTATCTCAGGGGTCGGCAACCTTTACCACTCAAAGAGCCATTTGGACCCGTTTCACACAGTAAAGAAAACACTGGGAGCCACAAAACCCTTTTGAAATTTAAAATGAAATAACACTGCATATAATGTCTTTTTTTGCCTTTGTGTCATAGAATTACATTTTGAAAATGAATGAAATAAAATAAAATACATTTTAATTAAATACAGTGGTCCCTCGCTATATCGTGGTTCACTTTTCGTGGATTCGCTGTTTCGCAGATTTTTATTCCAATTTTTTTTAATCGTGTATCAACGCGCATTTCTGCGTCCTGATTGGCTAAGGGACTGTAGACCTTTGCCGATTCGTCAGTCATTCTCCTCCGTGTCTCCTGTACAGGATGCGTTCATTTTGCCAGATTTATATAAATGTTCAATCGCAGTGTGACTCTGAAGTGCTGTTTGCAAGTTTTCTCCCCAACAAAACCCACCACAGCGAAGCGGTGCCAGGACGAAGAGGCTTGGTCATAAGAACTGTGAAATACACATGAAATACACTTTGGTTTCGTTCTATAATACTGTGCTTTTTAGTTGAAAATCTACGAACGTTTGAGTGTTTAAACAAGAGAGAAATGTGAGAAAACGTTAATTCCAGTATGAGAAAAGTATAGAATGTGTGTGATGAGGCGTTAAAACATGGAGAATAATTGTAAAATATAAAGCTTCGCAGATTTCGCTTGTCGTGGGTTATTTTTAGAACGTAAGTACGTAACCCCCGTGATAAACGAGGGACCGCTGTACTGAGCCGCATCAGAGGGATCAAAGAGCCGTGGGTTGCTGACGCCTATTCTAGCTCTAATTGCATCTAAAAGCATCTAGTTACAACTAAAAAAATGATGCAAAGGTGGATTGCGTAACTTTTCTGTTGAAGGGCCCGTCAAATGCTTTTCCCGATTGCTCTGTCTGGAATGTTTCACAGTATGGCATTAAACCTTTCTATCTTCATGGAGACCAAGCTACAGGTCAGATCTGTGCAGAGGCGACCAGGTTATTAACCCAGATGCCCTTTCTCTCACTGAATTTATATGACGCAACAAGGCGACGAAACGTGTACCTGTGCCAGCTCTCAAGAAGTACTTTTATATTCTACAGCTTTCCTCCCAGGCTTGATACTTTCTTTACCTTCCGAATCGGCTCTCATTATTGGATCTGTGAAATAGGCTGCCCTCGTGCATGCTAATGGAGGGGTAATTGTGAATGCTAACAAAGACTCGGAATGGGTACTTGAAGTCTTATCGGTACAGGTAGTTAATGGGTTGCCAGTTAAAGAAATGGAATAAAGAGAGGAGAGTATCAGATAGGAGTAACAGATGGAGAGAAATGGAAAACAATGGAGTGGTTGTTGTGTAGTGTAGTGAATACTGAAATGTTATGAATTAAAGGTGTCACTTTTTGGTTGGGGGTCTGTCACCTGCTTGTTTCTATGGAGATGTCATTGCTCTGCCTGGAATGTTCCACAGTGTGACATTAAAACAGCCCTACCTTACATTTATTCAATAACAGGTGGTTTAACAGCTCAAAAATACCTAGAAAAACAGGTATTCTGACTGTGAGCGGGGTCGCCTCTCCACAGATCTGACTTGTAACTTGGTCTGGTTTGGTCTTCATGAAGATAGAAAGGTTTAATACAATACTGTGGTTCCAGACGAAAAAATAACATCTCTATGAAGACAAGCATTTGACAGACCCTCTACCAGAAAAGAATTACTTCCAAGAGTACAGGGGGTCCTCGGGTTACGACGGTCTCGGGTTACGACGTTTCGTGGTTACGAACGCGCCCCCATTAAAAAAAATATGTATATATTACGCGTCATTCCGTCTTACGCGGTTTAGCGTGGTAAGAGATGTAAACAAACGCGAACGGCGCGCGGCGCGCGGTGGAAGAATACGCTCTGTTGTGGTTGTAGGGAGAAGAAGACGGCCTCATGTGCGTGCCCAATGTGGGCGGAAGTACCTGATGTGGGCTCTGATCTGCTCCTATGAAAGCGGCAGTGATAACCAAGCAGCGCAGTGGTCTAATTATTGAGATGGAAAGGTTATTGGTGCTTTGGTTGGAAGATCCGGTTTACGACGAAATTCGGGTTACGACGCGTCTTAAGAACGGATCAACGTCGTAACCCGAGGACCCCCTGTATTTTATTTTTATTTTGTTTGTTTATTTCATTCATAAAGTATAAAAAGACATCGACAGTGTGATAACAATACAAAAAACTGAATGAAAGGATCAGGAAATACAATAACACTGATAGTGACTACAAAACATTTCATCAATACAATTATTAATCAATTGTAAACAGAAGGCTTCATTTTTTACGCGCAAGAACCTCGTTTTCTTTTTCATACATACACATTGCAGTGGATTTTATGTATTTTTTAAATGCCATTATTGTACTTATTGTACAATTCACCTTTAGTTTCGACCAAAAACATGTCAGATTTATAGAACTTCATAACATATACATATTTCTCAATTTCTGTTGACCTAAATTTTTGACCCCAAATCCTGTCCAAGTCTGTAAGCGTTACCAGCGACACAAAATTACCTCTCAGCTATTCATGGTTCACAGAATGATGACAAATTAGGACCGTTGCCATAGCGATTAACATTCTAAAACAAAATAGTATGTCTTCTGAATGGGATACATTACATATAACCTAACGGAGAGCTGAAACCCAAGGAAACACTACCTTCTACCCTGCTTTGTTCACAACATTGTCCCACTATGTCCGCATCATTAACACCCGCCTGATCCGCACCACCGATCAATACTCGCTAACCTCTTACGGGACTTAGCCTAGCATTGTAACCCTAGCTTTGTGCCCTTCCACTTCCACAGCCAATTATGCCACGTGATCAATATGGGTCAGTAATGGAACATCGGGGCCGCGCGTAGCCTAACAAAACTAAAATCCATGCTTTAACTGCAGCTAGCGAGTCTACAGTCAGCCGCTAGTGTTCAAGCTGGGACCGCATTATTCGTTTCGTCTGGCTGATAGTGAAAATATGAAGAGGTTTATCTTTGCTGAGGCGGGGGGATACTTTGGGCCGGTTGTGTACGTGTATGGGGGGTAGGGGTCCATAGGGGGGTGGGGTGGTACTTTCCCCGGGGTATTATCCGGATACCGATCTGTTCCTAGCTCCAGGAAATGACTCCCCACAGCACCACAACTCAAATGAGACCCAAACAACAGCAACACAACTGCACACCATGACAGCATGTTGGGCTAGTGTCATTACTCAAGATGGACACTGTAGATGGGGGGCTATGGAAACAGGAAGACCTACAACCTGCGGAATTATCTAGTTTTTGATTTAATGTGCTGTTTGTTTGGGAAGTTTGCTTGCTTTATGGGAAAATACAATAAATAATGGTAAGATGTTGGATTAAGATAGTTGCATCCACCATTATCTTCTACACAAACGGACTTTAGTTTTTTGGAAAGGCACAGTAAAAGATCCGCTCCATCTGCCAAAGTAAAAATAGGCTACAGGTTTGAAACTACCTGAGGGAGAGCGAACTTGTTTCATTACTCAATATATTTGATTCTGTATATTTAGTTTTATCTTGCAAGGATTACACTCAGCACTTAAACAACCAAATTTGGTGGAATCACATTAAAAATAACTTATTTTATTCTCAAACCTAAATCATAACAAACAAAGAAAACAATAGAACTAGCCAGGTCAGGTCCAGAGGTGTGAAAACTGTGAAAAATGGCCCTGAATGACTATGCTAACAAGACTCCACAGCAACTGCATATTGAATAGGCTTACCTAACTAACAGAAACTGTAAACAAATAGGTGGGATAGTTTCATAGTAATTTCATTGTAGTTAGCTCCTCCCTGCAGCCAGTTATAAGCAGTGTCCACCAGCACTCTAGCCAGAACTGAAGAAGCAGCTTGGATGAGCTGCGAAATGTATTCAACCAAATAAACTTTTGCCCAGTTGACAAATTGAATTTCTCCTTTTGCCGTGGATTCTACCTGGACGACTGAGGGATTCTACACAGAACTTATTTTTGAGTTTTTGGGGTTTTTTTTCCAGCCTGTTTATGCCCTTCCAACCCCAACCAGACAGATTACGATGAATGGAGTTGACAGTGTTTTGCTCAAGGACACAACAACAATGCGTACCTTGAGAATCGAAACCAGCGACTTTCTGCTCTGAATGCTTACAATTAGGGATGCACCGATGTGAAAATTTTAGCCGATACCGATATTAATGTTGCTGATTTCGGCCGATACCTATATTTATTTTTAATTCTGAGATAGCATTTTATACAGACTAAAAATCATGCAAAATTAATTTTTGAATGTCTTCTTTTATTTTCAAAACGTGTTTTGACTCCTGATTTTTTTTTTTTTTATTTAAATTTTTTTTATGGTGTAACTTTTTTTTTTATAGTGTAACATTGTGTTCTGCTTCCTGATTGGCTAAGGGACCTTTGCCGATTGATGTTATAGATGGGGGACGCGGGGGGGTACCGGGACCAAACTGGAACTAAACCAGGACCAGACCAGGATCAGACCGGGACTAGACCAGGACTAGGCCAGGACTAAACGCGGACTAAACCAGGTCTAAACAAGGTCTAAACCTGGACTGGGCAAGGACTAAACCTGGACTAAACCAGGACTAGACCAGGTCTAATACAGATACCAATGTTAATGCCGATATATCGTGCATCCCTACTTACACTCAACAAAAATACAAACGCAACACTTTTGTTTTTGCTCCCATTTTTCATGAGATGGACTTAAAGATCTAAAATTAATTCCAGATACACAATATTGCCATTTCTCTCAAATATTGTTCACAAATCTGTCTAAATGTGTGATAGTGAGCACTTCTGCTTTGCTGAGACAATCCATCCCACCTCACAGGTGCGCCACATCAAGATGCTGATCTGACATCATGAAGTGCTCACTATCACACATTTAGACAGATTTGTGAACAATGTTTGAGAGAAATGGTAATATTGTGTATCTGGAATGAATTTTAGATCTTTAAGTCCATCTCATGAAAAATGGGAGCAAAAACAAAAGTGTTGCGTTTATATTTTTGTTGAGTGTACAATGCTTACTAACAGCAGCACCTGCATCTAGGGGTGGGAGTATCGAGATCGGTATCTATGTATATTGACTAAAATGTGGGCATCAATACCATTATGCAAATAAAATATGAATACTATGTAAATCTCAAGGCTAAGTATTCATTTTTTATACATATACTTATTATTATGTCTTCACCCATAAGGTTAGACCAGTATCAAGTATCGGTATATGTACTGATATTAGGGATGTCAACAATTAATCGTAAGTCGATTAATTGTTGACATCCCTAATATCAGTACATATACCGATATACCGATCAAGACGTTGGTCGATTAAAATGCATTAATTGTATCTAATCGCTAGAGGAGAGGGCGCTACTCTGGAATGTGAACACGAGATGTGAACCCACGCGCGAGAAGGACCATGGCGTTACATCTGCGGCCGGAACTAGAAGCAGTGCAAAATGTTCTCCTGCGAACCCAATTTTTGCAGCTTGGTTCGCTCCGCGTCCCGCTGTCTGCGTGAACACGTGCGCGGCGCGCTGCACGTGCTCCTCCGCTCCGGGCCGCGTAGCAGGCTCCACGTGAAAGCGCAGTGGAAGCAGCCCGCTGTCCGGCCCGTGTGCCGGTGTGTGTGCGTGTGTGTGAGTGAAATGTTTTCCCCGATCAATTCATTTTTTTATCATTTCATATCACGGAGCTTTTACAAAAAACGTCCTCAATTTATTTCGAATAAAGAATGTACTTTGTTATTCAGCATCAATACGTTTGTGTGCTTTTTACTAAGGAATAATTATAAGGAATATACAATATAATAATACTATGATATATTTTTGACTCAGTGTTATGTATACTATAGCTTATATTCTTAAAGACCCTATTGAAACACTAAAATTCAGGTGAAAAATGCCGCTTATCAGTTAATCGTTAATCGATCTATAAGGTCAATCAACTATCAATTAATGAATAAATTGATAATTTGCATCCCTAACTGATATTGAAACAATTACTTCCAAAAGTATCGCCCATGCCTAGTGGCACCATTGTTATCTTATTTGTTTTTTAATTTTTCAGGCTTTTATGGAGACCACTATAAAAAAACACAACTCAATATATTGGCAAGAAATATACAGTTAAAGATTGTGCTGCCGTGTATTTTTAGACAACAACTCCATCGAGAATCCAACACTCTAGTACAGCTGTTACGCCAAATACCCATAAATCCATTTTCCACTCACTGACATCACTCACTTCCACATCCTCATGCTTTCTGCTGACTCTGTTTCGCTTGTAAATCTTCAGACACTGGATTCATACTCGGAACCAAAGCCTCCAACAAAAGCTCTTGTGTGGTTTCTTTCATGTTCACACTCCAACCATCTGGTTCACTACCCCAGACGCTTCCCCGAGCAGCCGAGGCACCCAGCAGAGCACAAGACTGGCAGAGGAAAGAAACTAGGCACCACTCCGCTGCATGCTAACACTAATCACCCCCGGACGGACCCCAAACCCATGTGGAGAATATTCTGGAAGGTAGGCAGAATCCGGAAGGTACTGATGATAAGGGTTGCACAGTTTAACGCAACTGAATTGAAATTTGAGTTGCGAAATGTTCAAATCACAAAGGCTACAATTACTTTGATAGTAGAAGTCCTCTGCAAAGTAGTGATAAATTTCAAACTCGATATTAAGGAATAGGCTCGATACTCATCCTTTCTTTAGACAATTTCTTTTATATTGCCATGTGGTCTTACATCTGCACAATCCTTCAGTTGTCAAGGTACGTTCAATAGTGTCCATGGGCGTATTTGTTGGAAATGAACGCTCTTATTGATCACAGGCTTCTGAAAATGTGTGGCTTAAATCCATCCCATATGTTTTATTGAGTTTTCAAAAAAAAATTTAACACTTTTTGGACTGTTTGCTAATGTGTACATTGTGTCACCATGGTAACTGCTAAACATTCCACCACAGAAATGCATGCAGAAGCGTGACGTCACTGCAATTTATCTGAGAATAAAATTGGCAGAAAATGTTAACATCTGTTTAGGAAAAATAGTACTTTGCATTTTGTGGGAGAAACTATACAATTTTGCTCAAATAACAAGAAAGTTCAAAGTGGGCTTTATTGTCAAAAGCCATATGTAGAGGTTGCACACACAGGATTTGAAATTGTAGCGCCCCCTAGGCCCACAGTGAACATAAAACATCTGATAAACAAGACAATAAACACCATGACTAAAACATCACATATACCCGTAGCAAAAGTAAATTTGTATATAATACAAATAGGTAAAACACACAATGTGTAGCATAATAAAGCTCAAATGGTGTCATTTAAGCAGCAGTGTCAGTGTCAGTTAAGTGTCTTTTAAGCAGCAGTGTCGGTGTCATTTAAGTGTATATTAAGCAGCAGTGTCAGTGTCATTTAGTGTCTTTTAAGCAGCAGTGTCGGTGTTATTTAAGTGTAATTTAAGCAGCAATGTCTGTGCCATTTAAGTGTCTTTTAAGCAGCAGTGTCAGTGTCATTTAAGTGTATTTTAAGCAGCAGTGTCAGTGTCATTTAAGTGTATTTTAAGCAGCAGTGTCGGTGTCATTTAAGTGTCTTTTAAGCAGCAATCTCAGTGGCATTTAAGTGTATTTTAAGCAGCAGTGTCAGTGTAATTTAGGTGTCTTTTAAGCTGCAGTGTCAGTGTCATTTAAGTGTATTTTAAGCAGCAGTGTCGGTGTCATTCAAATGTCTTTTAAGCAGCAGTGTCAGTGTCCTTTAAAACGAAATGTTAAAGGAAAAGTAACATTTTTTACAATCTGAGCCTTATTTCGGTAATAAAACAAGTCGTTTTACTCACCCATAGCACTTTGGTGTCATATGGAGCACTTCCAGAGATGTTTTAGATTAGCGATCTCCATAATGTGAGTTCTCGGGGCATATGTTTGCGGTCTCCAAATAACACAAACTTTAGCACTTTTCAAATCATAGAAGCTCGATGTCTTAGTCTACGATTTCGTTTGGTCAAAAGTGGCCTTTAATCCGAGATTTAACCATAGTTTCGAGTAGATGTGGAGGCCTGTGCGCATGTGCAGAGTGTGCTCTCAGCTCCTGGGACCCAAACATGAAAAGCAAAGCTGTAAACTATGGCTAAATCTCATATTACAGGCCACTTTTGACTCAAACGAAATCGTAGACTAAGACATCGAGCTTCTATGATTTGAAAAGTGCTAAAGTTTGTGTTATTTGGAGACCGCACATATTACATGCTCGGGGAATATATTATATGCCCCGAGCTATGGCTAGAAGTCGCGCTAGGCTAACGCAAATCTAAAACATCTCTGGAAGTGCTCCATATGACACCAAAGTGCTATGGGGGAGTAAAACAACTTGTTTTATTACCGAAATAAGGCTCAAATTGTAAAAAACGTTACTTTTCCTTTAAGGTTTTCCAGTTTTCACTTGACAACAGATTTAGACAGATCTTCTAAAAATGTACATAAATGTATACGCTTTCCCTTGCTACTGTATATTCCAAAGCCAAACAGACATATTACAATGGATGGAGTTGACAGTGTTTTGCTCAATGTGCACCTTGAGAATCAAACTTGTGACTTTCTGCTCTGAAATGCTTACAATGCTTACAACAGCAGCACAGTTAGATTACATTTATGCACTCCCTTGCGATATCCATTCTTGTAACCTACCCCGTTATTTCCTGAATCAAACCCTGCTCAGTCAGTTGTGCTTTTCATGTTTTGTCCTGCGTGCCTTTGGTGACAGGGCATCCAATCTAAACACGAGCTGTGCCGATTCAGGCGGAAGCAGCGGAGATGTAGTGATTTTATTTTAGAGTAACAACAGTCAGACAGAGGATGGATGTTTCCATGTGATGATGTGCTCAACCAGAGAGCCGTTTGGGGTTTGTTACTGTGGGCAGACAGTATTTCTGCCCGCTAAAACTATTCTCTTTTGTTAGATTGTAGTGTAACCTACAGTTCTGGAAAAAAATAAGAGACCACTGCATTTTTTTTTTTTTAAATCAGCATCTCTACATGTATTACAGCCATTCCATTCCAGCGTCTGTTGAATTCCAACACAAATACAAAGCTGAGCTACTTCAGTTCTTGCACCAGGAGTGGAATAAAGTCACCCAAGAACAATGTGAAATACTTGTGGAGAGCACAAGCCTGGCACTAAACCAGGTCTGAACCAAGACTAAAGCAGGTCTAAACAAGGATTAAAACCAAGTCTGAACCAAGACTAAAGCAGGTCTAAGATAGGACTAAACCAGGTTTGAACAAAGACTAAACTAGGGCTAAAACAGGACTAAACCAGGTTAAAAGGGGATTAAATCAGGACTAAACTAGGATTAAATCAGGCCTAAACTTGGACTGAACCAGGGCTAAACCAGGACTAAACCAGGTTAAAAGGGGATTAAATCAGGACTAAACTAGGATTAAATCAGGCCTAAACTTGGACTGAACCAGGGCTAAACCAGGACATAATCAGGTTAAAAATGGGACTAAACCAGGACTAAACTAGGATTAAACCAGATCTGAACCAGGAGTAAACCAGGGATAAACCAGGACTAAACCAGGTTAAAACAGGGATTAAACAAGGACTTAAAGGTACAGTGTGTAGGATTCGTGGCGCATAGGTGGATGGTGCTATTGCACTTCCTGTTTTAGCTACGGCAGACCTCGAGGGTCACCCGGGTGCGCCGTAATGCGGACAGCTCGCGTACCCGTGCACAAACGTGTGAAGCGCACCCAGCGCTGTCCGAGCCCTCGCCGACAACTACGGTATAAATAAAACGCGGTCCCGTTCACTGCTTTTTTTTCCCTTTTCGCATGAAAGCACACATTCCCGATCGTGTACCATGACAATCTACACATCAAATGAAACCTTACAGTCTCCTCTTTTTGACTATGCAATTCATTTCCCGGCTCAACAATCAGTCCCCGAGCACATGGGGCTTTTATACGGAAAAGCACAAAACGAGGTTTGTTACTTTGCTTACCTTTGAAGGCTCTGGACAGGTCAAACTTCAGTATTTCACCATAAACTTGGTCTCAATCTGTCTGTAAGGATCCAGCGAATAAAATCCAGTAAAACAATTTAGTCCAAAACACATGTTAGATCCATTACGACGTGTGATCCGGCAACATGCTTGTCGTTGTTTACCCAAAACCACGAGCCTTCCCGAAGGCGGATCCCAAATGTCCTTCTGCGGCTCTCGTAATCAAAACGGCTGCCTCTGCATGGGGACGATCCCCCTTTTATGCAGGTATATCTAAGTCCAACAGAATACTTTGATTTCATGATGGAAGTGAAAAGGCTTGGAAAACAATGTATTTTTGAATGGGTATCTTCAATTTCTGTAATTAACGGGTAAAAATCTTACACACTGTCCCTTTAACTAAGACTCAACCCGGTCTGAACCAAGACTAAACCAGGTCTAAACTAGGACCCAAGAACAATGTGAAAGACTTGTGGAGAGCATGCCAAGATGCATGAACGCTGTGATTAAAAATAAGGCTTATTGCACCAAATATTGATTTCTGAACTCTTCTTAAGTGTAAACATTAGTATTATGTTGTTTTAAAATGAATTTGGTCTTGTTTCTTTGCAGTGTTTGACGTCTGAAAACATGTATCTTTTTTGTTATTTTGACCATTTGTCATTTTCTGCAAATAAATGCTCTAAACGATAATATTTTTATTTGGAATTTGGGGGAAATGTTGTCAGTAGTTTATAGACTCAAACAAAAATGTTCCTTTTGCCCAAACACATAGCTATAAGTAATAAAAGTAGTTTAGTTTTTTTCCAGAGCTGTATAGCATACAAAATTGTCTCAACAAGTTTAGAACTCTATAGGTGAATTGTTAATCCATTATTTATTTTTGCGATATACGTTTAATCTGTTCGACTTCAGATTTTAATACAACCTTGCGGAGACACTGAGTTGTAATCCAGATGTGCTCAACCAGAGAGCCGTTGGGGTTTGTTTTTGTGGGCAGACAGTATTTCTGCCCACTAAACTATTCTCTTTTGTTAGATGGAAGTGTAACCTATAGCAGGGATGGGCAATTATTTTTTCTATGGGGCCACATGAGAAACAGAAAATGCTTAACTCAAATTCTTCATAATATTAATTGTATATATATATTTTTTTTTTAAGCAGTAAATAGCATTGTTTTGACAAGCTGGTAAGAGTTTATGTTATGACAAAGCAATGAAAAAATGAGGTTGCCTTACAAAAATGCCATTTACAAAAAACACCTCTAAAATAAAAGCAATGCAGCTTTAGTCCATGCATGAGGTAAAATTATAAAATATGTTTATTTTGTAATTCCAAAAAATGTATATTTTACCATGAGAATCATGGTAAAAACCTGGTCAAAACCTTATCAGTATGCATATGTTTATCACTAGTAAATGACCAGTGGCCAAGAAACACAAATATAACACAATATAATTTTACAAAATCGACTAAACCTCGTTACCTAACCCAACAACTCCACGATGTGAGCGTTGATGTTTCTGGCAGAGCGTTTGAGCGTGGGTTTTCTGTTTTCCTGGGCTTTCTCGAGGTCCACACTTGGAGGTCTGAAATGTGAGCTGTGTGTTTGAGGGGAAACTCCATGTTGATGTGATCTCACTGTTCTGTGTGAGGGACATCTGAGGTGACATCATCTACAGCCCACACAACAAAGAATGAAAGTCACATTCCGTGTTTGGCACTCAAGTGGAAAAAGCAGGCCTCTCCCAAATCTGCACTCGAGGAGAACTAAGAAAAAAGCAACTGCAAAACACATATAGCCGCAAATCCTATGGAGTTCATTGCTAACTCCTCTCAATAATGAACGGAAATCGCTTTTTGGTTCGATCAAATGTCGTTTTTTTCATGGATTTTCACAGACTTGGGAAGAGATGTCATCTATCTGCATCAGCTTTTCAGTAGGAGGGTCTGTTAGATGCTTTTCTCCATGGAGATGTTATTGCTTTGCCTGGATCGTTTCACAGTACGATATTAAAACTTTCTATCTTCATGGAGACCAAACCAGATGAAGTTATAGGTCATATCTGTGGACAGGCGGCCCCACTACCTAAACAGGAAAAAACAGTGTCGTTTTTGGTGGCGTTCCCTTAAAACTGCGTCAACAATGTATTTGATCACCCCTAAAGGTTGTCATTAGCAACCATAATAGACGTCTAAGTGTACGCAGCAGAAGTTTGGAGTCAGATGAGGCAAATATTTCTCAGTTTGTGCATTAACGTGTTAACGGTTCTCAAACTTTTCACACCAACTAAGAAAATATTTGGAATTCCAATTAAAAGTAGATCTAAAACAGGTCTTTAACAGGAGAAACCTATAATAGTATTTTACTTCTATGGAGTATTAACTGTGAACACATAACATATTTAGATAATCATGTTACATTTAGTTACAGGATTTATAATTAATTAATCTAATTAATCACATTTTAAGAGTGTGAGAGAGAGGTAGAGAGAGAGAGATTGAGAGAGAGAGATTGAGAGAGAGAGATTGAGAGAGAGAGATTGGGAAAGAGAGATTGAGAGAGAGAGAGAGATTGAGAGAGATTGAGAGAGAGAGATTGAGAGAGAGATTGATAGAGAGCGAGATTGAGAGAGAGAGCGAGATTGAGAGAGAGAGATTGAGAAAGAGAGAGATTGAGAAAGAGAGAGATTGAGAAAGAGAGAGATTGAGAGAGAGAGAGATTGTTGAGAGAGAGATTGATAGAGCGAGCGAGATTGAGAGAGAGATTGAGAGAGAGATTGAGAGAGATTGATAGAGAGAGAGAGAGATTGAGATTGAGAGAGAGATTGAGAAAGAGAGAGATTGAGAGAGAGAGAGAGAGAGATTGAGATTGAGAGAGAGATTGAGAAAGAGAGAGATTGAGAGAGAGAGAGAAATTGAGAGAGAGAGATTGAGAGAGAGATTGAGAGAGATTGAAAGAGAGAGAGATTGAGAAAGAGAGAGAAATTGAGAGAGATTGATAGAGAGAGAGACTGAGAAAGAGAGAGATTGAGAGAGAGAGATTGAGAGAGAGATTGATAGAGAGACTGAGAGAGAGATTGAGAAAGAGAGAGATTGAGAAAGAGAGAGATTGAGAGAGAGATTGAGAAAGAGGGAGAGATTGAGAGATTGAGAAAGAGAGAGATTGAGAGAGATTGAGAGAGAGATTGAGAAAGAGAGAGAGATTGAGAGAGATTGAGAAAGAGACAGAGAGAGAGAGATTGAGAAAGAGAGAGAAATTGAGAGAGAGAGATTGAGAGAGATTGATAGAGAGAGATTGATAGAGAGAGAAATAGAGAGATTGAGAGAAAGAGATTGATAGAGAGAGAGATTGCATTTCAGTTTGTCAGTTTTTCTGCGCTCGCTTTGCTCAGTCGTTTCCCAAATTCTACGAACGTGGTTTGTTGGCTTGTTGGTTTGTTGAAGTGCGCTCACGCTCGCTCTATCACCAGTAACTATGGAACTTGTCCGGACGTGTTTGTCGTTCAAATGATCCGTCAGGCTGGAGCAGCTTCGGTGATCGGAAAATTCTTTTTGACAAAAGCTAAAAATCACGGCGTTCTTGTTGATCGTCTTCGTTCTTTTTATAAATAAACTTGCCGTTCAAAGGCCCTGGCAGCGATTTGCTCACCACACACCAAATTTAAAATGTGCGCACATTGAATTGCCACTCATAATTAATTACGTTAATTTTTATAATGCATTAATTAGCAGTGTAATTAATTAGTCTAATTAACGCGTTAAACTGAGCCCAATATTATTTTATTATTGTTTCTCTGTCCCCATGGGGTCAAAAAACTGTAAAAATAAAACCAACTGTACTTTTTATACCTCCACAATTCTCACAGTTCATATTTTGCCAATAACAACACAAATTAGCCTACAAAATAGTAAAACGTTTAGCATCATTTTGAACATTAAAAAACACCATACACACGTAACATTTCCTACAAAGTCCTAGCTCTCCAAAGATAAAACCAGTTCTTACATGTTTCAAAAGAGGACAATCTACTACTCCTGGTTACCAATTCTCATTCTCCGACTGTAATTAAACGTTTGCTAGTCATTTCCAGCACATTAGCATTAAAAAAGTCCATTCCGTGTTCGATTGTGAGCCTCTGGACATCAGGGCTGGTGCGAACGATAGATGCCCGGCGCTTTCTTAAACAACGGAGCCCTCAGCTTCCTGTTGTATTATGCAGCAGTTGAATGACATTGTAGCGAGGATCAATATTCATTAAGTGCACAGACGGAGCACAGCAGCCCAGTGTCTACAGCTGTGGGACGAACAGAGAGAGGAGAGACGGAGTTACAAAGGCGTTATGTTAGACGGAGGGATGTGTATGTCCGGTACCAAGCACACTGTACAGCTGTGGAGAGGAGGCATGGTCATGTTAAAGGGTCTAGCTTGTACAGAATTTACAGCTCTGGAAAAAAATAAAGAGACCACTGCAAAATTATCAGTTTTTCTGATTTTACTAGTTATAGATACACCTGCCTGACAAAAGTATTAGGACTAGGCATGTCAACAATTAATCGACTTACGATTAATTGTCGATCAAGACGTTGGTCGATCAAAATGCATTAATTGTAATTAATCACTAATCGCGGACACGCGCACTCGCGTGGTCACGAAACAAGGCAACCGCGCACCGCGCTGCGCCAAGCTCGACTCACAGCCGGCCGCAGGCGCCAACGGCACTGCCCGGTGTACACCGGGGCTGCTGAGCACGAGATCGAACCGCGGCGCCCGGAATGCGTAGTCTCAGCCCGAGCCACAAACCAGCCGCACGAAACCAGCAGCGGCACGTGGTGGTTTAATCCTGGTCTAGACCTGGTCCAGTCCTGGTTTAGTCCAGGCCCAGTCCAGGCTTAGACCTGGTTTAGTTCTGGTCTAGACCTGGTTTAGTCCACGTTTAGTCCTGGTCTAGTCTCTTAGCCAATCAGGACGGAGAACAGAATGTTACACTATAAAAAAAAATGTTACACTATAAAAAAAAATTGAAAAAAAAAATTAAAAAAAATCTGCGAACCGCGATAGAGCGAGGGATTACTGTATTTTGTTATTCAGCATCAATACATTTGTCTGCTTTTTACTAAGGAATAATTAATTGAGGAATATACAATATAATAATACTATGATATATTTATGACTCAGTGTTATGTATACTATAGCTTATATTCTTAAAGACCCTATTGAAACACTCAAATTCAGGTGAAAAACGCCGCTTATCAGTTAATCGTTAATCGATCGATAAGGTCAATCAACTATCAATTAATTAATTAATCGATAATTTGCATCCCTAATTAGGACGATTGTGTATTTCTGAGCTTTCATAAAGAATGATAACAAGACGTATTGGTAATGACAACAAATCAATTTATTGATTATTATTAAAGCAAATTTCATCATGTGTAAAGGCATATTATTGCAAAAATGTAACAATATCAAGTTAAAAAGCTTTTTCATCAAAATAACCACCTTTGGCCTTAATCACAGCTTTACAAATTCTGTTTGTCCTTTCAGTCATGCATATGGGAGGATTCGAGAACTCTATGATATGAGTTGATTTTAAAATATTATAAATTGAGTGTTCAAACTATTTTCAGTAATATTTATCCACAAATGGATTTGCGCACAATGATCTGAAAATATGAGAATGTGTGATAATATAATTGAATAAATGCGATGAAATAATATTAAGTACATCACATCGTCCTAATACTTTTGTCAGGCAGTGTATGTGTTTGGGCAAAAGGAACATTTTTGTTTGAGTCTATAAACTAGTGACAACATTTCCCCCAAATTCCAATTAAAAATATTATCGTTTAGAGCATTTATTTGCAGAAAATGACAAATGGTCAAAATAACAAAAAAGATACATGTTTTCAGACCTCAAACAATGCAAAGAAACAAGATCAAATTCATTTTAAAACAACATAATACTAATGTTTACACTTAAGAAGAGTTCAGAAATCAATATTTGGTGCAATAACCCTTATTTTTAATCAGAGCTTTCATGCGTCTTGGCATGCTCTCCACAAGTCTTTCACATTGTTCTTGGGCGACTTTATTCCACTCCTGGTGCAAGAAGTGAAGTAGCTCAGCTTTGTGTTTGTGTTGGAATTCAACAGACGCTGGAATGGAACGGCTGTAATACATGTAGAGATGCTGATTTCAGAAAAAAATGCAGCGGTCTCTTATTTTTTTCCAAAGCTGTAGATTTTATCTAGGGTTTTTCTCTTTTTTCTTTTATTATTGTTATGTTTTGTCTCTTTTTTTGGTCAGTACGGTTTATTCTTTAGAGAAAAATAACAAAAAAGTGGCTTTAGACTGAAAAAAATCCAGGCACTGCAAAGAAGCAAAAGTCACACGAGGAAAAGTATAATTAAAAGGCATGAGTTGAAGCCTGTTGATTTTTCCTTATGCAACTTTCACTTCTTTGGATTTTACTGTGTCTAATGGTTCATTCTTTGGTTTTTTATCACAAAGACTAAGAATTAAAAATAAGAAACTAGGGCTGGGAATCACGGGGTCGCTCACAATTCGATATTATGATGATATGGCGATGCATGCCGTTATCGATATATTGCAAATGATATTAAGCAATATATCACTATTTTTTAAAGGCGCATTATGCAACTTTTCTGGTGGAGGGTCCGTCATACATCATTGCTCTGCCTGGAATATTCCACAGTGTGATGTTAAACAAGCTATACCTTACAAATATTCAATTAAGGTGGTTTTATAGCCCAAAAATACATAGAAAAACAGGCATTCTGACCATGAGTGGAGTTATCCTTCCACAGATCTGACCTGTAATTTAGTCTGGTTGGTTGGTCTCCATGAAGATAGGAAGGTTTAATGCCATACTGTGAAACATTCCAGACAAAGCAATAATAATCTCCATGAAGAAAAGCATTTGACGGACCCTCTACTAGAAAAGTTACACAATGCACCTTTAAGAACCCAATACATTTTCACAAAACCACGACCTGTACAAAGTCAACATGGAATAAACTAAGTCTAACATTTAAAACACAAAATAAGTTAGTAAAATATCCCAAAACATACTCATGGTGATATATCGACACAGCAGCCCATTATAACCATACTATATCGCCAAATGTAGTATACAAATATTTTGATATTTTAGCACACCGCTAGTTTTAACCACGATCTAATGTTGAGTCATCATCCTAAACATTCATTTTTGTCGACATTTCCCCAAGACATGCCAATTTGTCCTGGTTAATCACTGTTTGTGTAACATTAGTCGACATTGTTTTTTAGCTTGTCATAAACTAGTTCCAGTTTCAGTTTGACAGCAGATACAAGCCTGTAGCCATCTGCTGGTGCGTTTTATCTCTGGTGCTGATTGGATGCTTTTTATCACTGAAATGATCGGAAAACATGTCATTTCCAAAACACAGAGGTGACTCATGGACTTTCCCGTGAGAGCAAGTGTTTTGAGGGACCAAACTTATTGCTCAAATATGCCTGGATGAAAATAACTCCAGATGTGTTTTGATGAAGATTTAACATTATAACATGGGCAAGATCTCAAAATAGCTAAAGCTGGGATATCACAGGAAAAAATATACATCTGTCCAACTTGCTTTTAGCTCTCACAGACCCTTTGACACATCACTAGATTTCTCCCTTTCTCCCTTCGTACTTTGGACTCTGTAGATACCTTTAAAAAGCACCTGAAGACTTACTTTTTTGAGCGAGGATTTTAACCCCGACAGCCAGAGCTGCAACGTTTGACATTGACATTTCACTCTGAAGCAACTTGCGACTACATGTCTACATGTCTAAGTGCTATATAAATACAGTTTAGCTACTAGTACTACTCACACGCACGATTTTCTGACAACCATAAAGATTTAGAAGTCTTCGTTAGATAGAAAAGTGCAGCAGGGTGGATCAGCCTGCACAGTCTATCAGCTCTCAAAATGTCATAAAGTGACTCACACATTTCCAGTCGTGTTTTATAGTTGGATAAAGAGCGTGCAGTGGTGTGATTTCTGTCATTGAGTTCTGCTTTTACAATATGATTTATGGGTAGGGAAACAGAATTCATTACTTTAAAAGAGTAGTGGGTAAATCAGCTTAAGGCATAATAAAGAATCTTTAAACTAGACATGGTGCATCAGTTATTTGCGATATTGGAGGATTTCCCCTGACATTGTGCCAGAGGAATTCCATTTCTGTGCAGTACTAATTGCTCTCGCCGCCAGCTCAGTCCTCGTTATCTTGGCCTATGTCATCAGAGGTATAATACTCCCTTCAACAGAAGCAAGGCAGACTGGACTGCACTGGAATGTACAACACTATCACAATGTGTTGGGGAGTCATATCTCCGGGTGCTGGGTCCTGTAATGATGTAAATAAACTTCTCCAGTCTAAGAACTCCAGCGTCATGCCTCTTCTCTTCAACAAGTTTAAAGGTCCTATATTACACCAAATTGACTTTTGTGAGTTTTAAGACATGCATAATGTGGTTATCTCCCCAAAAACATACCTGGAGAAGTGCGGTTTTTTAAATTTTTTTTTTAATGTTAATCTGTATGGGTTTCCTTCTAAAAGTATCGTGCAGTAACACTGGCTTACCTCTGACAGTCTCGTCTCAGCCCGGTTCTGCTCGCGTTCTGGAGCTCACGTAAGTAGGTCCAGTAAGTTCGCGAGAACAAGAAATAAAGCTTGTTTTTCTTCGCAAAACAACATTTGTCCGAAAAGTGATATAGTTGCGTCCCAGACAGTTGTCTGCTAAAAATTCAGCAGCGTATTTCGCATTCGCATAAGTCGTATCAATGCGCCCACGTTAGCTCCATTAGCCTGTTAACTTTTAGTGGATGTGTACAGCAGATGCGGTATATAAGTTTATAAGTGAACAGGCTGATAGAGATATCACTTTTCGGACAAATGTTGTTTTGAGAAGAAAAACAAGCTTTATTAAATGTCCCCGCGAACTTCGCCGACCCACTTATGTGAGCTCCAGAACGCGAGCAGAACCGGGCTGAGACGAGACTGTCAGCAGTAAGCCGGTGTTACCGCACAACACTTTTAGAAGGAAGCCCATACAGATTAAAATAAAATAAAAACACACTATCCCTTTAATATGGGCCCTTTAAATTACATCCACGAAGCTCATGGCACCATTTAATCCGAATCCAAACATCAACACCAAATCAAACAGTAAAATCAGCCGTCCCACCTAACTAGATTCCACCTGCCCTCTAAAACACAATTACACCACACTATGGGGTCGAGTGTCGGGGGGAATCCCAAAGCAGTGTCCCATCTGTGTGGCCCTGGTGGGAAGTGCGCCTAAGCAGCCCCATTAGCATTATTACCTGCATCCGGAGGGCCAGGGGGGGTCAGGGGTCAACGGTAGACCAAGCCCCCAGATTAAATGACCCCACGGGGAGCTGTGAAGGGATGGGGGGGGGGGGGTGTCTGTGTGCTGTGTGTATACAAAGGAAAGAGGCACACAATGGTGGGTGGTCCAGGATGCAATGCCGGAGAAATTATGTAAATGGCTAATTTTATACACGTAGAGTCATGATTTTGTTACACTACTACATTGTTATGGTTACTGTTGCCACGATACTAAAATTTCAAACTCAATTTTGATACTAAGGGATAGAATCAACGCTCAGTATTGATTCCAAAACCACGATGAGAATACTCTTTCTCCTTTCTTTACACAATAGAATTTCCTACTTGTAGGTATGTGTTTGGGCAAAAGGAACATTTTTGTTTGAGACTATAAACTACTGACTACATTTCCCCCAAATTCCAATTAAAAATATTATCGTTTAGAGCATTTATTTGCAGAAAATGACAAATGGTCAAAATAACAAAAAAGATACATGTTTTCAGACCTCAAACAATGCAAAGAAACAAAAAATTAATTTTAAAACAACATAATACTAATGTTTACACTTAAGAAGAGTTCAGAAATCAATATTTGGTGCAATAAGCCTTATTTTTAATCACAGTTTTCATGCGTCTTGGCATGCTCTCCACAAGTCTTTCACATTGTTCTTGGGTGACTTTATTCCGCTCTTGATGAAGAACTGAAGTAGCTCAGCTTTGTGTTTGTGTTGGAATTCAACAGACGCTGGAATGGAATGGCTGTAATACATGTAGAGATGCTGATTTCAGAAAAAAAATGCAGTGGTCTTATTTTTTTCCAGAGCTGTATATCTGTGTAATCCCTCACTGCTCCAGATAGGTTCTATATACTCGTCTATGTGCTTTTATACTTGTTCTGATACAGCTCAAGATCATCCTAAAGACATTCAGGAAATGTTCATTTCTGGTCTGTGAATGTGACTTTTTTTTGAATATCTAGTTTCGATTCTAGTTTTAGTGTCGTTATTTACCTGATTTTCAGTAGTTGTTCTTCATTTTAACAAGTTTGACATGGCAAAAATGATGAAAACCATAGAGATTCTTGGCACATTTGCATGGACAATAACAATCTGATGATTAAAATATCTACTAAAATATCTACATTTGTTTTTGCTATGTGTTTTCATGCACAAAAGAGTTTTCGTCATCAAAACCCCCTGGTGACAGGTAAGGAACAGATGAAAAAATAAAATAAAAAATTGATTTGGAAATGCAAAATCATCTATAATCCATTTGAACTTTCAGTTTCTGTTGTTTTTGGTGTGAACAATGTGAAAGAAATGTGTTTACTCACACAAGATGGAAGTGTATAATCTGATAACTCCAGAAATCAGATAACGACCAGATTTTTGATGTCCTTGTAGACATAACCACTGTGTCCAACCAAGTGTGTGTTCTCAATTTACTCTTAGTCACTGCTCCTGAACATTCCCCCAGCAGTTTAAAGATAAATGCAGAACAACAAATTCTACAGTGTATCGTGTGCTAATGTTAAATCTGTTTACTCACTTCTTTTCTTCTGCCAACAGTGAAATAAAAGATGACTTGTAAGCTTTCATTTGAATTCTCATTTCACAGAATCAAGTCCCTATGGGGAAGTGTAAACTCAGAAGCCATCCCCCCACACTCTGATAACAGGTCTCCACAAACCAAAACCAAAAATTTCCAGTCTTCTACTTACAGGAATTATCTCAAATAAAATGGACTTACTTGAGTTTGAACCATGTTATAGCATTGTACCTTCATAAAAAACACATCTGGAGTTGTATTTAGCTTCATGTTTGTTTCAATAATGTTTATTTTTTTCATCTTAAAGTTTTCATCTTAAATTTCCCTGGATTGTTACATCACAGGTAGAGATATGAACGTTTCCCACACCGTTTCAGTCTATAAATCATCGCCAGATTCATTCGTGACCATTGTGTGCCTACATTGCTAAAATTTGTTTTTGTCATGCGGAATTCCCACCGTTACCAGTAGATGCCAAGCTAATGCCAAATCATGATGAGAAAGCGCAAACTGATGCAAATTCTTTTTTATTTATTTTTTGCCCAATTTAAAAATTCTACACAGGGAAAACTCTCTCCACACACAAAAAATGCACAACACAACACGATACTTAAAGTTTATTTTCTGACTAGACATAGGAATTATAGTTCTAAAAAGGCTTTCAGGATTAATCACAACAGAATAAAAATAAGATAAGATAATCCTTTATTTGTCCCACAATGGGGAAATTGCAGTGTCACAACGCACAGATCAAGAACAGCAGGAAAAAGTAGCATGCAATAGAACAAGATAATAAATAATGGCTTAGAATAATTTAAAAATAGACTTAAAAATAGACTCTAGAGTATAGTTGAATATTGTAGTGTAGATAAGATAAGATAAATAATAATAATAAGTATGAATTATTTGAACGGAAAATGTGAACGGATGCAATTAGGGAATTGGCAAACAACACAAACAACATATCCTCTGTATTATTCTGCATAAACACTGATAACTCTGTATTTCAAGCTGTACAAACGTCATGAAACACATAGAATTCTTGGATTAGCTTGTCAATACAGTATGTTGACCTACTTCAGACCTTTTCTCAACTCTCCAGGACATGTTTAAATAATGTATATAATTACAAACTCTGTAAGAATCATTGCATTATACACCTGCTGAGGATAACAGCATATCTCTGTATGACCGTGTTAGTGCCGTGACCTGCTCTGAACAGTGGAGCTCAATGTGTTCATGTATCAGTGTGAAATCCACATTGGGTCCGGCTGTCTTGATTCGACGCAGCTGTCCAGGAGAGAGCCAGGGCCCGTGTAGTGGTCACAGCTAAAATAACTATTAACGGACGCTCTTTCCCACATGAAGCCCAACAGAATAAACACATCGTGAAGAACATGACTGCAGGCCAGGAGGGAGCAGGGCTGGGAACAGTAAGGAGTATGGAGTATGGGATATGGAGTATGGGGTATGGGGTATGGAGTATGGGGTATGGAATATGGGGTATGGAGTATGGAGTATGGAGTATGGAGCATGGGGTATGGAGTATGGAGTATGGGGTATGGAGTATGGGGTATGGGGTATGGCGTATGGGGTATGGGGTATGGGGTATGGAGTATGGGGTATGGGGTATGGAATATGGAGTATGGGGTATGGAGTATAGGGTATGGAGTATGGGGTATGTTGTATGGAGTATAGGGTATCGAGTATAGAGTATGGGGTATGGAATATGGGGTATGGGGTATAGAGTATGGGGTATGGGGTATAGAGTATGGAGTATGGGGTATGGAGTATAGGGTATCGAGTATAGAGTATGGGGTATGGAGTATGGGGTATGGGGTATAGAGTATGGGGTATGGAATCTGGGGTATGGGGAGGGTTCTACGATGGTTCTACTGTGCATTGTGTGATAGTAGTTTTATGGAGTTCGTTTGGCAAGTGTTCCAGGTCCAGATGCACTTTTTTTAGATGATACTATGGTATTATATTCAAAAATTATAGATATTTATCAAGATTAAAACTAATATCAAATCTAGATACTCTCTGGAACAAGTATACTTTGGCTTTAACTATCTGCCGATACCCGATATCAACCAATCCCAGGGTAGAGACTGAAACTATGATTTATTTCCTTGAAACACCGATGGCGCATGGGAAACTTAATTATCGCATAACTACGTAATTACAGAACAGCTTTGGGGAAAAAAGATCAATATTACAAGGTGTTGTGGTCCAATATTAGTGAATCATAAGTAAATAGTCTTATTACACCAATTTATAAACCAAAGTTTTTGGTTCAATTTTCAATACTGGCACCAATATTGAATACCAATATCTTATCGGTGCATCCATAGAAAACACAGCACAAAATTTGACCCTTTCTGAATCGTTTTAGAATTACCTTGATCTACATCAGGACTAGTATAAAGCCACATCGTAATAATACATAAACTGTGATTATTTAATGTTGAAAACAACAGAAAATTATTTTTCTGTTATGGCATCAAAAAGAGTATATCGTTTTTTCCGTAGTATGAAAGCCAAGTTTGAAATTCAATAACATTATGTGCAATGTAATATTATCTTTTGATATTTTGACAAAACAAATTATACTGTATCTACTAATGTTATAGTCACTGTTGATTAGAGATTGCGTTACTTTATTTTTTTCGTCTTGACTTGTTTCTACCTTGTTTCTAATGTGAATGTTTAACTCTGAGCTAATAACAAATGCAGCTAATACACCAGGTTAGAATGCAAAGTCTCACTGCTCCTTTTGGTTTAGGAAGGGCCAATTTTGCGAGTTAAAACTACAATATTGTTTTTCCCCATACTTTGCAAGTTTTTAACACCGATTTCTTCGCCAAATCCAGAATGACCATAATCCTGGGTGTGTTTCATACTTTAAAATTATTCTACCTCTTTTACAGCCAAGTTAAGCAAACAAGTAAATGACTCCTCATGTTCTTTTGCCTTTCTCCTGTCTTTCATCAGTTCTGTGAAAAAAATATTGTTTATGCAGTAACAGCTCGAGTGTGAATGCCAGATATTTGAAGGAGTCAGCCGCTGCCTGCAGATATCGACATATCTGCTGAGAAGTGGAACAAAGACGAAGAGAGTGTGCGAGACAGCGAGAAGGCTGAGGGCCCCTGATGAGACGAGAAGATGCAGTTTATCAACACATGTTTACTACTCTGCCTCCACTAGTGTTTAGGAACTAGCTTTACAGAGAGCGAATAGTTTCTCCAATAAACACCCAGGAAGCTTCTGCTGTTTTGGACATTTACTGAAGAGTTGACTGTAAAACTGTAACAGGCAAAAATAAATACTAGTGCTGTCAAGCGATTAAAAAAAAAAAATCAAATTAATTACAGGATTTGTAATTAATTAATCAAATTAATCACATTTTAATCTCGTGAGAGAGAGAGATTGAGAGAGAGAGAGAGAGAGAGAGAGAGAGAGTGAGCGAGTGATCGAGTGACCGAACGAACGAACCCACTTTGTGATTGAGTTTGTCAGTTTTCATGTGGTCGCTTTGCTCATTCGTTTCTCAAACTCTGCGATCAGTCAGGCTGGATCATCTTCAGTGATTGTAAAATTATTTTTGACAAAAGCTACAAATCACGGCGTTCTTGTTGATCGTTCTGTCTTCGTTCTTTTTATAAATAAACAAAGCAATTTGCTCGCCGCACCCCAAATTGAATTTCATTGAATTGACACTCATAATTAATTGCGTTAATTTTTATAACGCGTTAATTTGCAGTGTAATTAATTAATCTAATTAACGCGTTAAACTGACAGCCCTAATAAATACATAATTACAATTATGTTTTCACGTTCAAACGAACAGAGGATATGTAGAGTTACATAAAACAATGTAGAGCAGCTTAATACAATGTAATATATGCATAACAATAGCTTAACATTAGCTGAACTTCCTAGAAACATCTATAAAACAAGCAGCTCCATTAGCGTCATACATTTTAGCTTGAATTTGAAGTGTAAAACTACGGAAGCCGACAGAGGCCATATTCATAAGCAATATTTTTTCTTCCTTGTTATCCCGGGATAACGAGATAATTAATTTGAGATCTCAAGAAAACAAACAGTCAAGAAAAAAAACTGTTATCTCAAGATCTCGAAATAACAGTTGAGATGTCGACTTCTGCATTACGGAAGCCGTCAGAGGCCACGCCCCCTTATAGGCCAGACAACGAAGGCGGAGGTAAAGACGAAGCCGGGCCAGTCTTCTGCGGAGGTGCTGCGGACTAATCTTGAAATTATCCCGAATTAAAAGTCGTAATGCAATCTCCCCCTGTGTCAACACCTGATCAAAATATTGCCTTATCAGCTGATCAATTATTACTGCAGACATTCTAATGACCAAAAACGCATCTATTCAGAGAATTTGCCCCCGAAGTCAGCCTGTCACAACGGAAGCCGACAAAGGCTCCGCATGTCACAACATGGCATTACGGAATAACTGTTTGTTTTCTCGAGATAACGGAATTATTTTTTGTTTTCTCGGGATAACGGAATCATTTTTTGTTTTCTCGAGATAACGGAATAATTTTTTGTTTTCGCGAGATAACGGAATAATTTTTGGTTTTCTCAAGATAACGGAATAACTGTTTTCTCGAGATCACAAATTAATTGTGTTGTTTTCTCAAGATCTCGAATCAATTACCTCGTTATCTCGGGATAACAAGGAAGAAAAAATATTGCATATGAACATGGCCTCTCTCGGCTTCCGCATAAAACAACTTAAAGTACCTCATATAAGTTTACAGAGTGTACTAACATCTTATAACACCACAATACTTAGAGACAGATATTTTCATGGGCCAGATGACAGGTTACAGGATTTAAACACTGGCAAGTAACAGAACAGTAGAAAAGCCTAGAACGGTGGCTCAGAGTAGACAAAACAGATAAACTCAAAACACAAATATTCTTTCTCGACTGGGGCAGAACATTTACCAAGAAGTGCAAGAGGGATACAGGGAGACATGAGCAGAGGAAGCAAAACTACAGGTCAGACAGTCAGAACAATACGAGTGAGCTGTAGAATTTTTAGATATAACTTTTAACAAACAATAGTTAGTCAAGTAGTAAAATTGTTACTTGTCCAGCCAAAACCACACGCTTCGACAAAACTCTATAAAAAACAAATGGATCCATTTCCTTGAATTCAGAGGGCGTGATTGACAGGACGATTAACCAATCAGAGAGACGTATGCTCAGTTTGCGTCATATACAAACATGGCTGCTTACATGTAAAAAAAGGAGAAAAAAAAATGGACTTAGAAGGATGGGCGATATAATGGTTCCAGAATCGGCATCGCTTTTATCAATTGGATTTTTGAGTTACAATGGAAATAGAAGATAAATGTTACTATTTAATGAAGTGAAAAGTGAATTTGTGACCTGTACTTCAACTTAAATTCGTGACCTTTGCTAAGGATTTTAAAGCTGGCCAAATATCGGCACAAAAGATCCATATCAGCCCATCCTGAATTGAAAAGTTGTGGATCAATCGTGCCTGTTCATGCTCATTGTGCCTTCGGGCAAGACACTTCAGTTAGGAGTGGGTGATATAATGATCAAAATATACAGTATCCTGACCTCTTTCCTGGAACAGTACGCCATTTTTTGTAAAATTGCTATATTGTTATTGATTTTATCTTGAACACAACTCCAGGCTCAAACAAAAATTTTCCCCGACCCACGTTATAAAATGTTTTGTAGAAATTTACCAAAACTCCCCACTATTTGTATGTGTTCAGCCATAGTACCTCATGCCTATCAGACCTGTTAAGTATTGACACAGCCTCCAGTGTTTTGCCAAAACCTCACCAGTGAAATATTTGGAATTAATCAAAAACACCAGAAATCAGTACAGTTGTCACTATAACTGTTATAAATATTGTGACAAGTTTCACAAACAAGCTACACTCAACAAAAATATAAACGCAACACTTTTGTTTTTGCTCCCATTTTTCCCGAGATGGACCCAAAGATCCAAAATTCACTCCAGATACACAACACTACCATTTCTCTCAAACATTGTTCACAAATCTGTCCAAATGTGTGACAGCGAGCGCCTCTGCCCCGCCGAGACAATCCACCCCACCTCACAGGTGCGCCACATCAAGATGCCGATCCGACATCATGACCAGTGCACAGGTGCGCCCCAGACTGCCCTGTGGAATGTTGGTCCACTCCTCTTCAAAGGCTGTTATGGACGAAGAACACAGGTGCATTTTATTGATGGCATTTTGAATGCACAGAGATACCGTGATGAGATCCTGAGGCCCATTGTTGTGCCATACATCCATGAACATCACCTCATGTTTCAGCAAGATAATGCACGGCCCCATGTTGCAAGGATCTGTACACAATTCTTAAATGCTGAGAATGTCCCAGTTCTTGCATGGCCAGCATACTCACCAGACATGTCACCCATTGAGCATGTTTGGGATGTGCTTGACCGGCGTATACGACAGCGTGTACCAGCTCCCACTAATATCCAGCAACTTCGCACAGCCATTGAAGAGGAGTGGACCAACATTCCACAGGCCACAATTGACAATCTGATAAACTCTATGTGAAGAAGATGTGTTGCACTGCATGAGGCAAATGGTGGTCACACCAGATACTGACTGGTTCTGAGTCCCCGACCCCCAATAAAGCAAAAAAAATGCACATTTCGGGGTGGCCTTTTATTGTGGGCAGTCTGGGGGCACCTGTGCAATGGTCATGATGTCGGATCGGCATCTTGATGTGGCGCACCTGTGAGGTGGGGTGGATTGTCTCGGCGGGGCAGAGGTGCTCGCTGTCACACATTTGGACAGATTTGCGAACAATGTTTGAGAGAAATGGTAGTGTTGTGTATCTGGAGTGAATTTTGGATCTTTGGGTCCATCTCAGGAAAAATGGGAGCAAAAACAAAAGTGTTGCGTTTATATTTTTGTTGAGTATATTTATCATGAATAAATCACAAATATCTCAGTTTTACTTTCTCTGTTTCTAACCATTTAACCAGTGAAAATAAAGGGGAGAGGACTTGATGAAGGAATAACAGGAATATATTCTACTGCACTACATTTTATTAGCTTTAAAAGGTCAATATTACGCTATTTTCTGATTTCTGTTATTATGTTGTATAATGTTAAACTCCATACAACTTCACTGGAATCATTTGGATGATTTCAGTCCTGGATTTACCAGTCTCTACTAAACAAAAGTTAAAAGGAGCTGTTAACTTGAAATCTACGCTTCATGACATCACAAGGTGGAACAGAACATTTTGAGCTTTGGAGATGTAGACAGACTAATAATGCAGGATAACTCAAACATGTGTGAATGAAACAAAACACAAATCCAGTTATGTTTTGATGAAGTAACAACAGTCTAACATGGCTAAAAGCTCACACGAGTACATTTTGCATATTATAAGTCCTTTAATATTTTTTGAGAAATGAACAAATGAAGTTTCAAAGGTACGTTATTTAAATCTATGAAGAGACAATGCATTATGAGCAGATTCCAAACATTCATCTCAATAGTTTTTTTTTTAGTTTTTTTTTGGCCTTCATGTGTAGGTTTAGCCCAGTGTCCAAGACACACAGCGCCTCTACAGTAACACTCAAACACATCCGCTTCAGTCATTCCCCTACACCTCACTAAACCAACACAAGCCTGTCTGATGGACGTGCCCTGGAGAGATAGATATTTGTCATAGAGCAATGTCCTGGAATCTCCAGGACTTTATGACATGACAAACCAACCTAAAACAGGTCAAACTGATTATCTAACTCATAGAACTGTGGAATGCACTATTGCTACTTTCACTACAACAACCCTCAATTGGAGATACACAAAGGATTTGGCTGTATGTATTTATATATATGTAATAAAATGACTCCCACACTCTGCCTAACTTGCAAAAAGTGTGCATTATTTACAGTTAAATAAAGGCGTAGGTAAATAAAGGTCTATTTGCTGAAACGCACCTGGCTTCAGAAATATAATGTACAAAGCAATTCTTTTATCTAAGTACAAATGTAAAACAAAGAGTGTGCTCTGCACTTTGCTGTGATGACGTTTTCGGTAAAGTCAGCTTCCAACGGGCACCACAGTTTTCTAATGTGGAAGCTAGCGGATTTGTTTTTTTGATAAAGTTGCTTTAGATCAGTTCTCAATTATTTTTTGTGACGCCCCCCCCTATCTATCTATCTATATACAAAGGCTGTGTCCCACCATAGTGGGGTAGCCTAGACAGGGCATACATTTTTGTTCCTTTCCCTCCTTCCTTCCTTTCCCCAAACCCTCCTTCCGTGACTTTTTTTTTTTTTTTTTCCCTTCGTTTGTACCAGCGTCCTTTCCTCATCACCATCACCACTCTCTTCCCACACTGGCGTCCACCCACCCCCCATCCATGCACTGGACAGCCGAGAAGGCAGCCAGCGAACCCGAGCGGAAAAACCCCCAGGACCCGCCCCAGGCGGCACAAAGGGATGACCGGCCAGACCCAGAGCGTAAACCGGACCACCGCCAGCACCCAGGAATCCTCCAGAGGACCACACAGGGACAGCACCTAGAAAGGGACGAGCACCCAAGCACACCTTCCGTCCATCACCATCACCGCTGTCGCCCCACTTTAAAATCCACTTCTCCCCCCTCTCCGAACATTTCTTCATATCCTATGTTGCCCTAGGAAGAAGAAAAAATTTCACGACCCCCTCCCTGCGTGCGACTAGAAATAGTATTATTTGTCTAGAAAATTGTTATTAGTACACCTCTGCATAACATTGTATCCTTTTATTATAACATTAAAAACAAAAAAAAAAGAAAGACACTTCCAACAAAGACTGCACTGACTTTTTGCACTGAGGACTCAAATATTAATGTGTTTTAATGCAGCTTTGCACACATTTGTTTACGTTTTACAGGAACGAAACTTAAAACCATCTCATTTGCATAAACTAAAAGTGCTGAAACAAAAACGCTCTCTCCTTGTGCCGCTGATGTGCCAGCTTCTGTCAGACTAAAGGACCCGACTCAGTGGAATATACGCGTTTCTTCTGTGACAGAGGATGTTCTGCTGATGGTGAGTCTGTTCTGTATATCGCGTATTTAAGGTTGCCGACCCCTGTTCCAGAGCAACAATGAGAGCGCCACTGCCAACTACTGTTGTTGATGTGCAATTACACTTAGTTCTAGTACAGTACGGCAAAAAAGCATGTTTCCCAGCCCCCCCCGGGATGGCCCGCGCCACTATTTGAGAAGCCCTGCTTTAGAACAATATTGTGATTTAAAATGTTAATTAAAATTAAATTAAAAATTATTAAAATTATAATTATATAATAACTATATAGCAGACACAAGTTCAATACATCTTCTTTAACGCCGTTCTCGACTTGTGAAGTGTCTTGCTTAAATGGTCAAATTCTTGATCATCCAGGCGAGGCACAGTTTAACTCAAACAAGCCTATTGGCAACTTCAGTCTCAAAATAAACCTCAAGATTGTTCAAAATTATAGCTTTCCACTCTGGGCTTAAGTTCTCAGTGGACACAAATTGCAGAGGGGGTCCAGGGGAAGAGGATAAACCGCTTGATCCGTTTCTCTTTGATGCGACAACAACAACAGCAGTGTACCGCTCACCTCACCTTGTACCTAGGCTCAATCTCACCGGGATTAGTCTCCCCCTACAACCGTAAATCCATCACAGCTATTGTACTGCTCGCAAAAAGGTTCCACGCCAACAAGAGGAGGTTTATGGCGGAAGGTTAGTCCAGGGGTATTACGTCGTTTAGTGGTTTTCATGCTTTCAATTGTCGAAATATTGTTTTGGTGTATCACCTAGAGACACAATGGCCTAGCTTTTTCAGTTCTAATATCGATTCTGATATGTAGCTTTAAAGGAGCACTGTGTAACTTTTCTGATGGAGCGTCTGTCACTTGCTTGTTTCTATGGATATGATATTGCCCTGCCAGGATTGTTCCAGAATATGACATTAAACAGCTCTAACTTACATTTATTCAATTACAGGTGGTTTTATAGCTCAGAATACCTAAAAAAAACAGGCATTCTGACTGTGAGCGGTGTCGCCTCTCCACAGATTGGACCTGTAACTTGGTCTGGTTTGGTCTCCCTAAAGATAGAAAGGTTTAATGCCATACTGTGAAACATTCCAGACACAGCAATAACATTTTCATGGAGAAAAGAAAAGCACCCATGTATGTGCTGATCCTTGATATTAACCGATAGGAAAAGCATTTATTTCCTTTAAAAATAACCAAAACATCCAAAGGTGCTATGTAGCTGTTAGTCATCTCTCAAATATCTTCAAACAGCTTTGTATAAAAAGAAATTCGAACATTGTGTTGGATCTTTCTGGGCCAACTACGACCAGGTAATCGTCTTCTTACTTCAACGTATATGACCAACCAGGATATCAATGAACCGGTATTTGGAAGCCGGTATCAGATCCAGCTAATTTTTCAGTATTCGACACCAGTAATGGATCGGTTCATCCCTTGTACCAACTGGTGGAGTGCAATTGGATCAGGTATAAGGAGCTAGAGTATGTCGGTAAAGGTTTGTGAATTGGAAAGAAAAATTACTATGTTATTCGTTGTCCCAGTTAGGGTTGACGATAAATCACTGAGTCACAATCAAAAGACAGAAATGAACCTTGAAATGAATAGTTTTAGGATGATCTTGAACAAGTATAAGAGAATATAGACTAGTATACGCCCTTGGACCACCATGGAACCTACAGGAACACTGAAGAATTACAGAGATATAAGATCACAATAAAATAAAATAATATAATACAGTCAAACCTCACCTTACGAAAATGAATTCGATTCAGAAGTGGTTTTGTAACGTGATTTTTTTCGTAAGTAGAGTCGCAATGGGGGATTCGGGCTGCTGCGAAGCCGAGCGCATATCCGAGTGCGAATTACGCGAATTTTTGAGATTTCGTGTTTCGTAACTTGAATTTTCTTTCGTATTCAGAGACAAAAATTTAACGTAAACACGTTTCGTAACTTGGATTATTCGTTAGTTGGGTCTTCCGTCAGGTGAGGTATGACTGTATAATATAATATAATGGTAATATAAAAGAAAGTACTACCAGTTAATGTTAAAAATCAAATTCTATTGCCTAAACAAAGAGTGCTTTTTGGGGTTTTTTCATCATCATTGTTGTAGTACAGTATTCCTTTTATTCTTCGAGTATTCCTTTGTGTCGAAATTGAGTTTGAAATTGTTGTATCATGACAACATTATTACCAGTAAGATTTATCCTCTGTATTTCACCCATTGTTCTTCATCAGAAACAATGGGCAACTATTTGTGTAGCAACCCAGAACCCATCTCCAGTTTGTGCGTAAAATTTAGAGTCAAGTGTACCTGGAGGATTGACCCATTTCCCATGTTTCACAAGGGAAAACTGAATGAATGGATGGAAGAAACTTAACCACAGCAAGACAACAACAACTGTACACACTGAAATGACCTTAGATCTTCTTTCAGCGAGTCAAAAGTTGTAACCGCACTAAGAAAACAGGGTCCAGTTTAGTTTACATGTGAGTTCTTTGATATGGATTATAGGTTATTGAGTAGAAAATACCAGGTGCCACAGTGAGGCAGCAGTGGGTCTAGGATTGCAACTCCAAGATACTTCGCCCACACTGCCTAGAATGAATAATGTGCATGAATGGTGGTGGTGGTTGGAGGGGCCCATGGTGGCAGCCTCAATTTCATCTGTCTGTCCCAGGGCAGCTGTGACTATAAGAGCTTACCATCTCTAGCAATGGTGTGTATGAATAATGTAAAGCTATTCTGGGTGGACCTTTGCCTGGTTTATACCTGACCATATCACAATTGATATATGGTCTGGGAGCTACCTTCGAAATATCTCGTAGCGGAAGTGTGGTTTACAATCGCCAAAGGCCGTTTACTGGGCATTACGAATGTCTATCATTTGGCGTATACGTAGCCCATAGCCAATCATGTCAGTTGTCAGTTCAAACTACAAGCTTCCGTTTATCACGTAGTACGCGTCACCGTCTTGCCATCCCTCCCCGCTCTCTGATTGGCTCCCAGAATCGGGAGAGCTCGCTTGCCATAGTTGCCAGGCTGTCTTTCAGATCGGAACGAACGAAAGCAGCCTGGAATTTCCCAGGTTAATGTAAAGCTATTCTGGGTGGACCTTTTTATTTAGTAGAGATTAGCACTTCCAGGGCTGAAATTATCCAAATGATTCCTGTGAAGGTGTACGGAGTTTAAAAACCAAATGGAACTCTTCCTGTATTACCATATGACAGGTGTTTTCAGCCTAGAGTTTGTGTGTTAAACATGTGTGAATGAAACAAAACACTCGTGAGTAAACAACATTGTAACATAGATCAGAAAATAATGTAATAAAATCAAAAACCTTCCTAGACCTTTAAGATTTAAAAAAAAAAAAAAAAAAAAAAATCAGATCTCTTCACACAGTCTTTTGGTCCATTGCCTTCGCACTGCTTAATGTGTAACTGAGCATTTTTAACTTACCATTCAATTTTTAACCAAGCGGAAACACCTTCTATTCTCACATTTAATCCGACTCCCTTCACTCTGTCTATTTTGGATTCGTGCACAGACACAGCTGCTAGGCTTGTCACTTTGCCTCTTCGCTCAAGCAGGCGCTAATTACCAACCACCATCTTGTTGAAGGTGAAAAGCCGTTATTAACACCTTTTTACAGTCAGGGAAGATGTGAAGTTTTTGTACAAGATGTTTTCATAGTGCTCCTTGTAAATGGGAGAAGATACAGGATTCAGTATCATCTCTTAATAATAATTTTCTGTGACTATGACTGAAACCTTGGGCGGTATGACCAAAAATTGATATCATGGTATTTTTCAAAATTATATCGGTATCATGGTATTTGACGTTTTTTTTTTTCTTTTTTTCATGCATGACTATGTGTTAACCCCATTTCCTAATAATTTAGAGAATAATTACTGCAATAAATTTCACTTGGTAAAACATATCTGGGTCCAGTGCTTTAATCATCTCCTTAAAGCTCCTTTCTCAACAGGACTAAGTAGTACCATGCTATTAAGCTACTGTCCACTTCGTAAAGACCTGGTACCACTTAGTCCTGTTGAGAAAGGAGCTTTAAGGGGTTTATTAAAGCACTGGACCCAGATATGTTTTACCAAGTCAAATTTACTGCAGTAATTATTCTCTAAATTATTATGAAATGGGGTTAAAGGTCCCATGACATGGTACTTCTTGATGCTTTTATATGGTGCCTTAATGGTTCCCTAATACTGTAAATGAATCCTTCTTCAAAATCAAGACTCAGTGCATGAGAAAGCGTTTTCCATGGTCACACAGTCAGAGTCATAAATATGTCTCTCAAACACTTTATTCTGGGCGTTGTTGCTTGAATGGCGTTAGACTGGAGGCTAACGTCGCCAGAGAAAGATTTCGGCCAAAAGGAATTATTTAGTCTTTGGACTGTGGGGAGATGCCCAAGTTTGACCTGGGGGTGGCATATCCCTTTAATGGTTCCCTAATACTGTAAATGAATCCTTCTTCAAAATCAAGACTCAGTGCATGAGAAAGCCCCATGAACACAGTCAGAGTCATAAATATGTCTCTCAAACACTTTATTCTGGGCGTTGTTGCTTGAATGCAAATGAGGAGGACAGAGACAGGCCAGTTTCCTTAAAACACTGTTGACTTATTACACAAACGAACAAACAACTGTGTTATGCAACTGTTATTTATCTCTTAAGGAACTACTGAACAGCTTTGTATAAATATAAGTTAAAACATTATGAGATGTTCTGTAAATTAAAGGCCAAACGTAAATATCAGTTTAACCAATATAATCACTACCCGATCCAGTTAATTTTTCAGTACAGTCATACCTCACCTTACGGAATTAATTCGTCCCAGAAGTGGTTTCGTAACGTGATTTTTTCGTAAGTAGAGTCGCGATGTAAAAGGCCTGATTTGTTCCTAGCCAATGGGAGGCCAGCGCGGTGTTGGGAGAGTGTATTTACAAGTGTATTTACATTTTGGGGGATCCGGGCGGCTGTGAAGCCGAGCGCGCATTATTTGAATTTTTGAGATTTCGCGTTTCGTAAGTTAATTTTACTTTCGTATTCAGAGATGAAAATTTTACGTAAAGGCGTTTCGTAACTTGGATTATTCGTTAGTTGGGTCTTTCGTAAGGTGAGGTATGACTGTAAAACCAAGTTAAAATTATTGAAATTCTTCCACTATAAACAATATTACATTGGCGTATAGAGGCAATCATGATATAAAAATGAAATATATGTGCAACATGTATTACAGTTTGATTTTAAAAACTGCCATTTTAAAAGAAATTTTAAATGTCTTATTTTTGCATGAGTACCAATACTTTTTGATGCCTCCGTCAGCATCCATATACTATATCAATATTTTGACATTAATCCAGCCATCACTTTCACCCTGCCTCTGTCATGGATGTGTTTTGTAAGTGAGGAGGACAGGTGGTGTTCAAGTGAATGAATAAACCATAAAACAGCTTTGAGTGACAGGAAAAGGCACTATAATTTAATACAATCATCCGGTCCCATCCCAAACTGTTACCAACACCATCACAAAGTCAATTGTGTTATCCCACCAGACCAATATTGCAGCAGACAAGCTCATCACGCACATAATTTCTCGTGCGTTTGACCCGGGTAACCTTGGAGTAACAGCCAGCATCTGTACAAACTAATTATTGTGGATTGATGGAGTCGGAGAAGAGCCCTGTACTCGTAATGTGGTGATGCCAGGGAAAGCAAATGTTTAAAAAAAAAAATCAACACTAGTCACATTTGCTAACCTGAAACTGAGTAAATGTTTTCAATTTGAACATCAGATCATTAACCAACTCACAAAAGGCAGACGAGAGAGTAGCTGGAAGTAAAAGACTTGTAATTACTTGGGGTCAAGGAAAACAGCTATCAAGGTAATTCTCGTAGGGATTCCCGCACTGCTGTTTTAAAGTTTTAAAGTAAAAGAAAAGTTGTTTGCTTGCATGTTAACCCTCTTTTCTCTTCAAGATCTGATATTACATGGCAGTGTTGTCACCATACTCTAATTTCTAATTTCTAATTTTCTAATTTTAATACTAAGGAATAGGCTCGATACTCAATACAGATTGTGATACCACGGTGATAATAATATATTTTTTAAAAACAAAACAAAAAAACTTGATTTCTCTGGACAGTAGAATGCCATTTTCGACATTAAATCGTAGCACTTTCTTTTATATATCTTTTATATGTTTGTCTGTATTCAGCTTCATTTTTCACTTCTTTAATTTTTACAATGCGTATTTTTATGTATTTTATCATGTTAGTATGTGTGTGTCAGTGTGTGGAAGGTAATGTGGGTTGTTTTAATCACTGCAAAGCACTTTGGGTTACATTTTTTGTATGAAATGTGCTCTATAAATAAAGTTTGATTGATTGACTGATTGATATTACCATGTGGTCTTATATCTGTGTAATCCCTCAGTGATCCAGGTGGGTTCCATAGAGGTCCATGGGCGTATTCTAGTCTATATGGTTTTATTATTTGTTGTGATACAGCTTAAAATCTTGATTGGGTTCATTTCTATCCTGTGAATATGACTTTTTTTAGTATCAATACCTGCTCAAATCAGTATCTAGTTTTGATACTAGTTTTAGTATTGATTAGTACCTGTTATTTTCAGTATTTTCAGTACTTTCGACAACCCTATTATGTGGTAGTAAAAAGAACATATCATGTCGTATTCAAAACATACCTTGAGAAGTTCTAAATATTTTTGTGAGTAATCCTACTACTAGACTGATCGGTCCTGGGGCTGGTTAGAAACTACTAGAAAACAACTACTAGAAATACTACAAGGTGCCACAATGGGACATCAGTTGCTCTAGTGCACAGCCTAATGTCATTGTGTCCTTCAGACACTTCAGCCATTTCATTTCTTTTATTCATTTCGAGCAGGTCAACACAAGGAAATAAATACATGTAACCAATATACAGTCAAACACATCCTTTTTTTTTTGCTCGAAAAGGAGTGGGAAGAAGAAAACTTATTGAATCCCACCCCTGTCTTCCAAAACATAATTTAAATTATTGGTTTAGCTTCCTTGTCATACATACAACATACCAGCCAGTTTGCCTTTTATGGGCATGTGGCACAGATGCAGCCTTGATTCTGTCAGTGTGTCCCAGGACAGCTGTGGCTACAACAGGCTTGAAAGGTGCCATATAAATCCATCCAATGCATTATTGTTGTCATTAAAAAAGATGCAAACGAGTCTACTGGAAGAAGTGAAGGCTGGGAACATCAAAAATAGCCTCAATGAAGTTCTGAAGGAAACTCGTTCAAATCTTTGGTCAAATGACTGATCTAAAACTGAACAAACTTGACCTTTTCCGCCTTCCTCCTTCTAACGTGATATAACGTGATTGAATTCAATCTGCGCAGTGACATCGCGAACTGTCTCTCACTTCCAGCTCGATCGCAACACCTCCGACAGTGTCAATCCCATTAACTGGTTAGTGCAAGCAAGTTAAACAACCTGAAAACACAATTGCACCCTTTTGTTCCATTGTTCCGCGATGATTCAATGGACCATCTCACAATAGCCCGTATTGGATTATTGCCAGTGCAAACAGGCACAGATCTCAGTTACTTCTTCATTCCGCATAGCATTAGTTACTGGGGAAGCAAATTAAGTCATAATTTAGCTTGATGTCTTTTTGATTTGGCTATCGCGGAGCTGTTGTGTACGGCGAAGTGCTCTGGCCTTTCCCTCGTCGTAAATCACGTGCTACTGTTGAGCTGCCAGAGTTTTGTTTAACCCAATTTGTCACCATTGACACCCCGTCCGCCCTCCGAGCCCGTTCCGATGGGAGAACTGGGAGCTGTGGGCGGATCAAAGCGCGCCATGGCGACCTCTGCCCGGCTTCTAATCATGAGAGTTGCAAACCTAAAAAAGTTAATAAACAACAGACTTGGACCATGCAAAGGATACGGTTTGGTTACAGTAGGTTTCATCAATTAATGTGGTAAATTTGATGTTTTTCAAGCTTACAAAAGGAAAGAGAAAATCAAAGGAAGATAATATTTACAAATTAAAGGCCTATGATGGGTTGGACCACTCATTTTACTAAAGAATTGTTATTGTTATATTTAAAGGCCCTATATATTGCACGGAATGAACTGAATGAGCTTTAAACAATGAGCTTTAAACCATGTTATAATGCTGTTCCTTCATCAAAAACATACCTGGAGTTGTGTTTTGTTTCATTCGCACACGTTTGATTAACCCTTATTAGTGTGTCTACATCAAGGGTGCCCAACCAGTCGATCGCGATCTACCAGTCGATCGCAGGCAGAGTGTCAGTCGATCGCGTATGGATACGTTCAGACTGCAGGGCTTAATGCTCAATTCAGATTTTTTTGTGAAATCAGATTTTTTTGCAAGGTTGTTCACATTTCCAATTAAATGTGACTTGTATGTGATCTCCTGTGTGAACTTTAAATGCCCCAAAAGTGTCCCGCATGCGCCTTGGAGGACAAAATTAGGTCACATGCAGCGAGCGTGCACAATGTTTACGGAAGTCGCCTAAAGTTGCTGTAGTACCGGAGCCAAAACATGTACAGCTTATTGGTTTTAAGGAGGAGACGGAGAAGGACAAGGACAAGGTTTTTAGCCACGGCATTTTGTGGGGCAGTGGCAGCAACGTCTGCAGAAAGGAACATGTTGGTGCGGGGTCACAGCCAAGAGTGGTGGGATTGCTACGTGCTTCGCCGCTTCACTGATACGGAGTTTATATACTATTTTCGCATGACGAGAAGAACGTTTGTGTACATTTGTGAGCGCCTACTTGTACCACTCTCGCTGGAGGAAACACGCCCAGGTCGGATGCATGCGACCTGGCCGTTCAGACTGAAGTCACATCGGATATGTATCGTTTTAGGACCACATATCTTGGGCAACGTTCACACTGCAGCCTGAAGTGACCCAAATCCGATTTTTTCGCTCGTATACAACTTTAAAAATAATCTCACTCCAAAAGCCCATATTTACCATGTCTAACAGGTTATTCTAAAATGGCCCCCAGACCCCCCCCCTCTTGGTAGATCTCAGCACACCATCGACCTCAAAAGTAGATCTCAGTTAAAAAAAAGGTTGAGCACCCCTGGTCTATATCTTCAAAGCTCAAAATGTTCTGTTCCACCTTGTGATGTCATGTAGTGGCAGTTAACAGCTACCTTTTACCTTTAGTTCCGTTGAGATGGTTAATGGCAAGGCTGAAGATGTACAAATGACTCTAGTGAAGGTTGCGTTTAAAAACACAGTGGAGCACTTCCTGTATTACCACATGACATCACAAAGTGGAACAGAGCGTTTTCTGTTTGAGAGAAGAACGCAGGGCTTGTGTGTTGAACTTGTATGAATGAAACAAAACACAACTCCGGGTTCGTTTGTGATGAGGAAACAGATAATAACAGATCAGAAAATAGCGTAATATAGGAACTTTATGATTAAATGGTTCAATATTTATCTCCTGAACATAAACTATAATCTTCAAGCTAATCAATAAAAAAATACTTGGTTAAAATATAACTTTTTTTTACACAGCCCTACATCACATTATACGCTTCAGTCCTGGACAATAAACATTAAACACTCAGCAATTCTAATGTTTAATCTCTTCACCACAGGTTTCCCAGTAAACAAACACTTCCCCATACCAGCGCGCAGATACGAGTCAGGTTTACGGCTCCGGCTCCTCTGGTTCACAAGACACTTTGTACAATGAGAGCCACGCGCGAGGAGGAAGTGCCCTGTGCTACATACCACAGTCATGACATGATAACGTGACACAAACAAACACACCTTCCTCATACATGACGCTATTAAGAGTTAGAAGAACAGCTATTGGGTGGCAGTTATGAAACGTTTAAATTATAAACCTTAGGTGGTGATGGTGAAATATGTAACTTTGCTGGTTCTGTATTCACCACCTGTTGTTACTGGAGATAAACAGGCGACGTCAACAGCTACAGGTCAGATCTGTGAAGAGGCAAGCCTAATCACAGTGGTAAACATTCAAGATTGGCTTGGCTCCCCCTTCGCTGAATGACTTTGTTAATTTTAGATCTAGTGAGGGCAGTGACCAGAGGAGCAGTGAGGGAAGACTGCATTATTCCTCATAGAAAAACTGTGTTTTCTCCGTCAGAGCGTCCCATCAGTGGAACATCAGAACATCTCCCTCATTCTCTGCTTTTAAAAAGAATGCTAAAAAGTGGCTTTTAGAAACACAAATGTGTGAACACTAAAACTATTATTGTATTTCTGTAATGTTATTGTACATTTGTGTAATTTTTAATGTGTAACTTTTTAAGTGTATTTTCTTTTAGGATGCCTTTTTGACATCTGGCAAAGGGACTACCGATGCAAATTAGCTCTTATCAGCTAACTCGGGCACATTTACATTGTTTTGATGTTGATTAATGTGTACTGTCCCTTTTTTAGATAGATAAATAAATACATAAATAAATAAGATTCAAGATTCAGACCTTTTATTGCCATAAAGTAAAGAAACACGTTTCCCTGTACAATGAAATTCTTACTTTGCTGTTCACCCTGGATGCCAAGAGCATGCAAAAAAATTTAAATAGATAAATAAGATAAAGAGAAGCATGTAAAAAAGTATCAATCCAAAAGAAACAATCTTTACCGAATATACACTATGAAAATATAGGCTAGGTGCCATGTACTGTACATATTTACAGATAATGTGCAACATTGGATTTATGTGCATGTACACGTTTTTCAAGGCATCTTGTTATCAATAAAACACTGTAATTAAAGGAAAATTAACATTTTTTTACAATCTGAGCCTTCTTTCGGCAATAAAACAAGTAGTTTTACTCACCCATAGCAGTTTGGTGTCAATTGGAGCAGTATCGCAGAACTTATGTTGAGCCGTTCTGTTCTACCAATGATCCCGTATCCTTTAGCGTGAGTGCTCGGGGCATTACTTTGCGGTGTCCAAATAACACAAACTTTAGCACTTTTCAAATCACAGAAGATCGCTGTGTCAGGGTAGACTTTTAGTGGATTCCAAAACGGCCTGAAACCCGATATCCAGCTATAGTTTCATTTGATGACGTCATCAGAGAGGACAGTGCGCATGCGTGAACTCAGCTGTTTTGTAAACACCGCTAGTCCGAAAGAAGCTAACACCGCTCTGAACTTTACTTTTCTGTTGCGATATCGGGTTTCAGGCCGTTTTGGAATCTACTAAAAGTCTACCCTGACACAGTGATCTTCTGATTTGAAAAGTGCTAAAGTTTGTGTTATTTGGACACCGCAAATCAGTGCCCCGAGCACTCACGCTAACAAATACGGGATCATTGGTAGAACAGAACGGCTCAACATAAGTTCTGCAATACCACTCCAATTGACACCAAACTGCTATGGGTGAGTAAAACTACTTGTTTTATTGCCGAAAGAAGGCTCAGATTGTTAAAAAAAACGTACATTTTCCTTTAAGTACATGTAATTAAGTACATGCATTGTGGCCATACCAGCTTGTGAGAAGCTCAGCAGGGCCGAGTCTGGATAGTACTTGGATGGGAGACCGCTGAGAAAATCAGGTGCCACAGGAAGGCGCCATTCACAAAAACTGTCGTTGTGTCTTTAGGAAAGGCACTTTTCCCATATTGCCTAGTATGAAATTGGAGTGCGTGTAAATGATGGTGGTGGTCGGAGGGGCCGATAGCACAGACTGGCAGTCTTGCTTCCATCAGTCTGTCCCAGGGCAGCTGTGGCTACAATAGAATGAATGAACGAACAATGAACTGTAAAGAACTTTGGGTGTCTTGAAAGGCACTATACAGCTCTGGAAAAAATAAGAGACCACTGCATTTTTTAATGAAATCAGCATCTCTACATGTATTACAGCCATTCCATTCCAGCGTCTGTTGAATTCCAACAAAAAACACAAAGCTGAGCTACTTCAGTTCTTGCATCAGGAGTGGAATAAAGTCACCCAAGAACAATGTGAAAGACTTGTGGAGAGCATGCCAAGACGCATGAAAGCTGTGATTAAAAATAAGGGTTATTGCACCAAATATTAATTTCTGAACTCTTCTTAAGTGTAAACATTAGTATTATGTTGTTTTAGAATTAATTTGATCTTGTTTCTTTGCATTGTTTGAGGTCTGAAAACATGTATCTTTTTTGTTATTTTCATCATCATTTGTCATTTTCTGCAAATAAATGCTCTAAACAATAATATTTTTATTTAGAATTTGGGGAAAATGTTGTCAGTAGTTTATAGACTCAAACAAAAAATGTTCCTTTTGCCCACATACCTATAAGGAGTAAAATCAGAAAAACTGATAATTTTGCAGTGGTCTCTTATTTTTTTTCCAAAGTTGTCTAAATGCAATGATTAATGAATAAATAATGCAAGATATACATGTTAAAAGCAGCACATAGTTAAGGTTAAGGTACACTTTACTGTCACTATACAGAAATGTGTTCTCTGCATTTGACCCAGGCTCCAATGCCACTGGGGAACCCCATCATCGCTGAGAACTGCAGTGCCCAGGGATCATCTCCAGATCCTGAGTCTTGGTCAGGACTATCTTAGCTGGAGGACTGAATGAATATCTGCAGGAAACACACCCAGAAACATGCAAAGTCTCCACACAGAAAGGCACAAGTGATCTGGGAATCAAACCCGGGATCTTCTTGCTGTGAAGCGTAAATGCTGGCCACTAAGCCGCTGTGTCGCCATACTGTGGAACACTGCAACAACATGCAAAGCAATAACATGTGGAGAAAAGCAGCAATGAATGTTTTCCTATCATAATCATCCATCATAAACATCATAATAAGTCATATTGTTTTCTCACTCGAATCTGTGTCTATAAATTTTTAAAATTACACGCTCCTGAGGTCAAAATTACTTTCATTATAATGTTTAAACACAGGCCTAATTCTGCTCATACAGTTGCTGTGTGACTAGCATCCTCACCTCACAGCATGAGGCTCCACTGTTTTATTCATGGTTCCCGTGGAATTTCCCTGTGTACTCCATTGTTGCATTGAATACACATTTACAAATCTGGGTCAAATGCAGAGAGAAAGTTTCAGACAATGAAGTGTAACCTAGAGCTGGGCGGTATGACCAAAAATTTATATCATGGTATTTTTCAAAATTATATCGGTATCACGGTATATGACGTTTTTGTTTTTTCATGCATGACTATGTGTTAACCCCATTTCCTAATAATTTAGAGAATAATTACTGCAGTAAATTTGACTTGGTAAAACATATCTGGGTCCAGTGCTTTAATCATCTCCTTGAAGCTCCTTTCTCAACAGGACAAAGTTCCATGTCTAAATGGACAGCATTGGTAATCTCGTTCCACCGTTTGCTTTTCTTGTCGTAGGCGGTCCCCTTAGCAAACACATCTTAGAGTGACGTCTGAGTCGCTACAACTTTAGCCCGACAACATTACAGAATGTTTGTTTGATCAGCCCCAGATTTTTTTAAAGCCGAAGTTCTTCCACACGACTGACACGGCTCGTCTTTTCAGTATAAGTTTCTGTTTCTAACAACAATGTCCATGTTGTTCACCGCTCAACACACACTGTAGCCGTCTCCCAATTCGAGGGTTATTGATCCATATGCGTAATTTGCATGGTGCGTGTTGTTAGCATTAGCGTGAGCAGCGTGTCTGGGCTCTGCGAGAGGCTCCGTGGACTTTTGCAGCTTTCAGAGCTGCCGAAAAAGCAGCCGAAAAAGCAGTGGAGGCTGCAGCCCTCGAATTGGGACACAGTTTAGGCTTCCACCGCTCTCATGCCACTGCAAAACAGTTCCCCGGCGCGTTCTGTGTTCTGTGTTCCCAACGTTTTGTAAGCACACACTTATCAGTATTGCGGTAAATGAAAAATTCATATCGTAAAAAAAAAACAAAACAAAAAAACACTGGTATTCGGTATGAACCGGTATACTGCCCAGCCTTATTTCCGTAATAAAACAAGTTGTTTTACTCACCCATAGCACTTTGGTGTCATTTGTAGCACTTCCGAAGATGTTTTAGATTTGCGATATCCGTAACGTGAGTTCTCGGGGCACATGTTTGCGGTCTCCAAATTAACACAAACTTTAGCCCTTTTCAAATCATAGAAGCTCAATGTCTTAGTCTACACTTTCGTTTGAGTCAAAAGTGGCCTGTAATCCGAGATTTATCCATAATTTCAAGTAGATGAGGAGGACAGTGCGCATGCGCTCAGTCACAGCTGTTTTGCAGACACAACTCACGTTACGGATATCGCTAATCTAAAACATCTCCGGAAATGCTCCAAATGACACCAAAGTGCTATGGGTGAGTAAAAAAACTTGTTTTATTACCAAAATAAGGCTCAGATTGTAAAAAACGTTAATTCTCATTTAACCTTATTACTGTCTACTCCAGATGTATGTCTTTTTCACCTAAAAATACAATAGCTCAATTGTTATTGCGAGTTTCTGAATCATTTTCCATGCCCTCATTGGCACACTAATGACTGTGAGTGGAATTCAGCAGAGCAGCCAACCTATATCCACATCCACACGGCTAATGCAGTCTGAGAGGGGGATCTCTTCTGAGCGCGCTGGGCAAATATTAGACTGTCCTTGACACATTTTGTATCTCGTACTTAAGGAATCCCTCAAGACACTTTGCACACGCCGTGGTGTGAACGGGCATTGTTCAGGCTGCTCCTAATGCAGTTTAATGGACATGAGTCATCCTCACATTTGTGGTTAAAGGCAAGAAACCTCGATGTGTTAAACAGGGCTGAATATTCTTCATTTTAACATTTTAAAATACTTGTGAGATGTGACAGAGTGATCAAAATTGCTATTTGATGGTGCGCAAATAGCAAAGTCTGCGTACTCTACAACAAAATACCAAATATATCCAAACTTACTCTACTTTAGACTTCAACAAACTATATCCTAATATTATGAAATACACAGGATTACTGTATCAAAAGACCTGTAGTCAGACCCCCCAAGATTTCGCGGGCATTTTTTGTGATTGTTGCGGGCTAAAATGCCTGAATTTGCGGGAGCTTTTCCAAAAAGTTGCGATGAAAGTTGCGGTGCTTTTAAGGTTTTTGTTGCGATTTTGTTGCGGGAGGAAGTGAAAGTTGCGATAAATAGTTGCGATTTTCGCTTTTTGTAATTAAAATTTAGTAATATTTTGAATACTGAGTTATTACTGACAAAGAATAATACAAAGACACAGAGATCACAGATATGGTCCTAAAACAACCTTACCAACATTGAAAATAAATTACTACTAGGAGGGGAACTGTTTCGTGCGGTCTTTTGCTGTTATTTTTGTGGGCAAATGGCGGCGCAGACATGTTTCTTTGCCATTAGAAGTTGTGTCCCAATTCCCAGAGCGCGCGGCTCGGAGCGTGGTCCGAAGGGCATGTGCGCCACACATTTCGCAGAACACCGGCGCGACGACTGCTGTCCCACTTCTTTTTTGTCCCATGCGCAGTTAACACGCAGTCCGAAGACCGCAGTCGTTAAGCGGTCCCGCGGACTGCAGTCAGGGCTGAGCAAGTGTGCACCTCCTTGACTGCAGTCTGAGCCCCCTTCAGGCCGCGCTCCGAGCTGTGCGCTCTGGGAACTGGGACACGGCCGCAGTTTTGTTTCGTCACACGGAAGTAAAGCAGAATTTTGCGGCTTCCAAACTCAAACCTTTTAGCCGCCGAGAATATGAGGTTGGGTCCTATGGCTCGCAGATTTGTGACGCGCAAAGAGGAGGCTGTGGTGACAGATAGGCTGAGATCCAGATATGCGTTTTGTGCATTTATTACAAAAAGAGCGCACACAGCTATGACAGCGCAGCAGGATGAAATGGAACTCATGAAAACCAGCAGGATGAACTGATTAACGTGAAAGATGAATGAATGGTTTGCGTTCAACAAAAAATACGGCTACACCCCAACCCTGACTCTCTCCTCTGTGTGACAGGTGAGCGCGCGCTTTTACACGCACACACTTCCGTACGTGCACACACCCACACTCACGTGACCCACCGCCTCTGCCGCACACACACACACACACACACACACACACACACACACACACACACACACACACGCAAACGCACCGTGCACCTCATCTCAGTTATGTCTCCTACACAGAAGGAAGTTGGTCGGCGTTCAATACGTCGCCGATGATTGGTCAAAATTAGGAAAAATTGCGGAAAAGTTGCGGAGATTGGTCAAAATTGCAACACCGCCCTGAATTCGCGGGGATTGGCTGAAGTTGCGTTGAAGTTGCAAATCGCAACATCGCGAATTCCTGGAGGGTCTGTGTAGTGTGCACTTTAATCTGTTTTTAAAAAAAGGTACTATAATCACCTGTTTTGCCAGTGCAACAGTATATGGACAGGCCTCACGTGAAAGCTCAAAACCTCCAGAATTCCCTCCCTGAGCTGCAAAGGCTGCACTAGCACTGACTCATGGTTGGCTGCAGGTATTTGTCTTTAAGTAGTGACCATTCAGATCAGAGAGTCTGTATTAAGAACTGTGTTTAGTCTAATGGAACTGGCAAGCCAAATGAGACTCTTGTGAGACTCATATGAGGCTCATGCTGCTCTCTGATTGGATAATCGCCTTGAGAAACAAAACACAAAATTATAACATCAATAAATGGAACATCCTGTTAGTAAAAGCTTTATTTATTTTGAACATGTTTATCTCTGGAGGCATTCATATGAAATTTCAAAATCAATCTTAAATACACATTCATTTAATTTAGCACTTCATATTTATTGTATGACGCTGGTGGATCTGGACATGTTCAAAATGTGTGCTGCAGACTGTATTGTGACATGAAAAGACATCAGAATCTGTTCCCAAAGCCGCTCAGCCTTGATTTGTGTCAACAAATATCTCTTGGCATTTACGTAAGAACCAAAACAACCAGAACTACTTTCACTTTTCTTTTCTCTGAATGCTTGGATAAGGTGTAAGGTGATAAGGTGGCAACAGTGGAGAGGTAAGCGTTTGGAAAAGACAAAAAAAGAAGCTAATGTATACATACTTTGTCTTGAAAAGGTATGAGCAGACAGGATAACTGGGCAATGAATCGGATTAGAATCAAGACCAAGATTCAGTCACGTTTAATTATCAATGATTTCGTCAGGCCTTTTTTTAACGGAGAGACCAGAACATCCTCTTTCGGTGTGTTCAGCTTATATCCATGACGTCAATACTTAAACACATTTGTATATTGTTTTTGAAAAGAAAAATAATGAACTGAAAATCTAAAAGAGTCTGGGGTGGGCTGGATTTTGAAATCAAACCTTTTTAAGTTAATTTTGTTTGTTTGCACTTAAAGATTTGATTTTGCACAGACCTCACCATCTTCAAAAAAAACCTCAAGACCCATCTGTTTAAAGCTGCTTTTAATGTTTAAATTATTTGCTTTTTTTTTTTTTCATTTTGTTTTATTTTTGACTGTTTTATGGACTTATTTTATGGTATTTATTGTATTATTATTATTATTATTATTATTATTATTATTATTAATTTTATTTTTTTATTATTTACTTTAGCCGTCCAATAAACACTCGCCATATTTTTTGGGCATTTTTTTCTTGATTTTACAACTGTATATAGCTGTGATTGCACATCTTGGGGCGGCAGTAGCTCAGTTGGTAGAGCGTTTGTCCACTGATCCAAAGGTTGGTGGTTCAAATCCCGCTCTTGACATAAGAAACATCAGTGGTTGAGCGGTCAGATCCACTGACCCACAGGTTGGTTGGTACGATTCCAGCTCCCACAGATGAATGCTGCCGTTGTGTCCTTGGGCAAGACACTTAACCCACCTCGCCCCCAGTGTCTGCGTACACTGGTGTGTGAATGTGTGTGTGAATGGGTGAGTGGTTCCTTGTTGTAAAGCGCTATATAAAGATGTGACCATTTACCATCTTATTTGATATTGTATTTTATACTTTCTTACTTACTTTTCTATTTAATTCTGATTTGTACATATACATTTATTATCTTTTTTTAATTTTTATAATTATGTCTCATTTGACAGTGGTCTATTGCTCTTATTTTGCTATTCCATCTATGTTTTTGTTACCCTCTTTTATTATATTTAATCAGTGAGCCAAACAATTTCCCTTGTGGATCAATAAAGTTTGTCCAAGTCTAAACATTTTTTGATGTTCTGAAGACGACCTCACGAGAAGAGTTTAAGAAAAGTGTGAATGAATGAACTCCTCTGGGCTTACTAAGTGTTGGATTGAGTTGCAGTGCAGAGAACGGGGGCTTGTCGAGGCAAGTCTCAGCTCTAGTTAAAGATCTCCCGGACCTCCACCGAAGGGGGAATACCACACAGGGACTGCACTTTGACAATGCCCGACAATGCCACTCCAGTGACCACGGCAAAGTATGTAGAGAAGTGTCTGACCAAGCCAATGGCAAAGAAGTAACAATAATTCAAGGATAGATAGACCTTTATGAATTTTGGATAGTGCTTTGGATGCACCAATCCAAATCCAGACCAATCCTTTTTCAGCTCCGATACAGATATAAATACTTGACTTTGTGTAAATGCTGATACTATTACTAGTGTCGGGATTGAGGTTACGTTGTTGATGAGATACGAATATTTATCTCCCTCTGTTTTCCAAAATAAGGCGTCCGTTTACACGTTTTACTTCTGAAAACGAAGGAGAACGCTGTGCAAGCCAAACAGAATCACACTTTTGTGATTCTGATTGGCTGCCTAAAAATTGGTTTATCTCACTTTACACGCAAACGCCAAACCGTACTTTTCCAGAATCTCCACTCTAGTTTTTAGAAAGATTGGTTTTCAGAGGCGGATTTGCAGTTTGCGTGTAAAAGATGGGTACAAACGAAGGGAAATGTCTTAGTTTTTAAAAATACCAGTGTACGTGTAAACGGGGCCTGAGAATGGCCTTAAAAAGGTTCACTGTGCAAGTCTTCAGGTGGAGGGTCGGCCACCTCCTTGTCCCCATGGAAATATTAGTTTGCCTTGATTATTCCACACTATGGAAATGGACTTCTTAATCACAATGGAAACAGGTTAATGGTCAGATCTATGGAGAAGCAAGTCTGCCTATGGTAAGAATTCATTCACTCATTTTTAAGGCATTTTTGAGCTAAAAAACACCTGTAATTGAACAAATGCAAGAGAGATTTGTTTAATAGTAATACAGTCATACCTCACCTTACGAAAGACCCAACTAACGAATAATCCAAGTTACGAAACGTCTTTACGTAAAATTTTCGTCTCTGAATACGAAAGAAAATTCAAGTTACGAAACGAGAAATCTCAAAAATTCAAGTAATACGTGCTCGGATGCACAGCAGCCCGAATCCCCCATTGCGAAACTACTTACGAAAAAATCACGTTACGAAACCACTTCTGGAACGAATTAATTTCATAAGGTGAGGTATGACTGTAATTCATAGCATTTATATAGCGCCTTTCATGACACCCAAAGCGCTTTAAAGTTCATTGTTCATTCACTCCACACTTGGTGGTGGTAAGCTACTTTCTGTAGCCACAGCTGCCCTGGTGCAGACTGACAGAAGCGAGGCTGCCAATCTGCACCATCGGCCCCTCTGACCACCTCCAACACTCACGCACACTCAACTTTCATACTAAGGACACAACGACAGTTTTTGCGAGTGGCGCCCCCCTGTGGCACCTGGAATTCCCAGCGGTCTCCCATCCAAGTACTAACCAGGCAGAGCCTTGTTGCTGGGCTTCTGATATCTGACGAGATCAGGCTTTGACAAGTAGGTACGGCCACACTGTGCAACATTCCAGGCAATGAAATAACATCTCAGTGGAGACAAGCAAAAAGCAGAACCTCCACTTTAGAAGTTACATCTCACGCCATTAATTTATCACAAACTGGATCCAATTGTAGTACGCAGTTGTTATTTATCTTGCAAGTAAATAATTTCCCTTGTGGATCAATAAAGTTTGTCTAAGTCCAAGTAACTATTGAATATCTTTGTATGAATAAAAGTTCAAACACTCTGAAATGCCATAGGCTCACATCAGCCAGTACATCGTCTTATTACCTCAAATTAAAGGCCCAACCAGGATATTAGCTGAACCAATATGATGGAAATATTAACCAATCCGGCCAAATATCCAGGATTGGTGCCGATATTCTATAGCAGTGTCGGTATTGGTGCGCCCCTACTACTTTCTGCAGGTAAAGTCCCCATTATGTTGCTTTTAGAATACATAATGATGCCTCACTCTCAAATGGACTTGAGGTGTAATCCTTCTGACAGGCCTGTCCAGAAGATTCTGTATGTAAAAATAGATTCCTCATCTCAGGTGCACTATGAGGTCTCTGCCGCCTGCTGGTATCCATGGAGATGTTCCTGGGAATGCTCCATAGTATGGCATTAGACATATCTATCTCAAAGTAGACAAGCAAATGGCACCACCAGGCCAAGTAACAGGTCAGATCTCTGGAGAGGCAAGCCTGTTAACAGTAAGAATGCAAGTTATGTTTTCAATAATGACCTGTAATTGAAAATGAAACAAATTTCTCAATGAACTTAGTTAAATGAAATGAAAAATGAAATGAAATTGATTTATTCATTTCGAGCAGGTCAACACAAGGAAATAAATACATGTATCTAATATACAGTCAAATACATTTGTTTTTTTGCTCCAAAAGGAGTGGGAAGAAGAAAACGTATTGAATCCCACCCCGGTCTTCCAAAACATAACTTAAATTACTGATTTAGCTTCCTTGTCAATGCCACTGTAAATTCCATGCTGTGGCTTCTCCATGGAGACAATCAGGTGGCGGACGCTCCACCAAGATTCAAGGTTCAAGATTCAAGATTGTTTCTTTGTCATATAGAGGATCAACACAAGGTCAACAATGCAATGAAATGCTGAGGATCAGAAGAACCGTTGGCTTGCTAAGATAGTCAAGAAGTACTAATAGCAGCAATAATAGTACATGGTAAAAAAGTGTTGTAAAAATTGCAGGGGAAGAAGTAAACAATATAATAAAAAATATGTAATAACATATAATAAAATACAAAGGTACAGGTAGGATTAAATGAGGTGTAAGTAGAGTATTTCAAGTAAGGGTCAAAATGAGGGTTAATAAATAAGATAAGGTAAGATAAGACTATTGATCTCACACAGGAGAAATTTACTTGCCACAGTAGCTCCAGGCAGGGACAGTTTGAACAAAAATAAAATAAATAAAATAAAATAAAATAAAATAAAATAAAATAAAATAAAATAAAATAAAATAAAATAAAATAAAATAAAATAAAATAAAATAAAATAAAATAAAATAAAATAAAATAAAATAAAAAAAAAAATAATAATAATAATAATAATAATAACCAGGAGAGTATGAAGAAAAAAAAGATATTGCAGGTTTGGACTATAAGTGATGCCTCAATATGAACCACAATCCTCAATGCTGCTTTAGTCCATGCAGAAATCACTACAGTATAATTCAATACAGACTACTACATTAAGTCATCAAAAAATACTGCTATGTAATGTCATATTTTCAAAGTAAATTAAAATTTCACTGTCAGCACCACTGTAGCTTGTCTTGACTCTGCCAAAATCAAAAAACCAAGACAATTCCCAAGTGCAAACATCTGTCTAATCCACGCAGACACACCCCACACACAGCCACACACCCCCACCCCCTCCCGCATCCAGGGTGGTGGGGTGGGTAGGGGGGCGTTGACGCGACCCGTGCGCCCTCGTGTCCACTCCTGTCCCCAAACGCACCAAAACCAGCGCCTTACCTGCGACATCTGCGGTCTGAAGTTTATCTCCTTTAGATCCACGGAGCCGGGCGAGAGGTTGTGCAACATTTGGCACAGCAGAACCCCGTCCCTCAGGGCTTGGGCCAGGTCAAACACCGCCGCCGAGGGCCACACGACGCGGTGGTTCGGCGGTAGCACCTTGCAATCGATGAGCCAGCGACCGCATTGCCTCCACTCTTCCATATCTGCGTCGGGAAATCCCAAAACTAATCCAAAATCAATGAGTCCAAAAACGCTTGGTTGTATGTTCCAGTGATGTTAAGCAAAATAGGGTTAACAGCAGTAGTAGTAGTAGTAGTAGTTGCAGCTGGTCATTGTACAAGCAGACCAAATCGGAGTAGGATTAAACTTCCCCAAAACGGCGTGGCTTCTTCCAGTTACACAAATAAATCCAATCGTTAACTACAGCACGTTAATTATTCACTATCACGATTAAGAGGGCAATGTGGCAACTTTACATGCGGAGGAAAGCGTGCCAGCGTGCCAACTCGTGCTTGACGCGATGCCCGTTGCGCGTAAAAATAATCCAAAAATCAGTAGCAGGAGCGATCGAAGCGGTTACGACAATTTTCTCCTCTTCATTCTCACTGCAAACTTTACTTCCACGCGTGTTCGCTTCCTTCCAGAGTCGCGCTCGTTGTTGTTGTCAGGAGACAGCTGGAGATGCAGCGGTTACACTCGGGTCCACTGTCTCACATTTCCCCGAAAACAGCGAAAACGCGCCACGGCGTAGTCCGAAAAAGGCGTAGTTTATCCAGAAAACGTCGCCAAATCCTCAGGAAACACAGAACAAGGGTGATGACACACGAGGGTAGGTTGGTTACAGCGTTAACCCACCATCCTCTTGTCTTGTCTGTCCACGGCGCGAGCGTAACGCAGCCCCAAAACGTGTCCACGCGTAAAAGTGTTTGTTTTTGTATCCAGCGGTACGCTACTTTTACGCGCGGCGGTTCCAAACGTTCCCTGCGCGCACTCACGAGCCCCACAGCTTTGATTTGCAGTGATTCGTGCCGCCTCCCTTTCCTTTCTCTCGCTTCCTTCCGCTCGTGTCCCCACACTCGCGGACGGAGACGTGGGAGAGACGGGCGGAGTGGAGACACACACGAGGAGGGCGAGCGAGGGTCGTGGAAAAGAGAAGAAAGTCCCAAAGCGGCGCGAAGGCAATGGTGGAGGGGCGAGAGCGTGGAAAAAAAGACACGGCTTAGCCCACGCACAACTTATTCGCAATATTCGTTATTTGTGGAAGTAGCTCCACGTTTCACGGCCGGGACTTTCAGGGATTGGGTTTGTGGAGTGAGAGCGGAGTGGGAGAGCTGGGGGGCGTCATCTGGTGGAGGAATTCGAGATGTGCATGGGCTTATTTTATTACAGTGAGGCAGAGGTCGCGTTTAGTGATAAAAAACACTTGTATGGTGTACTTTTTATTTGCACATGGACAGTGCATAACAATATTAAACAAGAACAAAGATGCTGGTGTCAGGATATAACATTTATTCATTTATTTAGTTAGTTAGTTTAACAACAGTTAAAATAAAATTGGGAAATAATAATAAAGTTGGAAAATAAAATGTGTCCCACCACGGAATCTGAGCCCGCAAGTCGTCTCGGAGGCGTTTTGAGTTATTCACAGATTCTGAAAGTACAGGTTCTAAGCTTTCCAATGATGTCTTAGGGCCCGTTTACACGAGAACGCTTACGGGTAAAAACGACAAAATATTTTATCGAAGTGCCTTTCGTTTACACGGTGACGGCGTTTTTGGGGCCTAAAAACGCAAAAATTTGAAACCACCCTCCAGAGTGGAAAAGTTAAATACGCTCCGCTGTAGCGTCTCCATGTAAACTGCCCAAGACGCAAAACTGGTCAGATCTGCTCACGTCGGTACACGTTTACGTCACATAGATGCGGCATACCTTGATACACGGATGTTCAAGCTGCGCTAGCAGCTCTAGTCAACATACAAGAGTCATTTCAACAATTGTATAAATCGCACCCACACACGTCTACCGTGTACAAGTCTTTCTCACACTCTCACAGCCACACAGAAGGCCAAGACAAGCGACTTCCGCATGAGGCACTTCAAATGTAAAACCCGATGTGATTTTATATTTTCTAATTCACTGTAATCCTCCTGTAATGTCACTATTTTCAGTACAATATTCAAAAACATGTAAACAAAAGTACAAGTCACTGAAATGTTTGGAGCGGAACTTAACAACTAATTTAAAACGCAACTAGAACATTTTATTTAGAAGTTTTACCATTCTCTTTTCCGGTACAGTCGTGGTTAGAAATGTAACTTGACGCTGTTGTGATGGGGGGTTTTTTTGTTTTGTTTTTCAGTCCAGCGCCTCCCTTCGCTGGCTTTTGCGTCCACTTTTGCATCTTCGTATAAACACGGATAAGAAATTGAAGACGAGACGCCACTTTTGCGTCTTCTGTTTTGATCGTCGCCATATAAACGTAGCCTTACATGTGAAAATCGGACCATATTTTAAAAAGTTGTCTCTATTTGAAAGCAGCCATACCACATTTTCTAAATCCGAGAAAATCCTTCTCGAAGTTTGGTCTCTTCAGCCTTCCTTGCCTAAGAAGCATTTTTGAAATTAAAAATGTATGTTTTTAACGTCACTAATGCTGTTATCTGAAACATGGAGAGGCTTCTTCATGATCTCAACTAGCACATTATGCAAAAAAACGAAAATCACAAATTTTGAAAAAAAAAAAAAAAAAATGCATTTCCTGAGAATGCTGTAATGCGCCCTCAGCTTCCGTAGTGGGACACAAATATGAGCATGCATCAAAATTATTTATCTTAATTTTGATGCATGCTCATATTTTATTTTCCAACTGTTTCTGAAACTTGCGCTGTGACACTGCAATTTCCCCATTGTGGGACAAATAAAGGGTTATCTTATCTTACCTTTAGTTTAGTTTTAGTTTAGTTTAGTCTTTATTTGAAAAGGAACAATGTACAGAGACATTAAGCTCATAAAACAAAGATGATCTGCACCAGATTATAGCTACATAGTTAGTTTCCATCTGCAGTCCCTGTTACATTAATAAATTACAGTGAAAAATCTCAGTCAACAATAAGAAACATTCACACGGACACATTCTCACGCCTTCACACAGGAACACAGATAAAGACACTCACATAAAAGTGGATAATTGAAAATCAGCACTGCACACATTCATTTCCTTTTTGTTCTATCCTGTTTGTTGTGTTACTGAGGGGTGCCAGATGTATGTGTGTTCTGTGTGTGTATTTGTTGTATGTATGTATTGTTAATGTTTTAAGTGTGCATGACTGTCACTATGAGTGAGCCTGAAAGCATGTAAATAGTGTAAATAATTTTGTATGTACATTGTTTTAACCTGTTTTTTTTCTTAAATTGACAATCTAACATCTGTCCAGAGACTGCAGATGAAAACTAGCCTCTTGGCTAAATGTGGTACATTTACAGGAATGTTCATTAATGTACACTGTCCCTGCCAAATAAATAAATAAATAAAATAGTCATACATACATGTTCAATGCAAAACACCATACAAGGCACACATTTCAAAAATAATTACAAGTATTTACAAAAATCTTCATCTTTTAAAATTCATACTCACCTACCATTCTACATTTAGGCGCTCTTGCTTCACAGCAAGAAGGTTCTGGGTTCGATCCCCGGGTCGCCCAGACCTTTCCGTGTGTGTTCTGTGTGGAGTTTGCATGCATGGTCTGGGTTCGATCCCCGGGTCGCCCGAGCCTTTCTGTTTGCATGTTCTCCCCGTGTCTGGGTGGGTTTCCTCCGGGCACTCCGGTTTCCCCCACCAACCCCAAAACATGCACGATAGGTACTCCAGTTTAGGTCCTGACCAAGCCGAAGCAAGAAGATCATGGAGATGGTCCCCGGGCGCCCTAATGTGTGTGCTGCCCACTGCTCCTAATATATGTATATATATATAGGATGGGTTAAAATGCAGAGAAGAATTTCTCCAGTGTGAGATCAATAAAGTTCACTTCTTCTTCTTAATTTATATCAGTCTTTACATAGCTTATGGTATATCAAATACCAATAGAAATTTATTGATTTATACAAATTGAATTTCTCCTTTTACTATTTATGTATTTATTTATTTAAATTAGGACAATGCATATTAATCAGCATGTCAGCAGAGAGCTTCAGTGTAAATATGCCGCAGTTAGCACAATAGCTAATTTACACCCGTAGTCTTAAGGCAGGTAAGAACAAAACACATTCACACAAACATAATACACAACAGACATTACACCAAGAGCATGTAGGTGCAATAGATCATTTTCAAAGCTACGTCATCACTGAATGCGCACGCATTGTTGACTCAAAATAAAGCCACTGCCGCCATAAAACCCCAGCAAAGATATAGAAGAGAAGAGAAGAACTTGACGTGAAATAAAGAGAAACAGATGGAATAAATGATAGTTCATATCATTCAACTGACATACACACAAGTGAACACCTGGGCAAATTACCCTAAACAAGCAGCATGATTAACTAGCAAGCACAGGACACCGCAAAGCTCACAGACATATTAACCGGGTAACCTCTATGACAGACACATGTAAACGGACACGAATAACTTTGTTAAAATGCATGATAAGTTTTCGTATGACCATCATAAATGGCATTTGACATGACTGAGATCACATCTGTGACTCGTGAATTAAGTCGTAGTATGTTACTTACCCCGCAACGCAAGTGCAGTTGGCGGTCAGAACGTAGTTATCGCGCTTGTTGATGATAGCCCAAGCATTGTACATGGTCGTCTTGTGGCCTTGTCTTTGACTGGGGAGAACATCAGATGCCAACACGCAAAACTCCCCATCGATATCGTGGTATTTTACCTCCTGTACATAGCCACACACGGCAAACTGGTAGGCATCCATGGATTTGTATGCGCGCACTTTCTCTCTTGTATACACGCTGGGCTTCTCGACTAAATAACAGTGGATATCTGGCCACTGTAAATCTGGCCACTTTCTGCGGTCGTACTGCCACTCCGTGATCGCATAAGGATCTGGTAGTCGAACCCTGTTGCTCAACATGAGCTCTTGAATGTAGCTTTCCCTATAGTTCAGATACTCCGCTATGGTTCGCCATGGTTGATTCTGGGTCAACAATGCGCACACATGCCGGTGACGTCACGTCTGTTTACTAACGGTAAAGGGGCCTATAGACCCATCTCAGAGTTTACGCGGCCCCAAAAGTTAGAATAATCTACATGTGTGAGCACGTCTGGTTAGTTTTCAACCAATGTTTCAGAGCCGTTTTAAAGGCTGAATCAGTGCCACAGTTCCTGACGTGGGTTGGCGGTGTGTTCCATGTCTGTGAGCCTCTGATAGACTCCACCATTTGGCCAAATTTAGTCCTACGCCTTTTTATGTTACAGTCTCCTCGGGTCGATGCTCTGGTATTTACTCGGTCGCTAGGTTTTTTACCTATAAAATCCAGTAAAGGAGGAGGAGCAAGCCCGTTTGAAACTTTTAAAAAGGAGACAAGCGTCCATAAATATCTGATAACTATCAAAATCCAAAATGTTATACTTACTTAAAGGCAAATTAACGTTTTTTTACAATCTGAGCCTTCTTTCGGCAATAAAACAAGTAGTTTTACTCACCCATAGCATTTTTCTGTCAATTGGAGCAGTATCGCAGAACTTATGTTGAGCCGTTCTGTTCTAGTAATGATCCCGTATCCGTTAACATGGTGCTGTATCATTTGCTCGGGGCATTACTTTGCGGTGTCCAAATAACACAAACTTTAGCACTTTTCAAATCATAGAAGCCCGATGTCTTAATGAAAGATTTCGTTTGACGCAAAAGTGGCCTGTAGTCCGAGATTTAGCCATAGTTTCGAGTAGATGAGGACGCCAGTGCGCATGCGCGGACTGCTCCCGGGACCCAAACATGAAACGCAAAGCTGAAAACTATGGATAAATCTCGGATTACAGGCCACTTTTGCTTCAAACGAATTCTTACATTAAGACATTGAGCTTCTATGATTTGAAAAGTGCTAAAGTTTGTGTTATTTGGAGACCGCAAAGTAATGCCCCGAATACAAATGCTAACGGATGCTAACGGATACTGTGCTGACTCTTGTCAGTAAGTATTTGGCGCCCCTAGTGGTGCTCTGAGTTACTACATGTGTTTTTAGTCCTGCCTTTTCATGTTACGTGTCAGTAGTGGACCAAGCATTAGACCTGCAAGCACCCTGTAAAAGTGCTCCTCCACAGACAGTCAGTTGTTGAGCCTTGAAGTGGAACCAACAGTGAGTTTTTGTTGCTGTTTGACATTTAAGTTGTTAATTGGTAGTATAATGTTGGAATTTATGTTTGACATGTTTGAATTATGTTGAAACAAACACTATGCTAATCGGAATGCTAACCGGGAAGCTAATCGTTAGCAATACCTCAGCTAGACTGCTGACTCATCTGGTTCATTGTTAAGCCTTCGTGCTAATGCTTTGTTTGTGTGGGAAACGATGCTATTTGCTGCATTTACGTTGCTAATACTTACCTGTGCACACAGTTACTGTAAAACAAAGATGTTAACTTCAGTTATATTATACTTACCTGATTTACAATCTGTAGAGGAAGAAAATTGTGGACAATCTGTTTTATTTCGATTGAGTCATGGTATGTATTTGTGTTTCATTGTGTTTCAGTTTTACAAAAAAGTGGAAAAAAGAAAGAATAAAGAAAGAAAAGAAATGAGAAGAGAAATCAAATATACTAACAAACTTCAGTAAACGCTGTCACGCAATCACACTGGAGTCAAGCCTACTGGGTCTTTCTTCTTTTTGTTCGCTATCTGTCAGCATAATGCGGCCTGTGTGTTATCAGGACAGAATAGTAAAATGTTGACCACTCAGCGAGGGAAGACAGTTGAATAACTGTGAACAGCACGCAAAAACGTCTCAAGATGAGCAACAACGGCCGCGAAGAGCATCCATCTCAGGTGGAGACAAGATCTTGTGTCTCAGCTTCACACAAATCCTCCAGATCATCAACCCAGTCATCTGTCAGCGCAGCTGCAACAAGGGCCAGGGCTAAGGCTGAAGCGGCAAAAATTAAAGTATCCTTTGCTGAAAAAGAGGCAGCTATGATGAAAGAGAAGGCTTCAATAGAGGCAAGTCTTCATGTGTTAAAGCAAGAGAAAGAAGCTACTGCGGCATCAACAGAGGCAGCTATATACGAAGCGGCCGCAGCAGAGTTCGAACAAAGCAAAAGTCACACTCTCAGTGAGTTACAGGATTTAACTCTTGATGATCCAATGAAACGCACCAAAAACTATGTAGCAACACAGCCATTCGACACACATGCTCCACAGGAGCTACAGGTGCCTAGTCCACTGCCACCCACTGTTCACCATAGACTAGTGAATACCCAACCTTCAATCAATAAGGTACAAGGTTCACTGTATGAATCTTTTACTGAAGAAATTGGACACATAGCTGCACCTACTGAACGCCATGTTCCTCGCTCTTCTCCAGAGCCATTTGTGCCAAAGCAGAAATACTCGCCTCCAACATCACAAACACATGTCTTAGCCCAGTATCTCATGAGGAAAGAGATGGTGAGCTCTGGACTTCTTGCCTTTGATGATTGCCCAGAGAATTACTGGGCATGGAAAGCCTCTTTCCTAGCAGCTACGAAGGAGCTAAACCTATCTGAGCAGGAAGAACTCAACCTACTGGTCAAGTGGTTAGGGCCCAAGTCATCACTTCAAGCCATGCGGATTAGAGCTGTGCATGTACATAATCCCAGACAAGGTGTGTGCATGGTATGGGAGCGCTTGGAGGAAACTTACGGAAGTCCAGAGGTGATTGAAAATGCTCTGCTGAAGAAACTAGATGCCTTCCCAGCTATCTCTAACAAAGACACACACAAGCTCAGAGAGTTAGGCGACTTGTTAAAAGAGCTACAAGCTGCAAAGGCTGAGGGATTCCTGCCTGGACTTATGTACCTCGACACAGCTAGAGGGGTGAATCCAATTGTTGAAAAGCTACCCTTCTCACTGCGGGAACGCTGGATCACACAGGGTTCCAAATTTAAGGAGTGTTATCACGTACCTTTCCCACCATTCAGTTACTTTGTTGATTTCGTATGCTCCCAAGCTAAGACCCGCAATGACCCCAGTTTTGCATTCAACTTTTCCTCCATCCCCAGTCAATCCAGAGGTGAAAGGGAACAAAAACACATGCAAAAATCATTCGTCACAGTTAGGAAAACTGATGTTACAGCCACAGTTGGTGCATCGCAGGATAGCACAGCTGTGAAGAAAAACGAACCGGACAAAGAATGTCCTATACATAACAAACCTCACCCGCTGTCAAAATGCCGTGGATTCCGAGGGAGACACCTTGATGAGAGAAAAGCATTCTTGAAAGAAAATTCAATTTGCTTTCGATGTTGTGCCAGCACCAAACACATGGCTAAAGATTGCAAAACCACGGTACAATGCAGAGAGTGCGAAAGCGACAAACATACCTCCGCGATGCATCCTGGTCCAGCTCCGTGGTCATCTGGTGGGCAAGCTAGACACTCAACTGGGAGCGAGCAAAGCGGGGAGCAAAGTAGGGAGAATGAAGATTCTGTATGCCCTGTTGTCACTTCCAAGTGTACGGAGATATGTGGCGACGCACCACGGCCTAAGTCCTGTTCAAAAATCTGCTTGGTTAAGGTGTATCATGCCGACAATCCAAGTAAGCCTCAAAGAGTGTACGCAATACTCGATGACCAAAGTAACCGGTCTTTAGTGAAGTCGGAATTCTTCAATCTGTTGGGCATTAACGGCACCACATCCCCATACACGCTAAAGACATGCTCTGGCAGAATCGAGACTGCGGGGAGGAAAGCAAGCAACATCATCGTGGAATCTCTTGATCAGAAAACCAAGGTTACACTTCCCACCCTGTTAGAGTGTAATCACTTGCCTGACGACCGATCAGAAATTCCAACACCTGAGTGCACCCAATATTTCCCTCACCTCAGACCAGTGGCTGATAAGATCCCACCGCTTGACCACAGTGCACCCATTCTTCTGCTGCTGGGCAGGGACATTCTGAGCTTGCACAAGGTACGTGAGCAGCGCAACGGGCCACACAATTCGCCATACGCGCAGCGTCTTGACCTCGGCTGGGTCATAGTAGGGGAGATGTGTTTGGGTGGTGCTCACAAGACTGAGGAAGTCAATGCCTACAAGACACAGGTCCTTCAAAACGGACGTTCTTCCTTTCTTAAGCCATGCACTAACAGCATCCACATAAAGGAGAAGCCCGAGGGACTGACTCAGTGCGAGCCTCAGTCGCCCTCACAGGCCTTTCAAAAGACAAGTAGGGCTGGTCTCGGAGACGGAGTGTTTCAGAAAACACCTGAAGATAACAAACCAGCCATGTCAGTGGATGACAGCGACTTTCTGAGAATAATGGAAAAGGAGGTGTATATGGACAATGAAAACCACTGGGTTGCACCCTTACCTTTTCGTTCTCCTCGTAAGCCCCTTCCCAATAACAGAGAGCAGGCCTCTCAAAGGCTCCATTCTCTCCAGCGCTCATTCAGAAAGAAACCTGAAATGAAACGGCACTTCTTTGAGTTTATGCAGAAGGTAATCAACAATCACCAGGCAGAGCCAGCTCCTCAACTACAGCCAGAGCAGGAATGCTGGTACTTACCGACCTTTGGCGTTTACCACCCCCAGAAGCCAGGGAAAATAAGGGTTGTTTTTGACTCTAGCGCTGAGTACAACGGAACGTCATTGAATGATGTGCTTCTTAGTGGACCCAACCTCAACAATACACTAATTGGTGTTCTACTAAGGTTCAGAAGAGAACAAATTGCTGTCACCGCCGATGTAGAGCAAATGTTCTATGGGTTCAAGGTCAGAGAGGACCATCGCCATTTCCTCCGATTTCTGTGGCACAAAGATAATGATCCGGACAAGGAGATCATAGACTACTGGATGACTGTGCATGTGTTTGGCAACAGCCCATCACCAGCAGTGGCAACATATGGGCTGAGGAAGGCTGCAGAGCAAGGAGAGGCAGAACATGGCAGTGATGCAAAGGAGTTTGTCTTCAGGAACTTCTATGTTGACGATGGACTCACATCACTGGCCAAGGAGGACGAGGTTATCAGTCTCCTACAGCGAACCAAAACTCTGCTGGCGGAGTCCAACTTAAACCTGCACAAGATAGCTTCCAATAGCCCAAGGGTCATGGAGGCCTTTCCTGTTGAAGAACTAGCAAGTGACCTTAAAGATCTAGACCTTGGAGCAGACCCCTTGCCCTTGCAGAGAAGTTTAGGTTTGAACTGGGAACTCCAGACAGATATTTTCACCTTCAGAGTCTCAAGAGACATCAAACCATTCACTCGGAGAGGTATGCTGTCCACCATCAACAGTCTTTATGACCCACTTGGATTTGCATCTCCCATCACCGTCCAAGGCAAAGCACTGGTGAGAGACATAACTGCAGAACAGTACGAGTGGGACATGCCCCTCCCACCAGAGAAAGAGATGCAGTGGAAAGCATGGATCAACTCCTTAACAGACCTGGAGCAGGTTTGCATACGGAGATCATACCTTCCAGTCTCTGTATCATGCTGTACATGGATAGAACTCTGTGTTTTTGCAGATGCCTCGACTCTGGCAATAGCTGCTGTAGCTTACCTGCGTGCCCTGGATTCTGAAGGAAGATGGCATGTAGGATTTGTTATGGGCAAATCAAAACTCGCTCCTTACCCCATGCACACCATTCCGCGCCTAGAGTTGTGCGCAGCAGTCTTGGCTGTTGAGCTGGCTGAAGTGATCCAATCTGAAATTGATATAGAGCTACATGCAGTCAGATTCTTCACAGATAGTCGCGTTGTACTAGGCTACATACACAACAGTTCACGAAGGTTCCATACCTACGTAGCTAACCGAGTAGCTCGTATTCGTGGATCTACTGAGCCGAAACAGTGGCAGTACGTCTTGACTGACCACAATCCTGCAGACCAGGGAACCAGGCCATTCCCGGCATCTCACCTCTCATCGTCCAGTTGGTTGCTCGGCCCCCCATTTCTCAGTCAGTTGGCCACTGACCACGATGACAAAGCTGAAACGTTTGAGCTTGTTGACGCAGACTCAGACAAAGAAGTTCGACCCCAAGTGACCTGTCTTGTAACCAAGGTAGCGGAACAGGCTCTCGGTGCATCAAGATTTGAACGCTTCTCTTCTTGGAAGAGTCTTGTAAGGGGCATGGCAACTCTCATTCATGTAGCCAAGTCATTCTCAGGAGTGAAGAACGGTGACGGTTGCAAGGGATGGCATCAATGTAGTCAGCTGCTCAGCACAGAGCGTTCTCAAGCGAAGACGAGTGTGTTCAAGGCTGTGCAAGAGGATGCTTACAAAGAGGAGCGGAAATGTTTGACGCAGGGTACCAAAGTGCACCGAAAAAGTCCCCTTGCCAAGCTTGACCCCTTCATCGACGATAGCGGACTGCTTCGAATTGGAGGTCGGATACGCAGGGCAGACTTAGAAGATCAAGAAAAACACCCACTCATCCTACCAGCCAGTCATCATGTGACTACGCTTCTGGTCCGACATTATCACGACAAGGTAGCCCACCAGGGTCGCCACTTCACAGAGGGTGCATTGCGCACTGCTGGTATTTGGATAATAGGTGGGAGAAGACTCATCTCCAGCACCATATACAAATGTGTCGCCTGTAAGAAGTTGAGAGGAAAGAGAGAAGTTCAGAAAATGTCTGATCTGCCAGCAGACAGGCTGGCAACAGATCCACCCTTCACTCATGTGGGACTAGACGTTTTCGGCCCATGGACTGTCATCACGCGGCGGACACGAGGTGGAGCTGCTGAGAGCAAGAGGTGGGCAGTCATTTTTGCTTGTTTAAGTACAAGAGCAGTGCACCTTGAGGTTATTGAATCCATGTCGACCTCGAGCTTCATCAACGCCATGAGGCGCTTTCTAGCCATTCGTGGACCTGTCAAGCACTTACGGTCGGATAGGGGCACAAATTTTATAGGTGCATGTCGAGAATTGCAAATTAATACAGACGACCCTGAAATCAAGACCCACTTACAAGAGCAAGGATGTACATGGACCTTCAATGCTCCCCATTCCTCACACATGGGAGGAGCTTGGGAAAGATTAATAGGAGTGGCAAGGCGCATCTTGGATGGACTGCTACTGAAGGGTAGTGCAACCAGATTGACTCATGAAGTCCTGTCAACCTTGATGGCTGAGGTTATGGCCATAATGAATGCTCGTCCTCTGGTCCCAATTTCCTACGATGTAGAGGTACCTGAAATACTCTCACCTGCCACACTGCTTACCCAGAAAGCAAGTGTTAATCCTGCACCCCTGGGAGACTTCGAGTTGGATCATCTCTGCAAGGTACAGTGGCGCCAGGTCCAGAACTTGGCGGACTCCTTCTGGAAGAGATGGCGATCGGAGTATCTGGCAACACTTCAGCCACGGAGGAAGTGGACTTTGGAGAAGCCTGACCTCAAGGAAGGTGACATTGTTTTGATAAAGGACAGTCAAGCAAACCGTAATATGTGGCCTCTGGGACGAATAGTTAAGGCCATTGCTAGTTCAGACAACAAAGTTCGTAAGGTAATAGTGAAGACTCTTAGCCAAGGAGTACTTAAAGAGTACCTTAGACCTGTTAATGATATTGTTTTACTTATGCGGGAGAAGAAAGGGTAAATTGTGGTATACATGTATACCAAGCGGGGAGTGTGCTGACTCTTGTCAGTAAGTATTTGGCGCCCCTAGTGGTGCTCTGAGTTACTACATGTGTTTTTAGTCCTGCCTTTTCATGTTACGTGTCAGTAGTGGACCAAGCATTAGACCTGCAAGCACCCTGTAAAAGTGCTCCTCCACAGACAGTCAGTTGTTGAGCCTTGAAGTGGAACCAACAGTGAGTTTTTGTTGCTGTTTGACATTTAAGTTGTTAATTGGTAGTATAATGTTGGAATTTATGTTTGACATGTTTGAATTATGTTGAAACAAACACTATGCTAATCGGAATGCTAACCGGGAAGCTAATCGTTAGCAATACCTCAGCTAGACTGCTGACTCATCTGGTTCATTGTTAAGCCTTCGTGCTAATGCTTTGTTTGTGTGGGAAACGATGCTATTTGCTGCATTTACGTTGCTAATACTTACCTGTGCACACAGTTACTGTAAAACAAAGATGTTAACTTCAGTTATATTATACTTACCTGATTTACAATCTGTAGAGGAAGAAAATTGTGGACAATCTGTTTTATTTCGATTGAGTCATGGTATGTATTTGTGTTTCATTGTGTTTCAGTTTTACAAAAAAGTGGAAAAAAGAAAGAATAAAGAAAGAAAAGAAATGAGAAGAGAAATCAAATATACTAACAAACTTCAGTAAACGCTGTCACGCAATCACACTGGAGTCAAGCCTACTGGGTCTTTCTTCTTTTTGTTCGCTATCTGTCAGCATAATGCGGCCTGTGTGTTATCAGGACAGAATAGATACGCTACAACATAACTTTCTTCAAACAGCTCCAAATGACACCAACGTGCTATGGGTGAGTCAAACGACTTGTTTTATTACCGAAAGAAGGCTCAGATTGTAAAATAACGTTACTTTTCCTTTAAGATGTTACAATAATGATACTGTAAAGGCTTTTTGTCCAACGTTTTCAATGTTTTCTTGAAGAGAGACTTCAGAGAGGCTTCAGAACAGCTTCTGAAGTGTGAGACATGAATGCTCGTTTACTTATACGCCTAATAAAGAATAAATAAAGAATATGGCAAGTGTGTGTTAAACCTTCTTTTATTGGCTTATTTACTTAGACTTAGACAAACTTTATTGATCCACAAGGGAAATTGTTTTGAGCTCACTCATCAAATATAATATACAGAGAGGGTAACAAAAAATAGATAGCAAACAAAGCAATAGACCAGTGTCAAATAAGACATAATTATAAAAATTAAAAAAATGATAATAAATGTATATGTGCAAATCAGAATAAAATAGAAAAATAAGTAATAAAATATAAAATATATCAATGAAACTACACCTGTAGTTTCTGAGCAGACTGGCGGAAATACTGAAAATGTGAATGAAATGTATATAAATAAATTGTCCAAAAATAAAATATTCAGATAGCTTTTCCTAGTGGTTTTAATTTGTATTTTTGTGTGCTCAAATACGAATGTGTTTCAAATGAACCCACAGCCTTTTCTGCAGGGCTCAAACTATAATAAAAAATACTTAAGTCCTGTTTGGAAATGTAGAAAGTAGAAAGTACAGATACCTGCTCTCAGATGTAGTGAAGTAAAAGTCAAAAGCGTCCACTTCAAAATGGCCTTAGATAAAGTACAGATACCTAGAATTTGTACTTAAATACGGTACTGTGATTGGATATCTTATTTGATATTGTATTTTATATTTTATTACTTATTCTGATTTGTACATATACATTTATTTTTTATTTTTATAATTATGTCTCATTTGATACTGGTCTATTGCTCTTTTTTTTTGCTATTCCATCTATTTTATGTTACCCTCTGTTATATATTATATTGTGATGAGTGAGCTACTGTACTGAAAACAATTTCTCTTGTGGATCAATAAAGTTTGTCTCAGTCTAAGGCTGCATCCCATTATTCTGTTTTACCCCTTCCCCTTTATCTACATCTTTGTCTTGCCCCTCGATTTCGAGCTGAGAGGGCTCGGGGTACGAATGTTCCCCTAAGAAATGGGACGCCACTCGATTACCGTTTGCGTCATCGTCTCTCGCCTCTACCTGACTGCTACGTCTACAGAGGCGACAACAATTGACGCAAACAAACGTAAAAACAAATGTTGAGGATTATCTGGTACCTCAGCTCGACAAAAAAACTAGCTTTGTTATGCATGAAAGTTCGATGAAAACGATAACGTCGGCTAAACGGACATCACTACAATTAAAACCGCAACAACAGTTCACTAAAAGTAACGTAGAACATAAGCCTCGTAATTGTAAACCTGCTAAACTGTTAAACGATAATTACAACTACAGAAAATACATTTATGAGACTCCTTGGCTGGTCGATGTGACGCTGCCATCCTGAGCCCAAAACCTGCCTGAGCTTGTAGGCGTACCGCTTCGTTCCAAGTTTGGTCGAGAGCTTACTTCGTTTCAAGGGGTATGTAACCCTCGGTCGTGGCCGGAGCCCTTTATCAAAATTAGAATCGGGACACCCCTTGCCCTCACATGAACGCACAAAACCAAGGGGTAGGGGTAAGATGAAGGGGTAAGACAGAGAAATGGGATGCAGCCTAAGTCTAAGTCTAAGTACTTTACTACTTTTACTTTGTTACGTTTCACCGCTGAGGCTTCACACTTGTTTACACATTTGTTTAGATACCAGACATTTCTTTATGAGATGTGCAAACCTATAAAAATATACATACGCAGATTAGAATCTCGGTTGGTAAATGGTTCCAGTGACTCACAGAGACAGGAAACGTTCACACATTTCAGAGTTGTCTACTTTTCTGGCAGTAGGACAATATAAACACATTGCTAAGCTACTGATATATAGATTCTCAAACTAGTTCTGAAAATATGGCCTACAGAGCTGAACAACACTGAGACTGAAAAAGATGACATTGTTGGAGAATATGTTGATTTTTCCTCAATAGTTTTAGAACGGTCTTGATATCACAACTTTAACATTATTAGGTTGTTTTTCTGATCTGTGTTATAATGTTGTTTTCTCATCAGGAACAGACTTAGAGTTGTGTTTTGCTTCATTCACACATTTTTAACGCACAAACCCTGAGCCGTAAAGCTGGTCACGTGATCGGCTGTAGGCATGGAGACATTTGTCACAGTGAGGGACAGGAGGACACTGGACGAACTGCTCTCCATGATGGACACTCCTGCTCACCCACTGCACCAGATCATAGAAGGACAGAGGAGATAATCCTCCCTACAACTGTACAACAACTCACCCTTATGTCACAGATAATACTCCCTACAGCTATACAACAATTAAATCTCAAGTAACGAATAACCTTATGCTCTGTCAATCAGTATATTATTGCACTGCCGTTCTTGTCTCTTGTATATTTTTATTATTAATTACTTTTTTCCATCATTGCCTGCATGCACTTTTCTTTCTTGTTCAAACTGTCCTGGAGCTAATGTGGCAAGTAAATTTCTCCTGTGTGAGATCAATAAAGTCTTATCTTATCGAGCTGTGATTTTATACTTTATTAGAAGAAGAAGAAGAAGAAGAAGAAGAAGAAGAAGAAGAAGAAGAAGAAGAAGAAGAAGAAGAAGAAGAAGAAGAAGAAGAAGACATGCTGTATTTATCCCCGTAGGGAAATTATTTCTCTGCATTTGACCCATCCTTCAGGAGCAGTGGGCAGCTCGTCTTTCAGGTGCCCGGAGACCCATCTCCATGATCTTATTGTTAGGTTTGGTCAGGACTTAAGCTGGAGGATTTGACCTATTTTGGGTATTTTTGGGTTATTACTTACTTACTTACTATTTTTTATTTTATATTGACTTGTACATATACCGGTACATTTATTTATATAATTATGTCTTATTTGACAATTCTTCAGTCTTGCTATCTTATTTAGAATTTATTATTATTATTATTATTATTATTATTATTATTATTATTATTATTATTATTATTATTATTATTATTATTTTATTATATTGTGATGAGTGAGCTACTGTGTCCAAATAATTTCCTTTGTGGATCAGTAAAGTTTGTCTAAGTCTAATTTAGACTTCAGTTCTTCTCTTAAATTGAAAACACACTGTTCCCCCTTGTGATGTCACGTGGTGCATGATAGAGAATGAGTTCCACTGTGTTTTTAAACTCTATACGCCTTCACTAGAATCATTTGGATGATTTCAGCTTTGGAACCACCAATCTATACTGAGCAAAAGGTAAAATGAGCTGTTAACTTGAAAACTACCGCTTCATGACATCACAAGGTGGAACAGAGCATTTTGAGCTTTGGAGATGTAGATAGACTAATAATAAAAGCATTACTCAAACATGTGGGAATTGAAAAAAAAACAAAAACAGAACTCTGGGTTTGTTTTTGGGGAGGTAACAACATTATAACCTGGTTTAAAGCTCACAAGAATCAATTTTCTATAATGCAATTATCTTTTAAAAAATTCTGTTAATCCTGTTGAAATTTAGGCTAAAATATAACACAAATATAAAACAAAACATGCCAGAAATACTATGTGTACAAGATTGAGTTCAAATAGATATGGCCGGGTAGAAAGACTGTTTAAAATTGCACATTTTAAATATTTGTTTCAGATTGGAAAACTGAAGACACTGGGGCGCCGGGTTATTGTATTTTTTTTTACAAAGTCCAACCGAAAAGCAGTCTGTGCGGAAGAGCCTCTATCCACCTCAGTTAGAATCGTGCCTGCACAGAATGAAAGTGTTTGACGGTAAGGGGAATGACCACAAACTCGATTACGATAAGAAATAGACTTGATACTCACGACTGATTCTGATACCACAATGATAAATAAAAAAACTCAACTTATTTAGACAATAGTGATTTTACTTCTTACTTTCTTTTATATTCCCATGTGGTCCTATATCTGTGTACTCCCTCAGTGGTCCAGGTAGGTTCCACAGTGGTCCATGGGCGTATACTCGTCTATGTGCTCTTAGGCTACGTTCAGACTGCAGCCTGAAGTGACCCAAATCTGATTTTTTTGCCCCTATGCGCCCAGTATCTGATCTTTTAATGACAGTCTGAACGACACAGATGAGATTTTTTCAAATGCGACCCAGGCCACTTGGATATGTGGTCCTAAAACCGATACATAACCGATCTTTTGACATGCGACTTCAGTCTGAACGGCCAGGTCGTATTCATCTAACCTACACGTCATCAACAAGCGACAAACGTCACTATTCTGCCTTGAAGTAGGCGGAAACTGAACAGAACTGGACCATATTTTGGGAGACAAGCCCAGTGTTGAGCCGATAAAATTGTGTTACTAAAAAGGAATCCTGGCCCAAGAAGAGTCCAGGTCCCGCACCTAGCGCAGTGTTGGAAGAATTACTATGGTGTCATCAAATATGATGTTATCAATGACTCATGTCTGTGTGTTTAATGAGAATTAACGTTTTTTACAATCTGAGCCTTATTTCGGTAATAAAACAAGTTGTTTTACTCACCCATAGCACTTTTGTGTCATATGGAGCACTTCCAGAGATGTTTTAGATTAGCGATATCCGTAATGCGAGTTCTCGGGGCATATAAGTCTCCAAATAACACAAACTTTAGTACTTTTCAAATCATAGAAGCTCAATGTCTTAGTCTACACTTTCGTTTGAGTCAAAAGTGGCCTATAATCCGAGATTTATCCATAATTTACAGCTTTGCATTTCATATTTGAGTCCCGGGAGCTGAGAGCGAAATAAGATGTGACTCCGCACATGCACACTGGCCTCCTCATCTACTCAAAACTATGGATAAATCTCGGATTACAGGCCACTTTTGTCTCAAACGAAAGCGTAGACTAAGACATTGAGCTTCTATGATTTGAAAAGTGCTAAAGTTTGTGTTTTTTGGAGACCGTTAACATGTGCCCCGAGAACTCACATTACAGACATCTCCGGAAGTGCTCCATATGACACCAAAGTGCTATGGGTGAGTAAAACAACTTGTTTTATTACCGAAATAAGGCTCAGATTGTAAAAAAACGTTACTTCTCCTTTAAGAGCTTTCTTTATCATTAGTACAGAAACAGAAACAGAAGTACAAGTGCAAGAGATTTGTTTTATCATGTTGTTTCTTTTCACTGCTGTGTGTGAACTTTTAAGATGTGTTTTTTGCCCCACCCCTGTAAACTCCCATTCATGTTTTATAATAAAAGGCAGGAGCTGAAGTGTCCCAGCGGGGAACTGCGAGCGGAGTCTTGGAGTGCTTATGCTGGGTCACTTCTCCCCTAACTTTGACTGCCTGCCTGGTTCTTAATGTCTATAGATGTGTGTAGGAAAAGAGGTGATTTCCCTCACAGCAGCCAGCCCAGCTAGCCACTACCCCACAAAACGCCATGGCCAAAAACCTTGTCCTCCATCTCAGTCTTCTCCTTAAAACAAATAAGCTGTACATGTTCTGGCTCTGGTACGACAGCAACTTTAAAATCTCCAGGCGCTCAATGCTAGTGTCCATGTTTAGGCGACTTCCGTAAACACTGAGCACGCTCGCTGCACGTGACCTCGTCGTGTCCTCCAAGGCGCATGCGGGACACTTTTGGGGCGTTTAAAGTTCACACTGGAGATCACATACAAGTCGCATTTAATTGGAAACGTGAACGACGTCGCAAAAAAATCTGATTTCACAAAAAGAAAATCCAAATTGTGCTTTAAGCCCTGCAGTCTGAACGTAGCCTTTTACTTGTTCTGGCACAGCTCAAGATCATTCTAAAGACATTCAGGAAAGCTTCATTTCTGTCCTGTGAATGTGACTTTTTTAGTATCGAGACCTGCTCAAATGAGTATCCAGTTTTAATCCTAGTTTTTGTATTGGTTAGTGTCTGATTTTTGATCATTCTGACAACCCTAACTTAGACTTAGACAAACTACTGATCCGTAAGGGAAATTATTTGGGTACAGTAGCTCACTCATCAAATATAATATAATAACAAAGAGTAACAACAGTAGATGGAATAGCAGAAATAAGACTGAGTTGTTGTACAGTTGTAGGGAGTATTATGTCCTCTGTCCCTCCATGGTCTGGTGCAGTGGTTGAGCAGGAAACTCCAACTTCTATTTTATTGTTACTTATTTTTATATTATTGATATGACATTATACAGCCTATTGAATTGGAACGCAAAGAGGTCGGAACTCGTTAGACAGATTACAATGTCTACTTCCTCCTTTGGGAAGTCTGCATCATAAGCAGAGCTGGGTCAAATGTGTGCGTTGTTTTCAGTTTATTAGGATCCGTATTAGCTGTCACCTGCTTCTGCAAATGTTTAACTGTACCTTGGGGATAAAAAAAGGAACAAATATGATTCTATTTTCATGTCTTCCTCTCCTCATCAGTTCAGCTCTCACGCCCGCTGAGCTGAGTTGAGCCTCTCGAGTCCCAAACACAGTCGATTAGGCACAGGGCTTACACCGAGTCATGTGACATTCACACTTCTTTAGTGGCTCGCCCAAGTATCACACTGTTTAGTAAAGGACTTAAAGCATACCGAAGTCGACTATGGTCCACATTAGCATCCACTGCGTCAATCAGATGTTTCTTTCTTTTAATCACTTGTGATTCAAAGTCAAAGTCAACTTTATTGTCAATTCTGCCATATGTGCTCGACATAGAGTGAATCGAAATTTCGTTTCTCTCTGTCCAAGCAGTGCAAAAAAAGACAAAATACAATATAAGACAATACAAAAACTATCCAAGACAAAAATCTAAAAGTAGTGCAAAGAATAAATATATACCTATTTACAGATGTCCAAAAATGTGCAGTGTGCATAAAAATGTGCAATAGAATGTGCATTGAAAAATAAAGATAAAAAGATAAAAATGACTAATTATAGCAAAGCTCAAAGTTGATAAGACAAATACATGCGCCTGTGGTCTGAGGGGGTGAGGTTACACAGTGGCAGAGCCGGCGCTTTGCTGGATGCTGTAATTATATATTACTAATAGTGTAACTGTGCTGTAATTATAGAGTTCACATTATGAATGTGCTCATATATAATGTACAACAGCTCTAACTATAACGCAATTAAACATGGTCCCATCCATCCATTATTTTCCACTTATCCAGGCCGGGTTACAGAGACAACAGTCTGAGCAGGCATGTCGAGACTACACACTCTCCACACTTTCTACACTTTCTACACTCTCCACACTTTCTACACTTTCTACACTTTCTACACTTTCTACACTCTCCACACTCTCCACACTTTCCACACTTTCTACACTCTCCACACTTTCTACACTTTCCACACTCTCCACACTTTCCAGTTTCCAAACTTTCCACATTTCTACACTTTCCGCACTTTCCACACTTTCCACACTTTCTACATTCTCCACACTCTCCACACTTTCTACACTCTCTACACTTTCCACACTTTCCGCACTATCCACACTTTCTACACTTTCTACATTTTCCACACTTTCCAAACTTTCTACACTTTCCACACTTTCTACACTCCCCACACTTTCTACACTTTCCACACTTTCCACGCACACTTCCTCTAGCTTTTCTGGGGGATCCCAGGGTATTCCCAGGCCAGCTGAAAGACGTAATCCCTCCACTGTGTTCTGGGTTTTTCCTGGGTTCTCCCCAGTGAGATGCACATCCACAGTTGCGCGAGCCTCAGCTGCTTCTCAACGTGGAGGAGCAGCGGCTCTACTCCGATCTCCTCCCAGGCAATCGAGCTCCTCACCTTAACGGAGCGCCCAGCCACCCTGCGGAGGAATCCAAAGCTCACGACCATAGATGAGGGTATGAACGTAGATTGAGCGTTAAGTTGAGAGCTTTACCTTTGGACACAGGTCCTTCTTCAACACCACAGCCCGATACAGCGACCGCATCAGTGCAGACGCTGCACCGATCCACCTCACGCCAATGAAATTGTTTTTTTACTCTTTAAATTTAAGTACAGGGAAGGGGGTAGGTGAAAACTGAGCACTCAAGTCTCAAATTCAATACAGGATTATTTAAACACTCATGAATTAATCAGTGTATAAATAAAGCTACAGTTTTGACACACTTTGACAAACTTGTGTGCTGTCATTAGTGCACTGCAGCAGTAAGACCAGATCTGTTTAAATAGTCGACTATATGATGTTTACTTAGACTTAGACTTAGACAAACTTTATTGATCCACAAGGGAAATTGTTTTGGGTACAGTGGCTCACTCAACAAATTTAATATTTGATTTTTTGATTTATTCATCCCCGTAGGGAAATTATTTCTCTGCATTTAACACATCCTTCAGAGGTGCGTGAAAAGTCCCTCAGTCGTCCAGGTAGAATCCATGATCAAAGGAGAAGTTCAATTTGTCAACTGGACAAAGTTTGTTTGGTTGAAAACGTTTCGCCGCTCATCCGAGAGGCTTCGTCAGCTCTGACGAAGAGCTGACGAAGCCTCTTGGATGAGCGGCGAAACGTTTTCAACCAAACAAACTTTGTCCAGTTGACAAATTGAACTTCTCCTTTGATCATCCTTCAGAGGGTAAAAAAAATAGGTGGAATAGCAACCAAAGAGCAATAGACCAGTGTCAAATGAGACATAATTATAAAAATAAAAATCATTATAAATGTATGCGTGAAGAGTCCCTCAGTCGTCCAGGTACAAAAAGAAGGATTCTCTTTTTTGACAAAAATAGCCTCTTTTTAGAGGGGAGTTAAAGAGGCTATTTTTGTCAAAAAAGATAATCCTTATTTGAACAGAAATGGTGGAGTCAGACATAATTTCTCTCCCATCTATAATTCCATTCTTAAACCTAGATGAAACAAACAAAAGAAACAATAGGGCTAGTCAGGTCAGGGCCCAGAGGTGTGAAAAACAGTCGTGTAGGGATGAATAGGGATGCTAATCTAGACGTCAGAGAAACAAAAGACAGAAACCAATAGGCGAGATAGTTTCGGAAAGTGGTTAGCTAGTTAGCTCCTCCCTGCTGCGAGATATAAGCAAGTGTCTTACCAGCACTCTAACCAGAACTGACGAAGCCTCTCGGATGAGCGGCGGAACGTTTTCGACCAAACAAACTTTGTCCAGTTGACAAATTGAATTTCTTCTTTTATCATTATAAATGTATATGTACAAATCAAAATTAAATAGAAAAGTAGTAATAAAGTATAAAATACAATATCAAATCAAATAAGGTGTACAGTCCCAGCTATATACAGTTTTAGGGAGACACATCTTATCCTGTATTCACACTCACTGTTTACATGCACAGGGATCAACACTACAAAGGCGGCACGGTAGCTGAGTGGTTAGCGCTCTTGCTTCACAGTAAGAAGGTTCCGGGTTCGATCCCCGGGTCGCCCAGGCCTTTCTGTGTGTGTTCTGTGTGGAGTTTGCATGCATGGTCTGGGTTCGATCCCCGGGTTGCCCGAGCCTTTCTGTGTGGAGTTTGCATGTTCTCCCCGTGTCTGGGTGGGTTTCCTCCGGGCACTCCGGTTTCCCCCACCAACCCAAAACATGCACCTTAGGTACTTCCAGCTTAGGTCCTGACCAAACCAAAGCAAGAAGATCATGGAGATGGTCCCCGGGCGCCCTAATGTGTGCTGCCCACTGCTCCTAATATATGTATATATATATATATATAGGATGGGTTAAAATGCAGAGAAGAATTTCTCCAGTGTGAGATCAATAAAGTCACTTCTTCTTCTTCAAATCTAAAAGAGAGTCCAAACGCATCACATCAAATATTTCCTTTGCCGTTTCTTATCTCCTGCAGTTGAATGCCTCTCCTAGTCTTAATGTAAATCAAACTGTGCTGTTACATGCTCCGGGGGTCTTTGAAATTCAAACCAAACACCTCATTTGTGTGGTTTACTTTCATTTTGAAAATCCAGTTTAAATTGGACTAAGCCAGTTTCCTGGTTTTCCTGATGTGCATGTTTAAACATAGTGACTGCAGTTCATTCATGCATGTGGTATTAAAAGTCTTACATTACGCAACATTTACTTGAGCTTTCAGACATGTTATAATGCTGTTACTTCATCCGAAACATTCATGTGTGTTTGAATATTTATTCTGTTGCACTGCTTCAGATTTTAGATCTTAGATTTTAGTTTTAGCTTTTTGATAGTTTTTTTTTTTTTTTTTTTTAAATATAGTTTTTGTTTTGTCTTTTGTCTTTTATGTTGTATTTTGTACACACTGTCTTTTGCACTACTTGGCCGGAGAGAAACAAAATTTCGATTCACTGTTTGTTGAACACATATGGCAGAACTGACAATAAAGCTGACTTTGATCTTTGAGTAATCTTGGTTTATTTGTCTGTCTGGATCATCTCCAAAGCTCAACATGCTCCGTTCCACCTTGTGATGTCATCAAGCACTAGTTTTCAAGTTAACAGCCACACTTTACCTTTTGTTTAGTAAAAATCAGCAACTGCAGAGCTGAAAAATCACCCAAATTATTCTAGTGAAGATGTACGGAGTTTAGAACACACTGGAGCACCTGAATTACCACATGACATCACAAAGCGGAACAGATAAGACTTCAAGTACCGGTACCCATTCCGAGTCTTTGTTAGCGTTCACAATTACCCATCCATTAGTATGCACGATGGCCGCTTATTTTCATTTTAAGGGAAGAACTCATAAATATGCAGGGTTTGTGTGTTAAACTTGTAAATTAAACAAAACAACTCCAGGCCTGTTTGCGATGAGGAAACGACATTATAACATAGATTAGAAAGTAGCATAATATGGGCCCTTTAAACTGTAGTTACCCTGTTTGCTTTGCCCTCCCCTTTAACATGCGAAGAGCGCTTTGTGTGGTCATTTTTGTACTCGTGTGGGCTGAGTAATGGCGGAGTATGACGGAGGGGAGAGGCCGCTGTTATGGCACTGATCGATCACTTTATCATCAGGTTTGTGGTCCTCTCTGTTGTATGGACAAGGACACAACGCAGGGAGGTGGGCACTGATGGATGGACTACATGTTTGGAATATCTACACTCTACTGTCTTTGTTTTTCATAGGGGAAAAATATGCTTTAATGCGCTGATTTTTACTGTCTTGAAAACTTGAAAAACAGAACTAGTTCATCTTAAACAGTTTGCAGTGGTCCAAAGTTATTCCTCACTTACTTTATGCATTCTGAGCGTCCTAATTATTCGCTGCAATGGGTTCTGTAAGTGCTTTTCACTATTTTCTTTCAGAGACCAGAGTGGAATTTCACCATGATGGTAATTCTAATTGCAATTAGCATATTAACATGCACTTCTGGTTATCGGGCAATTAAACAATGTCTACACAGCGGACTTATTTTGACCTCAAGAGCTGCTAATACAATATATCTGTACTGGAGCGAGACATTCTGCTCAAATACATGGGAAATTCATGTTCTAAAGTTTCCACAACCATTGCATATCTGGAGTTGTTTTTTCTTTTCTATTTCACATCTGTGTAATCTTATTTATGTAATCTTGTATAGTAGTCACGCTTTTTTGGTTACGCACCCAGTCAAGTTTTCTTTCCCACTGAGAAACACAGAGTAGTGACTCGTGGCTGTGGTTTCGCAAGGTTACGCTCGTAGGCTACGTTTACACATAGCCGGGTATGTTGAGAAATGAATATTTCTCTTCGTCTTTTTTCCAAAATAACAGTGTGCACATAGCATTGTTTTCAAAAAAAGTTTTTGTTTACCAACTCGCATAAATACACCATCGAGCGCCATCATAACTACGCCAAGCCTATGGGTGGCAGTGTAGGAAGAAGGAGAATGCTCTGCAAGCCAGAATGCACTTTTGGTATGTCAGCTGCCTAAAACTCTGTTTATCTCACTTTACATGCAAACACGAAATTATAGTTTTCCAGAATCTCCACTCTAGCTGGAGTTTTTAGAAAGATTCATGGCGAATTCAATGTTTGCGTGTGAAAGATGGGTACAAACAAAGGGAAATGTCTCAGTTTGTCCTGTCGGTACTGTCTCCAGAAGTGTATTATTATCCAATATGAAGAGATGAAACTGGTTCAAGTCCTGGTCCTGTCAGGTCTGCGAGGTGAGGTCCGAGAGTCGGGTACACCAGCTGATCATAAAACTAGTCTGAATCCTACATCCCACTTAAATCTGAAAGTTATGAGCAGTCCATATTAGCACTAGAACAGGTAGACTTAAGCCCTAAGTGTGACCTTAACCCTAACCCTAACCCAAACTTTTCCGCCCAGAAACAAGCAGGCAGAAGCTGATAGAACACAGAATAAAGAACAGAACCGGGTTCTGTGTCAGTGTGTCTGCTGCTCTGGGTCTGATGAGCGGTGTCTTTCCCTCACGTATGTGTCTCCTGTGTGCAGATTTAGGTGAAAGTAAGTATCCATGAGCCAGTGTGTGAATCAAAATTAGAGCCATAGGATATCACTGCAGCCAATGCACTCATTTCAGCTTAAAGCGATAGTGCGTTTTTTTTTTTTTTTTTTTTTTTTTATGTTATGGCTTCCGCTTCAACAGTGACCTGAGATTAACACTGATTCACCCATGACAGCGCGATGTGACCCCGGTTATCCTCCGGTAACGTAGCTCGTAAACGTAGTTCCGGTAAGTTCGCGGGGACAATTTAATAAAGCTTGTTTTTCTTCTCAAAACAACATTTGTCCGAAAATATATATACGCATATATACGCTGCCTGACAAAAGTGTTAGGCCGATAGTCTTAGTCTAGTCCTGGTTTAGACCTGAGTTAGACCTACACTGCGATGAGTCCCCATTTTTGCAATAATATGCCTTTACACATGATGAAATTTGCTTTAACATATCAATAAATTGATTTGTTGTCATTGCCAATACGTCTTGTTATTATTTATGAAAGTTCAGAAATACACAATCGTCCTAATACTTTTGTCAGGCAGTGTATATACGTCCCAAACAGTTGTCCGCTAAAAATTCAGCAGCATATTTCGCATTTGCATATTTTCTCTCGATTCGTATCAATGCGTCCACGTTAGCTCTATTAGCCTGTTCACTTGTAAACATCCGCTTACGGCGGTTGTCGCCGTACCGCATCTGCCATATACATCCACTAAAAGTTAACAGGCTAATACAGCTAATATGCGCGCAGTGATACGAATCGAGAGGAAATATGCGAATGTGAAATATGCTGCTGAATTTTTATCGAACAACTGTTTGGGATGCAAATATACCACTTTTTGGACAAATGTTTTGAGAAGAAAAACAAGCTTTATTAAATCTACCCGCGAACTTACCGGAACTACGTTTATGAGCTACGTTACCGGAGGATAACCGGGACCAGATCACACTGTCATGGGTAAGTCAGTGTTAATCTCAGAACACTGTTGAATGGGAAGCCATACAGATTAAAAAAAAAACCCGCACTATCCCTTTAATGCTTCAAGATTCAAAGATTCAAGATGTTTATTTGTCATATGCAGGATCAACACAAGGTCAACAATGCAATGAAATGCTTAGGATCAGAAGAACCCGTTAACTTCTTTTCTTGGTTGGCAGAAGGGTCCCATTGAAGAGAAGACATACTGCATTACTCCCTTAAAACAGTTCGGACGCACTTGGACTTGAAGTTGAACTCGCCATAACTGTACAGCCCGTAGCTCTGTTTTGATCCATTCATGAGCCTATAGTAGTAACATGGCGCCAGTGGAGAGTTGGGGCTGGGCGGGAGAGAGCGAGCAGCTGAATCACAATAGATCAGGTGTGTGATAAACGTTTATGAAGACCAATCACTTGATTTGAGTTTGCCCCAAGCTACACCTCCAAGATGTACTTCAGATGGACAGAAGCAACGTAATGACTCAAATTTTCTCAAAACTTTCACCTCAGCGCACTTAAAGGACAAAGCATTAATCAAATAAAGTGATATGACCACATTTAACATGATAAATATATGTTTTGCAGATACAGGTTCAATTATAAACAAAATATTAAACATAGAGCCTAAATAAAAACAAAATGATGACTTTTTTATGTAGGTCAAGTTAGGGAGTGTGGCGCCTTCTATTACCCTTTTGAACCCACAATGTATGTAACTAGGACTTTTCTTTCATATTTTTATCTTTTAATAATCAGAACAAAGAACAGGTGTGTGGGCGGAGATAGGGGATAGGTGACCCCTAAAAATTTTCTGAGCACCCAAGCCTCAAATGCAGAACAATGCAAGACTATTTAAAGTGTCCATAGACCATCTCGAAAGTTGGTCCTTTCTGTGCTCAGAAACGCCTCTTCAACTATGCAGCTGTTTTTGATTTATTCATTTACTTGTTTTTGGGCGCCAGAGGTGGAAAAGTTCATGTGGCTGATAACGCTGTCTACAAGGTCACATGATGCAGATCTACATAATGGTAGGCTACATATGCTTATACAGGGAGCATATATTTCTTAAAAAAAAAAAAAAAAAATGCTTCAGGTTTTTATTTTGGAACAATCTAGCTTCATAATTTCTTAAATATAACTACACTTGTATATAAATAATAATTAAATATAACTACACAAGTGCCTCGCTTGAATGTATTCTACAAAGCAGGTCTATAGTGACATCTGCTGGCCAAAAACTACACTGCAGCAAGACAAATAAAAGTTATCGTCTTATAAGTCAGTGTTTCCCAACCTTTTTTGTCTTGTGTACCCCCTGAGCCTTTTTGTCATACCTCGAGTACCCCCTCACTCATACGTGTTGATAATTCTCCGTGACACAACAGATTATTAAATGAAAGTCATTTTATTTCATCTCCTTAATTTGAAAATTTAATTCTCAGGCATTTTCTCTCTTTTCTTTAACTCAAATTTACTCAAATTAGAATGAAATTCCAAAAAATCTCCCCTTGCGCCTGGCAGCGACACTGCTGAGTACCCCCTGCAGTGTGCTTGCGTACCCCTAGGGGTACCCCTGGTTGGGAAACACTGTTATAAGTAGTGCTGTCAGGCGATTAAAAACATTATCTAATTAATTACAGGATTTGTAATTAATTAATCTAATTAATCACATTTTAAGAGTGTGTGAGAGAGCGAGAGATTGTGAGGAATCGAGCTAGTGAACAAACCCACTTTGCGATTGAGTTTGTCAGTTTTTCTGCGGTCACTTTGCTCATTCGTTTCCCAAATTCTGCGAGTGTGGTTTGGTGGTGTGGTAGTTTGGTGGTTCACGCTCGCTCTATCACCGGTAATAATGGAACTTGTCCGGACGTGTTTATCGTTCAAATGATCCATCAGGCTGGAGCAGCTTCGGTGATCGGAAAATTCTTTTTGACAAAAGCTCCAAATCACCTCATTCTTGTTAATAGTCCCGTCTTCGTTCTTTTTATAAATAAACTTGTCGTTCAAAGGCCCTGACAGCAATTTGCTCACCACACACCAAATTTAAAATGCATCCGCACTGAATTGCCACTCATAATTAATTGCATTAATTTTTATAACGCGTTCATTTGCAGTGTAATTAATTAATCAAACAATCTAATAAACACTTTAAACTGACAGCCCTACTCATAAGATAAATAAAATTCCAATTGTTAAAGAGTAAAGCATCTCCCACAAAAATAAACCCCTCTGAATATTTGGGTTGATGATGATAGTTCTGAGTTTGTTTTGATAAATTAATAAGAGGGTAGGGAATCAAAGTTCACACAATGCTAGTGGTCAAAATGTAATTGTAAAGTTATTTATATTGAAAAAAAAAAAAATAAAAGTACTCAAATGCATTGAAAACAAAATGATTTATTTGAATAAAAGTATAAAAATATCATCTGTGCACACTGAAATATTGATATAATATGTTGACGGTCACATGTCAGAGGTCTCAGAGCAGGACTCTTCACTGGACGAGTCCGAGCAGCTGCTGCTGTCTGGGAGGTGGGATGAAGTGTCGCTGCATTCTCCTGGAGCACAAACAACAATAAAACGTGCATTAAAACTTCAGACTATTTCCTCTAAAATAGAAGGCATCTTTTGTCTGTATTAACCTTATTAAACCAGGACTACACCAGAACTTAACTGAGTATATGGAAGGAGACTAGGGCTGGGCGGTATACCGCTTCATACCGAATACCGGTGTTTTTATTTTAATGATACTAATTTTTCATATACCTCAATACTGGTGAGCGTGTGCATGCAAAACGTTGGGAACACAGAGTGGTGGAACGTGGCGCCGCGGGACATTGTTTGAGAGGGGGACTGTTTTGCAGTGGCGTGAGAGCGGTGCAAGCTCAGTGTGTGTTGAGCGGTGAACAACATGGACGGAGAAAATGTTACAGACACAGAGGAACTTATACCCAAAAGAGGAGCCGTGTCAGTTGTGTGGAAGAACTTCGGCTTTAAAAAAAATCTGACACCGATCAAACTACTGTACAGTGGTACCTCACCTTACGAAATTAATTCGTTCCAGAAGTGGTTTCGTAACGTGAAAAATTCGTAAGTTGAGTAGCTATTTCAATGGAAAAAGCCTGATTCGTTCCAAGGCCCCGATCCAAGTTTTTTTTTTTATAGTGTAACTTTTTTTATAGTGTAACATTGTGTTCTGCGTGTTTCTCACATTTGTCTCTCGTTTAAACACTCAAACTTTCATAGATTTTCAACAAAATGTATTAACAGTGAAGTGTGGGGGGGGAGCGGGAGGGGGGAGAAAACTGCGCTCTGACACGTGTGATAGCGCAGCATGACCCGGCGCGGAGCTGATAGCAGGTCTAGACCAAGGTCTAAACCTGGACTAAACCAGGACTAAACGTGGACTAAACCAGGACTAAACCAGGACTAGACCAGGTGGATTAAAGCAGCGAGGAGGGGACTGCACGCAATCTGAGCGCATGAACGCATGAACGAGACCCATGCAAGAGGGGGCTCCTCCTGGTTTAGTCCAGGTTTAGTCCTGGTTTAGTCCAGACCACCGCGGCTCCTCTAGACCTCCTCTAGACCTGGTCAGGTCTAGAGGAGGTCTAGACCACTTGCATGGGTCTCGTTCATGCGTTCATGCGCTCAGATTGCGTGCAGTCCCCTCCTCGCTGCTTTAATCCACCTGGTCTAGTCCTGGTTTAATCCTGGTTTAGTCCTGGTTTAGTCCTGGTCCAGTCCAGGTTTAGACCTTGGTCTAGACCTGCTGTCAGCTCCGCGCCGGGTCATGTGCGCTATCACACACGTGTCAGAGCGCAGTCTTCTCCCCCCTCCCCCTTCCCCCCACACTTCACTATTAATAATTTTGTTGAAAATCTATGAAAGTTTGAGTGTTTAAACGAGAGACAAATGTGAGAAAAGTTTAAATCCAGTCTGAGAAAAGCGTATGTGTGTGGCTGAGCGCGCATTATTTGAATTTTTGAGATTTCGCGTTTCGTAACTTGAATTTTCTTTCGTATCTAGAGACCAAAATTTACCGTGAAGGCGTTTCGTAACTTCAAATTTTCATTTGTTGGGTCATTCGTAAGGTGAGGTACCACTGTATTCTGTAAATGTTGTTGGGCTAAAGTTGTAGCCGCAGGAGGCGACACGAGCGATCTGCTTCACTGCCTCCGTCACAAACACATCCTGGAAGATGAAGAATGCACAAAATTAAGATCTGCGTCCTCTTGCACGTCTGCAGGGAACGTTCAAGTCAGCGCTGCAAAACAAAACGCCACTCGGACGTCACTCAAAGACGCGTTTGCTAAGGGGACTGCCTACGACAAGAAAAGCAAACGGTGGAACGCTATTACTGTCCACTTCGCCAAAGACATGGTACCACTTGGTCCTGTTGAGAAAGGAGCTTCAAGGAGATGATTAAAGCACTGGACCCAGATATGTTTTACCAAGTTGAATTTACTGCAATAATTATTCTCTAAATTATTAGGAAATGGGGTAAACACCTAGTCATGCATGAAAAAACAAACAAACAAAAAACGTCAAATTCCGTGACACCGATATAATTTTGAAAAATACCGTGATATAAATTTTTGGTCATACCGCCCAGCTCTAAAGAAGACTAATAAACAAATACAATGAATTAAAAATGTATATATTCATGATTAACTAATTTAAATCATCTTATTTCATATTTTACTGAAATAGGGTATTTTACTTCTGTAGGATATTAGCTGCTAACACAACATATTGAGATCACCATGCTATCTTTTACTGTTTTGAAAATTATGTATAATTGTCAACATGTTTGACAATTTTCACGTTCATTTTTGATACTCCGAGTCCCCCCCTCCTTTGCTCTCTGTACAAAGTCACTCCCCTTTCTGAGCGTTATATGTGGGATTAATTTCAGAATAAGGCTGCGTCCCATTTCTCTGTCTTACCCCTTCGTCTTACTCCTTCCCCTTGGTTTTGCGTGTTCATGTGAGGGCAAGGGGTGTCCAGATTCTAATTTCGATCAAGGGCTAGAGCCACGACCAAGGGCTACATCCCCCTTGAAATGAAGTAAACACTCGACCAGATTTAAAACAAAGGGGTACGCCTACAAGCTCAAGCAGGTTTTGGGATCAGGATGGCAGCGTCACATCGACCAGCCAAGGAGTCTCATAAATGTATTTTCAGCAGTTGTAATTATCAATTAACAGTTGTTGTTTTTTTTTATCACCTATGAAATTATTTCTGACTACACATAGTTCTGAATTCCCAGGTGCCCGACTCTGGAGTTTGGGGACCCCAAAGGGGCCTAAAATGTGCAAACCAGTGGCTTAAACTATTCAAATGTCCTTTCCATCATGAACCTGGTCCACCCTGTCATGGAAGATTTGCTGACAGGGTGGACAATGACAGGGTGGAGATTTTTGGCTAATGTTAGTATTTAATTAGCATATGTTGGCCCTTCACTTAGCAACATGATTCAGTTAGCAAGCAGACTGTGTACTGTTGAACATGTATATATTTTTTTAATTTTTAAAAGGCTGTACATAAATTCATATTTCACTATGACAGAGTGGACATGTTAAGCTTGACAACATCTAACTACACACCTAATATGATGAAAATTATTAAACATAAGTGTAAAAACTTACTCTGCAACCTGCCACTGCCTCAGTCTCCATTGAAAAAAGACAGCATGCTGGTTGTGATGTCACAGAAAACATCAGTGGCAGTTACCCCAAAATGACAGGGTGGACAGCAAAGTCAGGGACGCATGGAAAATGTTCAATATTTTTATGAAAACAGAATATGCATGATCAAAATGACTTGTTTGTGTATATAATATAATATAATATAATATAATATAATATATTATATTTAGGGCTGTCAAACGATTAATTTTCTTGATCGCAACTAATCTCAGAAATTTCATAGTTAATCGCGATTAATCGTGATTTATTTTGCATGTTTAAAATTGATATCTTGCAGTAAGACCGTTCGAATCTAAAGTTAAACTCACAATGCAAAGTATTTCTCACCATTTTTTTTATTTCAAAAAAGTGCAGAGAAAGGAAAAAGTAACAATGAACCAGTAATAGTGCTTACTTTGAGAAATTGTAAATAAATGATTGAAGCCCGCTCGAGCTGCCTACGGATGCGTAGAAGGAACAAAATACTAGCAAACTCAAAATAGCGCGTTTAACCGACAATGAGTTTAATTAATACAACCAAATGAGCTGCATATGGATGGTAGAATTGCGGAAAATGCTGGCAAACTCTGATCGCGATTAAAAACGCGTTAATATTCCCAGCCCTAATTATATTATATTATATTATAATATATTATATTATATTATATATATGCGATACTGACTGGGACACCAAAAAGACACTTTATAATGACACGGTAATCGAGTGGCGTCCCATTTCTTAGGGGAACATTCGTACCCCGAGCCCTCTCAGCTCGATATCAAGGGGCAAGACAAAGAAAGGGGAATTGACATTACATAAAGGGGTAGGGGAAGGGGTAAGACAGAGTAATGGGACGCAGCCTAAGTTTTGAATAGTTTGGGATATTTCATGGCAAAGTAGAATGAAATCAATAGTGAAATCTGGCTTTTACCCCCATCACCTTCTAGAATCTGAAAATCACACTCACTCTGGAACTTTTTGAACCTGTGGCAGAGGCAGCGGCGCACGTATCTCTGCAGTTTGCGCAGCGTGGAGGGCTGGAGGGTCTCGAAGTCGATCTCAAACTCGTCCGGGTCGGCCTGTCCCAGCGAGGGCTCCCTCTTCTGGATGATCTGCACCACACGGCCCAGCTTCAGTCCGGGTAAACGGTTTATGTCCAGGCTCAGCTTGTGCTTCTCCTCGTACGTCATGGGCAGGGAGTCCAAGTCCTCGTCTGTGCTGGTTCTCGAGAGCTGACTGTAAATGGAAAAAAAAAAAAAGGTTTGTTAAAGGATATTTGTGAATGTGTGAATCATTATATACTGTAGGTTGAACGGCTGTAAGACTAATTCATGTTCTGGCAAAATGTGATTATTTCGGTATAATTCATAGCTGAAGAAAACCGATTATCCATTCTTCATGAGGTTTTAGTTAACACATACATAATCTGTAAACCTGTAGTTAATGTCTCTCCAAAATAATTTATTTCTAAAAATGCAGGATATAAAGAATATAACTAGATCAAAATTGGAATTTGTTTGAACTCTTTTTCTTTTTTTATTGGAAAGGCTATAATTACTCCATATGTAGATTTTTAAAGATCCCATTTCATGGTACAGTGAACCCTCGCTGTATCGCGGTTCACTCTTCGCGGCCTCGCTGTTTCGCGGATTTTTTTTTCCAATTTTTTTTTTTTTTTTTTTTTAAATTTTTTTTATAGTGTAACTTTTTTTTACAGTGTAACATTCTGTCCTGCGCCCTGATTAGCTAAGAGACTAGACCAGGACTAAACCAGGTCTAAAGCAGGTCTAAACCAGGACTAAACCAGGTCTAAACCAGGACTAAACCAGGTCTAGACCAGGGATGGTAGGGACAGAGTCTCAGATTTCCTTCACGAGAGCGCCTGGGTGACAGGAGGTGTGGCCTTTGTTTACTTGCACGAGCCATGGAAGAGAGTGCGAGCCGGACAAATGGAAGAGCCAAGAATCAACATGGACGGGCCGGGGGAGCCGCAGCGGGGAGAGCCGCATTCGAGGGAGCCCGCAGCGGGGAGAGGACACTCGCGCGCACAGAGGAGACAGTGGCTATTCCCCGTCACGCTGAGAGAACGAACCCGACCCCGTCCTAGAGAGCTGTGGAGTATTGGCGACGCATTGATAGCGGTCTGATTTTGGAGCCGGGGTGAAATGCAACCAACTCTTGTGAGCGCAGGTTGGTCTTACCTGGTCTTGTGGTGAGGACTGGTGCTCAGAGGCGTCTGTTAGCGGTTTGGCACTGTTAGCATTGGCTTGAGTCTTGCCCAAAATGATATCCAGGTCGCTTTCCACTCGACTTTCGCACATGGCATGGATATGTGGTACCAAAACAAACACACGTGTCCGCGCACACGTGTCCGCGCGCACGTGTCCGCGTGTCACGTGCCCCCCCCCCACTATTAATATATTTTAATGAAAATCTACAAAAGTTTGAGTGTTTAAACAAGAGAAAAATGTTAATACCAGTCTCAGAAAGGTGTATAATGTGTCTGGTGAAGCGTTTTCAGCCTTAAAACATGTAGAATAATTGTAAAATATAAAATTGTCCTACTTCGAGGATTTCACTTATTGCGGGCTATTTCTGGAACCTAACCCCCGCGATAAACGAGGGTTCACTGTACTTCTTGATGCTTTTATATGGCGCCTTAATGGTTCCCCAATACTGTAAATGAATCCTTCAAAATCAAGACTCAGTGCATGAGATATGACTCTGACTGTCTTCATGAGGCTAAATATGTCTCTGAAATGCTTTATTCTGGGTGTTGTTGCTTGAATGCAAATGAGGAGGACAGAGACAGGCCAGTGCAGCGGGTGGGGGTGTGGCCAAATACGCCGCTGTTTCCTGGATTAGCGGCCACCCACTTCCGTGTTTTAAGAGCGGAGGAAGATATGAGACGCTTTCCATAACAAAAAAAAACACATTTCCACAGAAAATAAAATTAAACCACTGCTGTTTCAGAGGTTCAGAGGCTCGGATAAAGGACATCCGAGCCTGGAAACACTCTCACGTGTCTCCAGGGAAATAAAAAAACGCATCTCGCATTTCGTAGCTCGTCTGTGGTCCAAAATCTCTGGGTGTGATTTCCAGACACGGTGGGTAGACATTCAGACGGTGGGTGGAAACCTTTCCGTGAGTGTGACGTTTGGGCAGTCTTTTTTTCAAACGTGGAAAAGGATCGCAAATGCTCAGTTTACACTTTTCGCAACTTTTACCCATGGGGGGGGGCCCTAAACAGGGTACTCCCCTACCCACATTAACATTCAAAAACCTCAGAAAGTGAAAATGTCATGCCATGGGACCTTTAATGCCGTTGTGCAAGGGAAATCCAGATTTCTGAGCACACAAAGGATTGACAAATATTCAGTGGTCGTTGGTGCCTCTAGGACTTTACAACAGGGGCGGCCAAATAAGTGGCATGGGGTGGGCAGGTAAATACAGCTCTGGAAAAAAATAAGAGACCACTGCATTTTTTTTCTGAAATCAGCATCTCTTCATGTATTACAGCCATTCCATTCCAGTGTCTGTTGAATTCCAACACAAACGCAAAGCTGAGCTACTTCAGTTCTTGCACCAGGAGTGGAATAAAGTCACCCAAGAAAGATGTGAAAGACTTGTGGAGAGCATGAAAAGACGCATGAAAGCTGTGATTAAAAATAAGGGTTATTGCACCAAATATTGATTTCTGAACTCTTCTTAAGTGTAAACATTAGTATTATGTTGTTTTAAAATGAATCTAGTTTCTTTCCATTGTTTGAGGTCTGAAAACATGCATCTTTTTTGTTATTTTGACCATCTGTCATTTTCTGCAAATAAATGCTCTAAATGATAATATTTTTATTTGGAATTTGGGGGAAATGTTGTCAGTAGTTTATAGACTCAAACAAAAATGTTCCTTTTGCCCAAACACATACCTATAAGTAGTAAAATCAGAAAAACTGACAATTTTGCAGTGGTCTCTTATTTTTTTTCCCAGAGGTTTGACATAGCTCCAAGATGGGGGTCTTGGTGTCTTCCACCAAAAAATTATTCATAAAACAAATCACATTTCCAGTAATTTGTTGCATTTTGAGGCTGTCCCAGCTACTTGGGGTAGTTTTGATGATTATAGTTGGTTACCTGGTTTGGTCCTTTTCTAGTTTCGGTTTGGTTTTGTTGGCAGGGCCCTCTGAAAGCGCAGACAGCTGGTCGTGAACGGCTTTGAGCTGAGGAAACATACAAAAAATATTTACAAATAAGTATATGTGATATTTTTCTTTTGTATTATGTAAGGATTAACAAAACAGAAAAAACAGCATTTTTACTGGGGCGACACAATATACTGCCATCAAATCGAAATTGCAGTTTGAGTTGGTGTGATTGTCACATTGCAATAGGTGCCTAAAAAAACAGAATGTTACTTGAAAAGGATATTATGCATTTTTATAGAAAGACCATGTTATGAAATCAATTCATATTTCAGTTCTCAAATGTTAATGTTTTTGAAGTTGACCAGAACTTGATCAGAATCCTACTTTGTAAACAAGTCTAACTGCAGTTGTAATACAGTGGAACCTCACCTTACGAAAGACCCTACAAACGAATAATCCAAGTTACGAAACGCCTTCACGTTAAATTTTGGTCTCTAAATACGAAAAAAAATTCAAGTTACGAAACGCGAATTCTCAAAAATTCAAATAATGCGCGCTCAGATGCGCGCGCTCAGCCACACACATTATACACTTTTCTCAGACTGGATTTAAACTTTTCTCACATTTCTCTCTCCTTTGAACACTCAAACGTTCATAGATTTTTAACAAAATGTATTAATAGTGAAGCGTGGGGGGAAGGGGGAGGGCGGACATGTGTGATAGCGCAGCATGACCCGGCGCGGGGCTGCGAGCACGAGACCCGTGCTCAAACCGTGCCTCCTCTAGACCAGGTCTAAACCAGTATTAACCCATGCGGCTCTTGCATGTGTTCGTTCATGCGCTCGGACTGCGTGCGGTCCCGATGGGAGGCACATCCCCTCCCCTCCTCGCTGCTCGCCTCAGCCGTGACTCCTGAGGTACACCGGTGCTGCTGTTAATAGCAGAGCTAGCATGAAACCAGGAAATAGACCCGCACACGGCGCTTTAATCCTGGTTTAGACCTGGTCCAGTCCTGGTTTAGTCCAGGTCTAGACCTAGTCCAGTCCTGGTTTAGTCCAGGTCTAGACCTGGTCCACTCCTGGTTTAGTCCAGGTTTAGTCCTGGTCCAGTCCACTTATGTTTAAGAGACCTTGTTTAGACGTGGTCTAGACCTGGTTTAGTCCACGTTTAGTCCTGGGTCTACAGTCTCTTAGCCATTCAGGACGCAGAACACAATATTACACTATAAAAAAAAATGTTACACTCTAAAAAAAAAAAAAACTTGGAACGGGGCCTTGGAACGAATCAGGCTTTTTACATTCAAATAGCTAATCAACTTACGAAAAATTCACGTTACGAAACCACTTCTAGAACAAATTAACTTCATAAGGTGAGGTTCCACTGTACTTGTAACAGAATGTGACTTTTTTTTTTTTTTTTTTTCAAAATCGTTCAGTCGTACCACACAACTGTGTTCCTTGCGCCCACCTGTTCGTGCAGCTCTGCCACTCTGTTGGTCTGTTCATCAGAGGAGACAGAGCGCTCCGAAGTCCTGGGGTTTAAAGTGCTGACCGTGGAAATAGAGTCCACCGGTTCTTCAGGCATTTTGGCAAATCTCTGCTCAAACACCCCCTGAGCAGAGACACAGAGCCGGGCTTAGAATGTGCCGAGTGCCGGGGAAGAATGAAACCTCATGAGGAATGGATACCTGCAGTTTCCTCGCCTTGGCCACCACATCGTGAGTTGGAGGATTGTACTTGTAGCAGTTGGAAAAGATTAAACGGACATCTGCTGCAAAGGCCTGTGCGTCTGGGTACTGCCGGGCATCCATTTTTTTCTGCAAATAAAGTTTTATGAATTCATCTGTTCACGTTAACAGTCCTATAATTACACAAAAACGACTCTTGTGCAGCTTTTAGCCATGTTATAATGTTGTTACCTCCTCAAAAACACACCTGGAGTTGTGTTTTCTTTCATTCACACGTTTGAGTCATTCTATATTTTTAGTCTGTTTACAAAGCTCAAAATGTTCTGTTGTTCTTGTGATGTCATGAAGTGGTAGTTTTGAAGTTAACAGCTCCTTTTACTTTTAGTTCAGTAGAAATGGGCAATTTCAGGGCTGAAATCATCCTAATGATTCTAAAGACAGTATATGGAGTTTAAAAACACAGTGGAGTACTTCCTGTATCACCATGGCATCACTTTTTTTGCTACTAGTATATGGCAGTTGTTCCCAACCTTTTTTGGCCCCATAGATTTTTATTTTATTTTATTTATCATATTTCGGTCTCAGCCTCAGTCGCAATATTGTGTTGTGACATGTCTGAGGTCATGGAGAAACACTGACCTCTAGTGGACAAATTTAACCATTGCAAACCAACACACAACCCATGATTTGGATGGGAATGGATCGCTTTTTCCCTCTTGTAGATGCCATCGAAAATGAAACAAATGCCAAAAGTCGCCAAAAGTGACCAATATCACCACTAACGTCACACAATACTCCTCACTACCAAACATTTTTAAGAAATATTGATGCATCTTTCATACTGTAGCAGTTTAGCGCTTGTCAAACCGAGGAAGCGTGTTGAACACTCTGAAGCACTCTGGACCAATCGCAGAGCGGAACATTCACTGACCCAATGAAACACTTCAATACATTGAAGCGATTGACACGCAGAGCGAAGCAGCGGGAGGAGAGACCGACACTTCGGTCACGTAAGCGGCTGCTGCGAGACAGTTTCAGAAAGAACGAGACGTGCTCCGGAGCTCCGTCTCATTTGCCCATTACAAGTAATTGTAACTGCACTGCTCCGTACATTTCAGGCGACCCCATCTGAATTCCAGGCGACACCACGTGGGGTCGTGACCTGAAGATTGAAAAACGCTGGTATATGGTGTTTTAAGAGCATTGTTTGGCCATTTCAAATTCGATACTAAGGAACAGACACAAAACTTGATACCACCATGTTCATAAAAAACACTCTTTTGTTAGACCAGGGGTCGTCAACCCGCGGTTCCAGAAGCTCTTTGTGGCTCTTTCATCCTTCTGTTGTGACTCCTTGTGACTTTGGAAAATAAACAAAGATTATTTAATTACAATGTATTTTTATTTGAGTTTGTTCGTTTTTAAATGTAATTCTAAATTTGTAGATAATTGTAATCTTGTAACAACAACATACAGCCGGGAGTTTCTGCTCAACATTAGCAGAAACAACGCTATGAACTCATACGTCAAAGGGCTACGGGACACACTCAGAGACAAGGGCCTGCTCCGGGAGCTCTCACCAACACCGACCCCGACTCCTAGACCTCGCCCGCAGTGGAGGCGCCACAAGCGTGAGGTGAAACAGAAGCGGGGTAAAAGCAGAGGCGTCCGGAATGCTACGGGTTGGACATTTTATAACACTAGTCACTTTAATTAAGTCTTGTTTGCATTACTGTTCTGATGCTGCTCCCCTGAACCTTGTTTTTTTTTTACTATATGATAGTTGTATTCTAGATATTATTACTTAGTGTTTTATGTTCGCACCTTATCAACGAGACAAGTTCCTAGTCTGTGAATTGTGTTCACTTGACAATGGCAATAAAAGTCTTTCTGACTCTGATGTTTTAGTCATGGTGTTTATTGTCTTGTTTATCAGATGTTTTATGTTCACTGTGGGCCTAGGGGGCGCTGCAATTTCAAATCCTGTGTGTGCAACCTGTACATATGGTTTTTGACAATAAAGATGGCTTTGAACTTTGAACATTAAAATAAAATGTTTTTAATATTTTTGTCGCTCAAAATATACATCACAGCCGCCGATGTGCGACACCCGGCACATATCTGGCAGCCCGGACTTCCCTACACCTACACCTACACCAGCAGCAACATTTATTGAGCTTTTCGACCCCTGGTAGGTAAATGATGGAAAAGTTCCATGGGCATATACTAGTCTACGTCCTCTTATATTCATTATACTAATTCGGAAAAGGTTCATTTCTGTCCCATGAATGTAACTCGTATCGAAACCTGCTCAAATGAGTATCTAGTTTCGAGATTTTCTACACAGTACTTCTGACAACCCTAATCAATACAAGTGTCCATAATCCCATTCACACGTTTGATCTTCTGCAAAATAAACGCAAGTGTGAAAATGCCTAATGCTGTATTCATAATTTTAAAACAGATCCGTTATAAATGCAGGTTTGTATTCTCCTTGTGAATGCCTGTACCTTGATAGTTCCGAGGTCCATGGGGTACTTGATAATGTCATGGTAGTCGTGTAGTTTGAGGGCCTGGGCGTCCACGGGGGAGTGGAAGGGCCAGGCGTAGGCAGAGTGCTTCTTGGACAGCAGTTCCTTCAGGATGTCTGCGCAGTACTGGAGCTGTTCACTTAGATGCCCCGGCAGCTGCGCCTCCTCCTGCGCCGCCCGCTCCATACTCTCCCTCTTCTTCTTCCCCTCAGGCAGGTAAGCGTCTGTGGCCAATAGGTCCAGTTCTTTCCTTTTGTAGGGTTTCCTCTGTGTTAGCACATGACACGACACAGGGGTTGGGGAGGATAGAGGAAAGAAGGAATTTTAATGCATAATTCAGTGTTTTAATGTCACAAAAACACAAAAAAGTGGACATTTTCAGATTTTTTCCTGATTCTTTATTATTTTAACCAAATATTTTTTAACATGAAATGCCAAATTTAGTGTTTTAATTGTAGACTGTGTATATAAATGGACATTGGAACGCGCCGACTAGTGGGTTACCAAATAGGAAGTGAGTACGGAGGAGTTTCTGGTTCAATCGTCTCCGGTTCCAACAGATTTTACATTGAACATTGTCACCTCTCTATAACTGCTACGATGACAATGAGCCATTTTGAGTAATTTTGGTCTTAAAATGATCATATCTGGTGTTTTCATTTCGCTATTTTGTGTGTAAATTAGGGATGTCAACAATTAATCGACTTACGATTAATTGTCGATCAAGACGTTGGTCGATCAAAATGCATTAATTGTAATTCATCGCTAATCACGGACACGCGCACCTGCGTGGTCACGAAACAAGGCAACCGCGCACCGCGCTGCGCCAAGCTCGACTCACAGCTGGTCGCAGGCGCCAATGGCACTGCCCGGTGTACGCGCGGGGCTGCTGAGCACGAGCTCGAACCGCGGCGCCCGGAATGAGTAGTCTCAGCCCGAGCCACAAACCAGCCGCACGAAACCAGCAGCGGCACGTGGTGGTTTAATCCTGGTCTAGACCTGGTCCAGTCCTGGTTTAGTCCAGGCCCAGTCCAGGTTTAGACCTGGTTTAGACCTGGTTTAGTTCTGGTCTAGACCTGGTTTAGTCCACGTTTAGTCCTGGTCTAGTCTCTTAGCCAATCAGGATGCAGAACACAATGTTACACTATAAAAAAAATGTTACAGTATAAAAAAAAAAATTGGGAAAAAATAAATAAATCCGCGAACCGTGATAGAGCGAGGGATTACTGTATTTTGTTATTCAGCATCAATACATTTGTCTGCTTTTTACTAAGGAATAATTAATTGAGGAATATACAATATAATAATACTATGATATATTTATGATTCAGTGTTATGTATACTATAGCTTATATTCTTAAAAACCCTATTGAAACACTAAAATTCAAGTGAAAAACGCCGCTTATCAATTAATTGTAAGTTGATCGATTAATTCATTAATCTATAGTTGATTGACTTTATCGATAATTTGCATCCCTAGTGTAAATAAATCCCTATTCCTAATATGGACTCCAAATTGACCCCTGTAACCGTTAGCATCATGAGCTTCATTTGACTGGAGCCGAACGCTATGGTGGTTATTCATACAGTCTGAGGTTTTAATGCATTTGTTTATGAATCTGAGGATATCTGAGATTCAGAATAAAAACTTCTTCAATACTTTACAAAGATGTGAGTCTGGTCAACTGTGAATCTCCACATTTTCAGATAGATGTGATTGACAGGTGGATTAGCCAATCAGGGACATGCACGGTCTGTCCGTATCAAAACAAATATCAACAAATCTGAGTGGATGGATGTGTTTGGTTCTGGCTTGAGGTGCGACAGAGGAAGTGGTGACCAGACTGATATCAGTCTATAGAAGAAATCCTCACACCATGAGGATCAGCTCCTCCAAATCCGAGGCCATGGTTCTTGACCGGGAAAAAGGCGGTTTGTCCTCTCTGGGTGGGTGGAGAGTCCCTGCCTCAAGTGGAGGAGTTCAAGTATTTTGGGGTCTTGTTCACGAGTGAGGGGAGGATGGAGCATGAGATTGACATGCGGATCGGTGGAGCGTCGGCAGTGATGCGGTCGCTGTACTGGACCGTTGTGGTGAAGAGGGAGCTGAGCCAAAAGGCAAAGCTCTCGATTTACCGTCAATCTACGTTCCTCCCCTCATCTATGGTCATGAGCTCTGGGTAATGACCGAAAGGACAAGATCGCGGATACAAGCGGCCGAAATGAGTTTCCTCTGCAGAGTGGCTGGGCGCACCCTTAGAGATAGGGTGAGGAGCTCAGTCACACGGGAGGAGCTCGGAGTAGAGCCGCTGCTCCTCCACGTCGAGAGGAGCAGCTGAGGTGGCTCGGGCATCTGTTCCAGATGCCTCCTGGACGTCTCCCTCGGGAGGTGTTTCGAGCATGTCCCACCAGGAGGATGCCCCGGGGAAGACCCAGGACACGCTGGAGGGACTATGTCTCTCGGCTGGCCTGGGAACGCCTTGGTGTTCCCCCAGAGGAGCCGGAGGAAGTGTCCGGGGTGAAGGAAGTCTGGAAGTCCCTGCTTAGACTGTTGCCCCTGCGACCCGGCCCCGAATAAGCAGAAGAAAATGGATGGATGGACAAGAAATACAGAGGAGGAACACTCACTTTGACGGGGGGTCGTGGGGGAGATTTGGGCCCATTTCCTTCCTGGCTGCCTAGAAGATAGAAAATAAAAGAAAGTTGTAACAAAATACATATGAAGTCCAGATTGCTAGAATAATTGGGGAATGAATGACGAGACATATGTACCAATATTTTCAGTATTTAGGATATTATGAAAATACTACAATACTATAATCAGTAATTATTTTGTCTCTTTGTTTCATGCTGTGCATCCTATAGAGCAATGACACAACTTGCTGGGGCTATCCCATGTTTTTCTAGTCTGTCAGAACTCTTGGTCCCACTTACTGATGTCAGTAGGTGGTTTTCCAAGTTTTTAAAGTTCATACATCGTAATCAAATTTTTTGTAATTATTATAGTAATGGAAATGTCTGAACTAGAACCACTCCTCATAGCAGGCTGAGTCATCTCAAGGCACCTTTGCTATTTTTTAATCATACTTAAAATAAAATACCAATACCAAAGTGTACAAAGTCATTTAAAAAGCTGAAAAACAAAAAAGAAGTTGATTCAGCATAATGTGAACATACCTTTTCTAGCCTTGACTTTATTAGGATTCAGTTCCATTTCTCCTCCAGGCATCTGGGCCACTTTGTTTAAGAAAATCTTCTCCAAGGCCAGAGCCATCAGAACAATGTCATCTGTGGGCTGAGAAATGAAAACATAGATTTAATATCTTTGCTTAATATCTGTTTTTTAGCGATTGGACACTACACCACCACATCAACTGGAATCCGTACTATTGCACTTAACGTAACTATACAAAACCAGCACTGAATAAGCCAAATATATTCTATTATATACTATATTACACAAAATCAACTCTTGTGAGATTTTAACTATATTATAATGTTGTTATCTCCTCAAAAACATACCTGGAGTTGTGTTTTGTCACGGGTTTGTATGGACCAAATAGAAGAAAAAATGATGGCTCAGCCGGAAAACTTCACTTAAGTTGTTTTTTCTTTATTCACACCACAGCCCAACATGCAAAGTGCAATATTTACAGTGAAACCGAAAAACGAGTCCAAAAAAATAAGTATTTACAGCAGAGCTCACAGCGAGCAGCACCCACATCGTCAGGCCAAGGACAGACCACAGATTGAGCAGCGCTCTCCCTTATATACCCCTTAGCCCCTCCCCTGGGCTGACCAATTGACACAATGGGGTTTTAAGGTTCTAAGCAAAGGCCAAACTGTACCCATATGATGATAAAACAAACTGCATCCAACATAATAAAAAAAAATACTTAAATAACCCCCCATATGGTAAGACTTTAACTAACTAATAAACCTCAGAAATCAGAATAAACTCAAAAATTAACATTAATGTTTGAGATTGGGGTCATGTGGCCTCCTTTAGCGCCCTACCATGTGTCATTTATCGCACGACCAGGAAGTGCCCTGGTTTGGTCCCTGAACTAGAGAGCGGCGTGGAGACAGCAGAAGGCAAGGAGCATGTGGACCCGTAGGCGTCGAGTGTGCACCCTCAAACGAACGGGGGGGTTAATTAGCATGTGTAATATTTCTTTTATAAGAGTTTGAAATGAAGCCCACCTTGTTGTAAATGTAACAGTTGGTGAACATGGTGTTGATGTCCTGCATGCACTCGGAGGCGCTCCAGTAATAGTTGTTTTCTAGACGCTTCTTTATGGTCCCCAGATCCATAGGAGAGGTGATCATCTCGTGATAGTCCTGCAAAAGCACATTTCCTGTGAGTCCTGGTTGAGTCCTAGTTTAGCCCTGATTTAGTCCTGGTTTAGTCCTGGTTGAGTTCTTGTTAAACTCCGATTTGGTCATGGTTTAGTTCAGAATGTGTTGTAATTTAGCCCTTGTTGAGGCCTAATTTAGGTCTGGTCTAGACCTGGTCTAGACCTGGTTTATTCCCTGATTTAGTCCCTGATTTAATCCCTGATTTAATCCCTGATTTAATCCCTGATTTAATCCCTGATTTAATCCCTGATTTAGACCCTGATTTAGACCCTGATTGAGTTCTGGTTTAGTTTGGGTTGTGTTCTAGTTGAGTCCTCGTTCACTCATGAAGTAGTATTAGTTGTGTTCTAGTCTAGTTCTGTTTAGCCCAAGGTTTAGTCCTGGTTTAGCCCAAGGTTTAGTCCTGGTTTTGCTCAAGGTTTAGTCCTGGTTTAGCCCAAGGTTTAGTCCTGGTTTAGCCCAAGGTTTAGTCCTGGTTTAGTCCTGATCAACTTACATGTAGCCCAAGAGTGACTGCATCCACAGGTTTGTGAAAGGGCCATGCAAACTGGTGCTTCCATAGGGACTTGACCACCACGTTCTGCATGTACTGGAGCTGGTTGGTGCGGCGTCCGGGCTTATGGGGGTTGGACACTTCAGGGGGAGCGGGGTTCACCAGCAGGGGGCACAGCGGTGGAGGATTACATGGCACTAACCGTTCTGGAGACCGTTGGCCCTTCAGGTTTTCAGCCTTTGTCTTTGTTTGATCCATAGCTTTAGATAAACTGGAGGTCTACAGAGAGAAGGGACCTGTAAAAAAAGACATTACAGTGTTTAATGTTGCTATTAGGGATGCACGATATATCGGCATTAAGATCGGTATCAATCGATCAATCAATCAATCAATCAAACAAACAAACAATATTTATAAAGCGTTTTTCATACAAAAATGTAACAGAAAGCTCCTTACAGTGGTTAAGTAGTAGTAGTAGTAATTTATTTCGAGCATATGATACTTGTAGTGCACAGAAAATGTACAGTGTCATACAATTTAAATAAACAGCAAAAAAGAACAGAAAAAAAAGAAAGAATATATAGACACAAATACGTTTTTTTGTTTTGTTTTTTTTGCATATATGTACATGCCCGAAAAGGAGTGGGTAGAAGTAAAACTTATTAAATCCCACCCCTTCTCCCAAACGATTAGAAGATTGACTTTTATTGATCTCACACAGGAGACGTTGTTTCTACATTTGACCCGGGGACCAGCCCCATGATTTTATTATTTAGGCTTGGTCGGGACCCAAGCTGGAGAATTTTACCTATGGCGCATGTTTGGGTTGGTGGGGGAAACCGGAGTGCCCGGAGGAAATCCACCCAGACACGGGGAGAACATGCAAACTCCACACAGAAAGGCCCGGGGGACCCGAACCTTCTTGCTGTGAAGCATGAGTGCTAGTCACTCAGCCACTGTGCTGCCAAAGGAGGAAGGGGAAAAAAAGAAGACCCGTGCCCAAACCGTGCCTCCTCCACGCAGTCTGAGCCACGAAGCGAACACGCACATCAAACCTCGACATGAACGAACACAAGAGCCGCACAAAACCAAGCAAAAAGCCGCATGCAGTGGTTTAATCCTGGTTTAGACCTGGTCTAGTCCTGGTTTAGTCCAAGTTTAGTCCTGGTCCAGTCCAGGTTTAGATCTGGTTTAGTCCGCGTTTAGTCCTGGTCTAGTCCTGGTCTGGTCCAGGTCTAGTTCCAGTCTGCCTGGTCTAGGTCCCTTAGCCAATCAGGACGCAAAACACAATGTTACACTATTAAAAAATGTTATATAAAAAAATAAAATTAAAAAATTGAAAAAAAATAAATAAAAATCACTAGTCAAAACACGTTTTGAAAGTAAAAGACATTCAAAATTTCATTTTGCATGATTTTCAGTCTGCATAAAATGTTCTCAGAATTAAAAAAAAAAAATAAAAAATAAAAAATATATATATATATAAATAAATAGTTCAGGATCAAGATTTGTAAATTATATGAAATCTTTTCTTTGCAATAGTGGGGAGATTTTTGCCATTTTTATGTAATAGGGTAAGACGTGAATTGTACAGGGTAAAATAAAAAACTTCTATGTATAATTATCAGTTCAGTCTGATGTTTATTTGTTGCACCCCAGGATTTTTAATTATATTTTCAATTTAAAACTGATTTACTGGCATCATCCTGCTTTGTGTCAGTGACATAAAGTAGTTTAAACATCGTTTATCTCAATATCTCGATATTTCCCTTCATATTTTGAAACCGTGACAGGCCTAGTCGCAGAAGCTGCAACTTTTAGTACAATAATTTCCTCCAAAAACAAAAGAATCTCCTGTTTTATTCTGCATAAAAACAGGTAACAGCTAACCCCGTACTGTAGATCTGTACAAACAGATTCTGAAATGCGATTCTTGTATTAGTTTGTCATTTCATATATCACTTTTTGGGTCAGTTCTTCTGTACGTGTCTAAAATGTGAAGTTAACTTTTCTGCTTGTCATTGTGGTCTGTAATGTTCCACGGCATGCCATAAAATGTATCCAAATGTATCCATCTCCAAGGACAAGCAGATGATACCACGCAGCCAACAGGTCAAAAAGTGACAGGTCTGATCTTTGGAGAGGCAACCCCACTTACAGTAAGCGTATTTTTCATCTTACTTTCTATATGAATTAAAACACCAACAATTGTTTAGTTTAGTGCCATATTGTGGAGCAGCGATTTTCAATAGGTGAGGCCGCCTCCCCTGGGGGGCGCCAAAGAGCCACTGGGGAGGCTCCTACAGCTCCACTCCAACAGTGAGATACAGGACTACATTCATACCATACTCCATACAACTGTACAACAACTCACCCTTATGTAACAGATAATATAACACTCCCTAGACAACACTCCCTAAAACTGTATACAGCTGGTATTGTACAACTTATTTGATATTGTATTTTATATTTAACTACTACTTTTCTATTTGAATCTGATTTGTACATTTTATTTATCTCATATATATATATATAAATTATGTCTCATCTGACACAGGTCTATTGCTCTTTGGTTGCTATTCCATCCATTTTTCTTTTTACCTTATGTTATATGTGTAATATGAATATTATATTTGATGAGTGAGCTACCGTACCCAAAACAATTTCCCTTAGTGAACAAGCCAGTCGAGTTTTTTGAGAGGAAGCTGATGATTTGGAGTCACAGAAAAGCAATATGCATGATTTCAGCCATCAGGTGTCATCAGCGGTAGTATTGGCACCGATTACAAATGTTAAGCCTGTTCTGTTGGTTTGGAGAGGCCTACTGATGTTCAGTGATGTTAAAAGTAGCCTCAATTAAGCCTGCATGAAGTTGGAAATTATTTGCTGTTGCAAAAATTGTTCATGAATGCACTTTAAAAAAAAATATGAAAATACAATATTAAAAATAAAATATCTTATCAGTTGTATCAGTTGTTGTAAAGACATATCACTCTAGACACTTCAAAAACAACTGCTAAGGACAACTGTTGCACTGTTGCACATTTACTACTGGAATTTTACTACTGTTGTACTGTTGTTTACTACTGTTATTGCACTAGAATTACTACTGTTGCACATTTATTTTTATCTTTACTTTCAATGCACATTCTATTGCACATTACCATTTCACTGCTGTATCTGCCATTGCACATTTGATGCACACTGCACATTTTGGACATCTGTAAATAGGTATTTATTTATTCTGTGCACTGCTTCAGATCTTAGATCTTAGATTTTAGTTTTTAAGTTGTTGTTTTTTGTCTTGGATACCGTAGTTTTTGTCTTTTATGTTGTATTTTGTACACAGTCTTTTGCACTACTTGGCCGGAGAGAAACGAAATTTCGATTCTATGTTGAACACATATGACAGAATTGACAATAAAGCTGACTTTGATCATTGATCTTATTGAAACTCATCATTGCTAGAAACACAAAAGATGCATTTCCTTCACATGCCTGTGCGGGGTAGGGCAGGTGGATGGGATTTTGGGGAATGGTGGAGGCTCGGCTGTCTTTACCGACTCTAAGGAGAGACTCAACATTCACCCAGTCTGAAAACCCCTGCTGTGGAGCATTCCAGGCAAATCGAGAAAATTTCAATGAAGACAGGCAGCAGGAAAAGTTGCACACTGCAGGTAAAGACCAAACCATTATTATAACTTCCAAATAATTTCCAAATAATTTCCCTTGTGGATCAATAAGGTTAGTCTAAGTCTAAATCTAAGTCTCCTGTTGGAAACCACTGTGAAACTTATAACTACATAACTCAGGCTACACCTCGATTTGATACAGATCTATGGAAGGGAGAATTAGCCTATAAAAAAAGTAAAACAAAACAAATACTTACTTTCGTTTGCACATTCTTGACAGTTTTCTCATTCAGATCTGCACTTAGACCTCGGCCCTAAACACAGCCAGCATGGTTCATATGTAAATACACAAATTACGACATTATTGACATCTTTGCATGATCAAACACAAGTGTAGCCTTAGCCTGCATGTAAACAAGACCAATCAGATTACCCATAGACTGTTTCATCCTGGTTTCAGATTATTTCCACGCGTCTGTGTAGAATAATGTCTTGCAGTGATTGAGACGGACCAGTGCAAAAATCGGAGAAAAGTGAAGTTTATAACAACAAACTAAACGTGTGCAGGAAAGAGCTCCGTTTTCCCTCGTCGTCTGTATTTTTTTTAAACAATATGCGTTGGTTTACATCGCCATCTACTGCACGGAGGTGTATGATAATATAGTCGTTAAGAAACTGACTGAATTTGAAAGATTGGGGATTTTAAATGCAGTGAAAATTTGGTTACTAAGTGCATTGAATTCAGATGATCAGGCAAATTAAAACAGGGAAATTAAAACAGAAAAGAGTTACATAATTTAGAAGTTCTTCAAATATTTTCAAATTGTCACATTTGCTAAAAAAAAAAAAAGCAGACTTTTAATTTAAATACATTTTAAAACAATCAGGAAACTGGTTAAAAAAATTGAAAAAGACTGAAAAAGATTTTGGCAGTTATTGAAAACATAAAACTTTGAAAGCATTTTTGACAATTCTCAAACCTGTTAAGTAAATTCCCAATGTTAAAGCGCTCTAAACTATCTAAAAAGTAATTTTAATGAAGCCAAAATAATAAATTCAGTGAATAGTAAAATTAATCGCGTGTTTAATTGGTTTATTTTGTCCCTCGCTGCTTTCCGGTAAACATGCTCAGAGCGGCACCGCATTCCCCGCCTGTTAGCCTAGCCTAGCCTAGCCTAGCATCCTTCCTCCAATGCTCCATGCAAGAAGCAAAACCTCACGATTGAGCTCCGAGATTCGTTTTACCCCATCTGTGGCAGTCCAGAAATAAAATCCAAACCCTCCGACGGACATTTAATCGGGGGAGAGGTCGATCTGGCCGAAAACAACGCCATTTTCAGGTGGGTTTTTCGGTTTTTCGCAGGAATGGGGGGCCCGTTGCGGCTAATTTGTCAACAGCTTCATGACATGGCTTCGCTCATTTTGGATCACCGGAGACTGGATTAAAGCGTTGTTTGCAGCGCATGTCAGTGTTTTGATTTTCCAAACGGTGTAGCCTTGTTTTCATTGTGTTTTATTCGCGAATGCGTTCAAAATGAGTGAAAATGCGGCGTGCGAGGCTAGCTTTTTGTTCATATTTGCTGATTTTATTGCACGTTTCCCATTGTTACGTCTTTTCCTGGACTGTTTCTTCTATTTAATTTAACTTTGATTAAATAATGTTGCATCTTAACCTTCAGTAAACCTAAACAGTGAGCGGTAATTGTCCGAGAAAAGCATTGATCCCTTGTATTTTACTGTGATGTGCAGATAGATTTGTACGAACATTAATTTCCTAGAACATAATGCATTTTGAGCCTTAAAACATAATTGAGGAAACTGTTATTGTATGTCACCATATGGAAACAAACATTGAACATATTGCAATTTGAAAGAATGAGTTTATTTCAAGCGTGCAAACTATTAAACACAATGACTTCACAAGAGCAAGACAAGATGATGATGATAATAATAATAATTATAATAAAAAAAATATAGCTGCAAGCAGCAATGTGGGGCCAAGCACCGAAGGTGCATGTAGGCCTCAGCATGTAGGCCGCATGCAGGGTCTGACATGGTCTAACAGAATCTGACATGGTCTAACAGGGTAGTTAGACCCTGTCAGACTCAGAAACAGGGTTTAACAGGGTTTAACAGGGTCTGACAGGGTCTAATAGAGTCTGACAGTTTTCATAAACTATAATAACCTTGTTGCAGGTGCTGGGGTTTAGATAGAGTCTGACAGGGTCTAACAGGGTTTAACAGAGTCTGACAGGGTCTATCAGAGTCTGACAGGGTCTAACAGGGTAGTTAGACCCTGTCAGACTCAGAAACAGGGTCTAACAAGGTTTGACAGGGTCTAACAAGGTCTGACAGGGTCTAACAAGGTCTGACAGGGTCTAACAGAGTCTGACAGGGTCTAACAGAGTCTGTCAGGGTCTAACAGAGTCTGTCAGGGTCTAACAGAGTCTGTCAGGGTCTAACAGAGTCTGACAGGGTCTAACAGAGTCTGACAGGGTCTAACAAGGTTTAACACATCAAAGACAGATCGGTTGCTAGGTGCGTTGCTAGGCAATTCCTGAAAATTCCTGCAACTTTGACCTGCTGGTGGTACTAGACGGTTGGGGCTGGGGGCCTATAAATTGCTGTGGGTAATGAGGAGACTGGCTGGAATGTGCATGCAAAATTTCACAACTTTTTACCATATTTACATATTTCACCACCACAATAACAGTCACAAAGCACTCAGGACACATCGGGGGATGCGGGTACGGGAACAAACACCACTGGGCACAAGGGCTAAGAGAAGCAGGGGGAACGTAGAGGACCAAAGGGGTTGTCCCAGGTGAAGAAAGGGGCCTGGGGGAGAGCAAGGGTGATGCAGTGCAAACACATTTTTTTTTTTTTTTCTCTCCTCAGAAATATGTACCCTGTGGTACGAAAATGTACCACAAGGTGCATAGATTTGCAAAGCGCTCAGAGGACACATCGGGGGATGTGGGTACGGGGATAATCGCCACCGGGCATTAGGGCTGAGAGGAACAGGGGAAGTGTAGAGGACCAAGGGGCTTGCCTCAGGTGAAGAAAGGGGTCTGGGAGAGAGCAAGGGCGACGCAGCGCCCAGGGTGCCTAGCACCTTCGGTGCTTGGCCCCCTAATAAGAATCAGGAGACCAGACACATCAAAGGAAAGATCAAAGGGTTGCTAGGCAACGTCGCTAGGCAACACAGTACAAACACAATTTTTTTAAGGTGCCTAGTACCTACGGCGCTTTTCCCCTAATACCGTATTGGCCCGAATTAGGGATGTCAACAATTAATCGATTAACGGTTAATTGTCGATTAAGACGTTGGTCGATCAAAATGCATTAATTGTAATTAACCGCTAACCGCGGACACGCGCACCCGCGTGGTCATGAAACAAGGCAACCGCGCTGCGCCAAGCTCGACTCACAGCCGACCGCAGGCGCCAACGGCACTGCTCAGCAGCCCCGGTGTAAGCGCGAGGCGAGATCGAACCCGGAATGCGTGCCACCGCTGCTTTCGCCACGGCCCGAGCCCCGCGCGGCTGGCCTGCGGCTCGGGGCACGGGCCAGCCGCGCGGAGCTCGCGGCGAAACCAGCAGCGATACGTGGTGGTTTAATCCTGGTCTAGTCCAGGTCTAGACCCGGTCGAGTCCCGGTCGAGTCCCGGTCGAGTCCCGGTCCAGTCCAGGTCCAGACCTGGTTCAGACCTGGTCCAGTCCACGTTCAGTCCTGGTCTAGTCTCTTAGCCAATCAGGACAGAACACAATGTTACACTATAAAAAAATGTTACACTATAAAAAAAAAAAAAAAATTGGATAGAGCGAGGGATTACTGTATTTTGTTATTCAGCATCAATACATTTGTCTGCTTTTTACTAAGGAACAATTAATTGAGGAATATACAATATAATAATACTATGATATATTTTTGACTCAGTGTTATGTTACTATAGCTTATATTCTTAAAGACTCTATTGAAACACTCAAATTCAGGTGAAAAACGCCGCTTATCAGTTAATCGTTAATCGATCGATAAGGTCAATCAACTATCAGTTAATGAATTAACCGATAATTTGCATCCCTAGCCCGAATATAAGACGACCCTGATTATAAGACGACCCCCTCTTTTTCAAGACTCAAGTTTGAAAAAAGACTTTTTGAACACCAAATTTATTTTTTATACAGAAAATAATTACAGTACATCTGAAACAAATGATTATAACAATATATTCGAGAGAAAAAGCCTGTTATTTTGCCTCATTCAAATCATGCAAAAACTGTCTATCACATCTTAATATCTGAACATTTAAATATGTAAACTAAAGTGCAATCACATTTGTAAATGAATGGCTTCTGGTTTTTGAAATGTAAATAAACCAATCTACTGTGATAAAACAAGAGGAGAGACTGGTGTGTGTGTGTGTACAGACACCAGTGAGTGAAGCGACAGTCCACACGCGGTTCTCAACTCCGCCCCCGCCCCTCTCTGCCTGTGTCTCTCTGTCTCTTTCTCTGAACGGCGCAATTATTTTTTCCCCTCCCGCGATCTTGGAGCCTCTGATCACCAAAAAAAGTCGCTAGATTTGTCACTAGTCGCTTTTGTCTAATTTTCTCGCTAGGGGGGTCCAGAAAGTAGCTAAAAATAGCGACAAAGTCGCTAAATTGGCAACACTGCCGCTAGCAGCATTCGCTTTAAAGATATCTGGCGCCATCTAGCGTTGGAATGGCTAGACCTCGAATGTAAGACGACCCCCGATTTTTCAGTGTTGTTTCAATGCAAAAAACATCGTCTTATATTCGGGCCAATACGGTAATAATAATAATAATAATTATTATTATTATAGCTGCAAGCAGCAATGTGGGGGGCCAAGCACCGTTTGACAGGGTCTAACAAGGTCTGACAGGATCTAACAGAGTCTGACAGGGTCAGGGTCTAACCCTGTCAGAACAGACGCTTCAAAGACAGATCAAAGGTTGCTAGGTGCGTTGCTAGGCAATTGACAATTTTCTGCAACTTTGACCTGCTGGTGCCACTAGACGGTTGGGGCTAGGGACCTATAAATTGCTGTGGGTAATGAGGAGACTGGCTGGAATGTGCATGCCAAATTTCACAACTTTTTACCAGACGGTTCTAGGGGCTGCCTTAGACTCCCATTGAAGAAAAGATATAAAATAATAATAATCAGGAGACCAGAACATCAAAGGAAAGATCAGTGTTGCTAGGCAACTTGTTAGGCAACGCAAAGCAATTCCTATAGGGTGCCTAAGCACCTTCGGTGCTTTGCCCCCTAAATATAGATGCATGTGTGAGTTTGTGTGTTATCTGCATGCATGTGTGTTGAATGCCTGGGGGCGAGGTGGGGAGGGGTTGTTTGTTTTGCGTTTTAATTTAAATTATTTTAAGAGGACAGTCACTCATAAGCCTTTCCTGCACTGTTATGTTATTTTCTATTAAAGTTTATTTTCGATTAAAGTTTGAGTGAAATCGGCCGAAGTATGCACGGAAATTTGATGGCGAGCTGCAAAAACAAACCTGAAATTTGTGGCGTTTTCACGGAAACACCGTTCAGTCTTTTAGAACACTTTTAATGTCCCACTTGTCTAGATGATACAGCACAATTCTGGTGAGTCTGGGGTCAAAAACCCGGGTCACGTGCTCGGTCCAATATGGCTAACTTCCTGTTGGTCGCCTAGCAACGGTGTAGTATACTTTTTTGTTCCTATTCCCATGATGCATCTGTGTACGAAATTTGGTTTGGCTACGACAAAGTTTTTGCTGGGCGTCCCATTGGCGATGACAGATGTTTGGCCTGTTGCCATGGCAACATGGGTATAGCCATAGGCGCAATGTATTTTGATTTTCCAGGGGGCGCTGTTGAGCCATTTTTAAAGATTTTTTAATACAGATTATTTGTAAATTCCTTTTTTGGCGTTCTTGAATTTTGTGCAAAATTTCATGAGTTCGTCGGTGGGAAGTACCCGAAACCTGAAAAAAGTGTATAGGAAAATAATAAGAATAAATAAGAATAAAAAAAAACAGAACAATAATAATAGGCCCTACGCTTTAGCGCTTGGGTCTAATAATAAGAAACATGAACCCATTGCACTTTGATTTTATGCAATTTTACGTCTTGTTTTGCTGCTTATTTGACTCCAATTGTTTGCATACACTATATCGTGTACATTGGCTTATCACAGCTAAATAATTTTAAACTGAGAGGATTTTTAAATCAAAATGCCCTTAAAATACCCTGTGTGCCAATTTTGACATCCAGTGCAAGTCAGATAATTAAAAGTTAAAAGTTGCGAAATGTCTAAACTGAGCATTTGCGATCCTTTTCTGCGTTAGAAAAAATCAGAGCTCAAACGGGCGATTTTGAACAAGGAAACTTATTGACGTCAGCTCGAAAAAAGAAATGCAAATGCAGTTCCACCCCCGTCTGTCTCTACTCAGCGTCTCTGTAATCACGCCCAGAGAGTTTGGACTGTGGAGGAGCTACGCAATGCAAAATGCGTTTTTTATTTGCCTGGAGGAACTTGCGAGTGTTTCTAGGCTGGGAAGTCCTTTATCTGAGCCTGTGGATATCTGAAACAGCAGTGGGTTAATTTTATTTTCTGTGGAAATGTGTTTATTTTTCAATGGAATGCTTCTCATCTCTCCCTCCGCGCAAAAACACGGAAGTGGGTCAGAGCGCACAGGGCACAGCTGAAAAGGAAAGAGTGGAGAGTTTGGCCACGCCCCCACCCGCTACTATAGGCCATCTCTGTCCTCCTCATTTGCATTCAAGCAACAACGCCCATAATGGACTGTTCCAGAGTGACATTTATGACTCTTTCTCATCTTATCTCTGTTTCTCATGCACTGAGTGTTGATTTTGAAGAAGGATTCATTTACAGTATTAGGGAACCATTAAGGAGCCATATAAAAGCATCAAGAAGTACCATGTCATGGGACCTTTAAAAAAAACATGGCGGCGATAAATAAATAACAGAATGCAACACTTAAAGGGATATGCCACCCCCAGGTCAAACTTGGGCATCTCCCCACAGTCCAGAGACTAAAATAAGTGGTGGAAAGCGTTTTCCTGGTGACCCAGCCATTGTCCGAGTCTGTCAGCACTGACCGCAGCGGTATCTGCAGCTACTCCGCGTTAGACTGGAGTCTAACGTCGCCAACGAAAGATTTCGGCCAAAAGGAATTAATTTGCTCGATGCTTTTCCCAATTACTTTCTGTGTAGTGCGAATTCATATCGAGAGCAAATAAATGTGCAAATCAACACGGAAAGCTTGACTTGGTCATTTTGGGGTGGGAACTATTTTTCAGTGCGGAAAAAGACAGCCGAAGCACACACCATGCTGACAGGGGAATCCCTGTTACGCACCAGGTTGGCAGTTCCCCTGTTACGCAGGGTCAAAGTTTTACATTTGATTGGCTGTCACAACAAAACAATAAGAGATATCAAAAAAACCCAGGCATATTTCTGATGAGGCTCAGCCCAAAGATGCTATGTACCAAATTTGAGCAAAATTGGTCCAAAGTTGAGGGAGAAGCATTTTGAGTGTTTTTCATAAAATTCAAAATGGCAGAAAATGGCGCCATAGGGTGACGTCATATTTTCATACGTTGGCCCAAGGAGTCCAGGGATGCCAAGTTTTTGAAAATTGGACATACGATTCAATAGTTACACGCAGAAATGTACCTGAAAATTCCTTCCGTACACCTGATTCGCAAAAACTTGGAATCCCTAGAATCCTTGGGCCAAGACGAATCCCAAGGAAAATGCTTCTCCTCCCTCATTTCTGCGTGTAACTTTTGAACCGTAAGTCCGACAGGTACATTTCTGCTTGTAACTTTTTTCTGCTTGTAACCGATTTTTAAAAACTTTGTATCCCTGGGATCCTTGGGCGAAGACTGATCCAATGCACATCATCAAATTAGGCTGGGTCACTGCTTTGCCCCACATTGCTGCTTGCAGCTATATTTTATATAATACTTGGTACTAAAACTATTACAGTTGACAAAATATAATTGTCAAGGTAATAATATGAACTTATTTTCCATATTTCTGACTGAGTACTCATTTAAAATATTTGATTTTTGGGTGACTTTTGGCAAAGACGACCTGCTGTTTACTCTGTATGACGTCTTCAAAGATCAAAAAGATCAAAGTCAGCTTTATTGTCAATTCTGCCATATGTGTTCAACATACAATACAATACAAAGACAAAGCAAAACTAAGACAAAAATCTAAAAACTAAAATCTAACATCTTTGTTGCTATGCCTGTATCTAGATTTGATAATAGAATAATACTCTTGTTTTTTTTAATGTTTGTTTATTGGTCTGTTTACAGTGAGAAGTATATGATTGTCCCTCACCATGTCGTCAGAAGATAAGAAGCCAGAGACCGACACAAAACCTCCAGTTGTACCGTCAGCTTCTGCCACTCAGAGCAAGGTAATGTGCAGCAACCCCTAAGATGCAACTATCTTGAATTTGCTAGTTGATTTTGAAAGAGGAGGTATTATGCATTGTTGGTATTGTTTTTTCATAGTCATAGTTATAGTCATAGTTTGCTTTATTGTCGAAAACAATCATGTACATAGAGTGAATTCGAAATTTCGTTTCCCCACTAATCAGGCTTTTTCCTACCATGTTACAATGTTCCCTCATCAAAAACATGCTTGGACAGGTTTTATTTTCACCCATGAATGAGTATTTTAGTGATCTCTCCCAGGCTCTAGTCAAACCCTCCTAATGTTTAGCTGTATGATTCTGTGCAGTGCTTCGCCCACAAGCCTATGTCACCCCTGCTCCCACATGACAATTCTCCATAAATATAGAAAAACATGATACAAAACTGTACACAACAACTTGACAGAGCTGATGTGATGTGCGGGATGTACTCCGAGTGTGTTGTGGTAGCGCTCTGAAGGGGGAGTAACTCGGAGAGCAGAGGCAGGGGAGTCTCAGAACCATTAGTCATGTGAAAACGGCTAATGGATGAACTTATTTTCATGATAGTGGGTTTAGAGTGAACACACCTGTTTCCTTGTCTTGAGGTACATAATGTATATTCTCTGGTATTGTGATATGTTTGGGGTGATTAAAGAAGAAGAATGACTTTATTGATCTCACACAGGAGCAGTGGGCAGCACATGACTGCGCCCGGGACCATCTCAGGGTTGGTCAGGACCTAAGCTGGAGGATTTTTATCCTGTGCATGTTTTTTGGGTGAAGGGGGTAATTGATATGAAGAATTGGATTAAGATTTGTTCTTCATTAACGTAGGACTCATGTGGCCTTTATGAGTGTGAAGCTTTGACAAAAAGAGTTTTGGGGCACCACTCAACCAAATGTTTCTTATCTAAATGAATTAATTATTAATTAAACATTGTTGGATTCATATATTCCTGTACTACAGTGAACCCTCGCTGTATCGCGGTTCACTGTTCGCGGCCTCGCTGTTTCGCGGATTTTTTTTTCCAATTTTATTTTTTTACATTTTTTTTTTTTTTTTTTTTTTTTTTATAGTGTAACTTTTTTTTTTTTACAGTGTAACATTGCGTCCTGATTGGCTAAGAGACTAGACCAGGACTAGACCAGGACTAGACCAGGACTAGACCAGGACTAGACCAGGACTAGACCAGGACTAGACCAGGACTAAACCAGGTCTAAACCAGGTCTAAACCAGGTCTAGACCAGGGATGGTGACGCAGGGTGGTAGGGACAGAGTCTCTGATGTCCTTCACGAGAGCGCCTGGGTGACAGGAGGTGTGGCCTTTGTTTACTTGCACGAGCCACGGAAGAGAGTGCGAGTCGGACCATGGAAGAGCCAAGAATCAACACGGACAGGCCTGGCCCGGATGCCGCGCGGCCGTGGGAGGCAGCGGGGCGAGGACACTCGCGCGCAGAGAGGAGACAGTGGGTCTTCCCCGTCACAAACCCGACCCCGTCCTAGAGAGCTGTGGAGTATTGGCGACGCATTGATAGCCATGCCCCGAACTCCGGGGGCGGTCTGATTTTGGAGCCGGGGTGAAATGCAACCTACCCTTGTGAGCGCAGGTTAGTCTTACCTGGTCTTGTGGTGAGGACTGGTGCTCAGAGGCGTCTGTTAGCGGTTTTGCACTGTTAGCAGTGGCTTGAGTCTTGCCCAAAATGATATCCAGGTCGCTTTCCACTCGACTTTCGCACATGGCATGGATATGTGGTACCAAAACAAACACACGTGTCCGCGCGCACGTGTCCGCGCGCACGTGTCAGCGTGCACGTGTCCGCGTGTCACGTGTCTCCCCCCGTGTCACTATTAATATATTTTGATGAAAATCTACAAAAGTTTGAGTGTTTAAACAAGAGAAAAATGTTAATACCAGTCTCAGAAAGGTGTATAATGTGTCTGGTGAAGCGTTTTCAGCCTTAAAACATGTATAATAATTGTAAAATATAAAATTGTCCTACTTTGCGGATTTCACTCATTGCGGGCTATTTCTGGAACCTAACCCCTGCGATAAACGAGGGTTCACTGTGTATCATTCGCATAAGTGGGAATATTGTCACTAGGGATGTCACCAATTAATCGACTTACAATTAATTGTCGATCAAGACGTTGGTCGATCAAAATGCATTAATCGTAACTAATCGTGGACCCGCGCACCTGCGTGGTCACGAAACAAGGCAAAGAGCCGCAATTCTGGTTTAGACCTGGTCTAGTCCTGGGCAGGGCACACCGCGGTCATCCAACGGCACTGCCATGTCCCGGGACACAACGCGTCCGGCAACCAGCACGAGGCAGCGCATACACCGGGGCTGCGAGCACGAAAACGATCCGCGGCGTCCGGACCGCGTACTCTCAACCCGAGCCACAAACCAGCCGCACGAAACCAGCAAAGAGCGACACGTGCTGGTTTAATCCCGGTTTAGTCCAGGTCTAGACCTGGTCCAGTCCTTGTTTAGTCCAGGTCCAGTCCAGGTCTAGTCCAGGTTTAGACCTGGTTTAGACCTGGTCTAGACCTGGTTTAGTCCACGTTTAGTCCTGGTCTAGTCTCTTAGCCAATCATGACGCAGAACACAATGTTACACTATAAAAAAAAAGAGTTGCACTATTTAAAAAATTGGAAAAAAAAAAAAAATCTGCGAACCGCGATAGAGCGAGGGATTACTGTATTTTGTTATTCAGCATCAATACATTTGTCTGCTTTTTACTAAGGAATAATTAATTGAGGAATATACAATATAATAATACTATGATATATTTTTGACTCAGTGTTATGTATACTATAGCTTATATTCTTAAAGACCCTATTGAAACACTAAAATTCAGGTAAAAAATGCCGCTTATCAATTAATCGTAAGTCGATTGATAAGGTCAATCAACTATAGATTAATGAATTAATCGATAATTTGCATCCCTAATTGTCACTATTCACCAAAGCAAATTGGGCCTTATGAATATTTATTGACCAAGTTAAACAGACATTTGAATTTGAAATATGCAAATTCGAGTAGGCCACTCTAAACCGGTCTAAAGATCGGAGATTAGATACGTGCGCATACGACCAGAAGAGTGGAGATGTTAATCACGATGTGGTCCAGGTGTCCGATGGTTTGGAGGTCTGAAGTTCTCAGGGTGTCTGGTCCTGCTCTTGCCATAGGCATCATTGGTTGAGCGGTCAGATCCACTGACCCACAGATGTGGATCCAGTGTGATTCCAGCTCCCACAGATGAATGCTGTTGTGTCCTTGGGCAAGACACTTAACCCACCTCACCCCTAGTTTCTGCGTACACTGGTGTGTGAACGTGTGTGAATAGGTGGGTGGTTCCTTGATGTAAAGCGCTTTAAATGCCTTGAAGGTGGAAAAGCGCTGTATAAAAATGTGACCATTTACCAAGAATCAGATGAGCTGAGACAAACGGAGGTGACGTGATTGAAACAATAACTCCAGGCTCAGGCAGCATCAGGCTGAAGGAACACTGTGTCCTCTATTTAAAGCGGAGAAGATGCCTTCCTACTGTCCAGGCAGCATTCTGAAGAGCAGCAGTGGTCACAGATTAAGGCCCATTAAATCAAAAGTCTACTGACTACAAAAATGTAAATATTTAAATTAGGAAAAACGGAAAAAAAACTTTGCTTTTGGTGAGATGAGTTACAGTAATTTGAATATAAACACATCTAAAGACAGGCGCAAATTTATAAGAATTGTGAGTTTTAACTTAAGTGTTGTCTCTTTGGAATGTCCAGCAGAGAAGATAAGGAGGACCTCTGTCTCCCTGTTTCTCTGGTCGAAGGTCGGGGTTGAACTCTGAGATTGATGGCCAGTGTATTTTCTGTTGTACTCCCTCACTTACTGTAAGTGTGAGCGGGTAAGGCCAAACCACTGAGGTGAAGTGATGAGTGCTGACGGGGCTAAAGTTGAGTGGGAGATGAGGAGTGTTCTGTGAGTTTCCTCTTGCCTTATGAACCATTAATGGTTTTACACAAACAAGATATTCACATGACTTTTACAGATCAGTATTTAAAAACATTGACATTATTCACAGCATGAAAACTTTACATCGTTCCTCTTCTTTCTGTGGAGAAAGTTATTGGTTGAGATTGTTAAATCAAACAGCAGTGTGTCTGGGTTATGGTTTATCTGAATTTACTTCAGTTATTTGGTTTCTTTGTAGGAGAAACCTTGTAGCCTTGTATTGTCTAAACAAAGAGTGTCTTATTTTATTATCAATGTCATATCAGAATCTGGATTAGAGTCTATTCCTTGGTAACAAACTCGACACACAGAGACAGACAGGAGGGGACGTGTTGATCATTTGACTTGTCGGACTCTGTGGCTCCATTCTTTACAAATACTCTTGTTGCAAACTCGTTTTGATCCAAATCGAGGAGCGAGCAGTGAAAGTGGGTTGGGAAAATAATGACACTCATCCTTAAAGGTCCCATGGCATGAAATCTTCACTTTCTGAGGTTTTTGAATGTTAATGTGAGCTCCCCTACCCTGATTTTGGACAAAGGAATTTTCTGACGTCACATTCGCGGAAAGGTTTCCACCCCCCGTCTGGATGTCTACCCACGGTCTCTGGAAATCACGCCCAGAGAATTTGGACCACAAACGAGCTATGAGTTACAAACTGCGGTTTGTTTTTTTTTGCCTGGAGACACGTGAGAGTCTCATCAGGCTTGGATGTCCTTTATCCGAGCCTCTAAAACAGTAAAAATATTTATTTTCATGGGACGCTTCTCCTATCTTCCTTCGCGCTTAAAACACGGAAGTAGGAACAGTGCACATCGCACCGCTAAACCAGGAAACAGTGGCATATTTGGCCACACCCCCACCCGCTGTACTGGCCTGTCTGTCCTCATTTGCATTTAAGCGACACACCCAGAATAAAGTGTTTTAGAGACATATTTCTGAATAGGACTGTCTTCAAGAGGCTTTCTCATGCACTGAGTCTTGATTTTGGAGAAGGATTCATTTACAGTATTAGGGAACCACTAAGGCGCCATATAAAAGCATCAAGAAGTACCATGTCATGGGATCTTTAAGTGTTGTTATTTTGGAATGATGCTCATCAGATGATAATTTGTGTGGAGATCTCCCAGACCTAATAACCGAGAGGCTTCGTCAGCTCATGAGAGCTGAAGAAGCCTCTCGGATGAGCGGCAAAATGTTTTCAACCAAACAAACTTTGTCCAGTTGACAAATTGAACTTCGCCTTTTATCATGGATTCTACCTGGACGACTGAGGGACTTTTCACGCATCCCAGACCTAATGCAAACACAGACGTGACGGTTTTGTGTTTCTTGTAACACAAACCTTTCTTCACTAATACACTTTATGTTGTGTGTTTGTAGTCTGCACCTGCCAAGCCCAACTACAGTCTGAAGTTCACATTAGCAGGTCACACAAAGGCCGTGTCCTCTGTCAAGTTCAGCCCCAGCGGAGAGTGGCTCGCCAGCTCGTGTGAGTGTCCAACACAGATCAACTGTGAAAGAATGAGATGTTAGTAAATACAGAAATAATAATACCATCATGTTTATTGTCTTTCAGCGGCTGATAAACTCATAAAGATCTGGGGAGCGTATGACGGCAAGTTTGAGAAGACCATATCCGGACACAAATTGGTGAGTTGACGTGTAGAGATGAGATTTGGAGCTATTTAAAAGGAGCCAAGTCTTAGGGATGTTTTTATTTCAAGCCAAAGCATTATATTTTTGAAACCATTCTCATAACTTAAGTTTGTAACCTTTTTGTTCGGTGGTCCCTGACCTTTTGGAGATACAGGAGTTTTGCCAAGAATGTTCCACAATATGACATTAAACGTGTGTTTAAAAGACAGAAAGGGAAAGTTAGGGCCTGTTTACACGAGAAATCTTACAGGAAAAAATTACAAAATATTTTATCGGAAGTGCCTTTCGTTTAGACGGTGACATCGTTTTGGGGGATTAAAAACACACAAAAAAAACTGAAACCGCCCTCCAAAGTGGAAAACCTGAATACGCTCCGCCGTAGCGTTTTCATCTGCTCTGACCAAGACGCAAAACTCTGCTCAAATCTGCTGATGTCGCGTACACGTTTACGTCACATACATGCAACAGTACAGGGAAACAAACATGGTAGATCCATGCGATTTCCATGTATTGGACCTTCAAGCTAATCTGGCAGCTGTAATGAAACTGAAATGAAATGATTTTTTTTTTGCTACCGGTAGCCATGTTTTGTTTTGTTTTTCGTGGTGCAGATGAGAAGAAGGAAGATTCTACGCATGCGTGCGGACATAGTGATAATGTATCACAGCACCACCTAGCTGCCATACCCAATCCAATTCCACACACTTTTGCGTCACCGTATGCACACAGATTTCCTCCTGAAAACCCTCGTCTAAACGCGGAATAAAAAGTGAAGATGCAACGCTACTTTTGCATCTTCTGTTCAGACCGTCATCATTTAAACGTAGCCTTAGTGCACATTTAACCTCCAAGATAAATTACTATAAAGAACATTTTGATCTAAATCTTTCAAACAAGGTCTTGACTCAAAATAAAACAAATTGCAAGTTTGTATTGATCGTTTTTTTAATTGTGAATCTAAAATCATTCTGTTTTGTGCAGGGCATTTCGGATGTAGCCTGGTCATCTGACTCCAACCTGCTGGTGTCTGCCTCCGACGACAAAACACTGAAGATCTGGGACGTCAACTCGGTGAGACAAAAGAGGCAAAATATAATGTCTGAATATTATGTGTTTGTGGCTAACCTTGTCCAAAACTGTTACTTTAAACTGGAATTTAGAACTGGGTTTAGAAAGTAAACAAAGTATTTGGTTGTCATTTTGGTTGCATTATTCATTATAATATGTTGACTTGATGTACTCATCTTGTGTTATCCAATACGCAAACCTGAAATTTAGATTGCAAGATGCTATTTGACCATTTTCTAATTTATAGTCGCTTTTTTTCCAGGGCAAATGCTTGAAAACTCTAAAGGGTCACAGCAACTACGTCTTCTGCTGCAACTTCAATCCACAGTCCAACCTCATCGTGTCTGGATCGGTGAGTGTGCGCGACAGACTAAAGCTTTCAATTTAAACCAGATGTCTGCTCGCAGTACCGTTCCCACATACTTCATCTCCTCTTAAACTCCTGTCCGTGCTTCCGTAGTTTGACGAGAGCGTTCGGATATGGGACGTGAAGACGGGGAAATGTTTGAAAACGCTGCCGGCTCACTCAGACCCGGTGTCTGCGGTAAGTGCGTTTGGACAGTTGTCTCGGTGATGAGCTTTGACTTGTGGTTGTAGAATATGACGTGGAAATGTTTTGGGTCTCCGCAGGTTCACTTCAACAGAGACGGCTCCCTGATCGTGTCAAGTAGCTACGACGGGCTATGGTGAGAGTGCAATGTTTTTAGAAGAAGTGCACGCAGGTTGAAGGCCAACTACTACTGATACTTCAACTATTACTGCAACATAACTACAATATAAGTACAGGACTTGAGCACCTAGAAAGAACAATCACAACTGAACCAGGGTTTCCAGTACTTATATCTTCAGATACAGGAGACATACTTGTTTGTCTTATTCTCAGTTCATGTAATTGTAATGTTTTTGTTTTCAGTCGTATCTGGGACACAGCATCAGGACAATGTCTAAAAACACTTATAGGTAAGACTTAATCCATGTAGTTATTTTCATAAACTTCAAACAGGGAACCAACTTAACTCTGTCATATCTCCACAGATGACGACAACCCTCCTGTGTCGTTCGTAAAGTTTTCTCCAAATGGAAAATACATCCTGGCAGCAACACTTGACAAGTGAGTTCAGTCACTGCTTCACACACGTGCGGTCATGTGCTCGTACTGCCACCAGATGGAGCTCTATCCCCATCAAGACATTCAGAGAGCCGTGTGTCTGTCTAACCTTTTTGTTTGTTTTTATATAGCACGCTGAAGCTTTGGGACTACAGCAAAGGAAAAGTAAGTCAAAATGTTAATTTGATACCATATTTTCTTTTTGAATGTATAATCAGGGAGTGTTTGAGTCCATTTTGGAGAACTTTGTTTTTAGATGCTTCAGTGTAGGAGGACTCATGACTGTTGAGTTTGCTGCTTTAAATTTGGCACCTAGTTCCAACATAAATATAAGTGCTAATTCAAAACTCAACGCACAGCTTCCAGGTGCTGGTAACAACAGGAACACTGAATAATTCCAGAAAAGAAGAAATTTACCGCACATTCGCTTGACTTTACTCTTATTCCTTTATTGGGCTTAGAGCAAACAACACGTTTCGCTTCTACATCGTCATCAGGAACCTGAGGAATAAGAGTAAAGTCAAGCGAGTGTGTGGTAAATTTCTTCTTTTCTGGAATAAATATAAGTGCTGTTTGGGGCAATAGGAGTCGATTCCCACTCGGACCAATTTGCTCATTGTGTCCTTAGGCAAGACACTTGTTGATATCTTGTCTACTTTGAATGTGGTATGTGTCTGAATGTTAGTGGTGGTGGGAGGGGTCAATGATACAGATTGGCAACCTCGTTTTTCTCAGTCACTTACCACCTGCTGACTTACCTCCAATTGTGCAGTGATTGAATAATGCCTAAGTGTAGTACTTTTAGAGGCTTCGACAAGCCTGTAGAGTAGTATTGTTATTACTGTGTATTGATCTTTGAGGGGTCCTGTGAAACCGTGTGCTGTTTTTATGTTTCATGTTTTCATAAAAATTACAAATTCACTATTAAATATTGAAACTTGCAATTCATTATTCACTCGATGCCAACACATTTATTAATGTATGTACTGGGATAGTTTTTGTAAGAATTCTGTGATCCTGCTCACTTATAAATATTTGATTTAGTATTTTTTAATTTTATTTTTTTCCTCCAGTGCTTAAAAACCTACACGGGCCACAAGAACGAGAAGTACTGTATATTTGCGAACTTCTCTGTCACCGGTGGAAAGGTAACGTTCTGGTTTTATCTGTTGTTCTCTATAACGGTCAGTACTTTGTGTTTGACTGTTGGACTCTTGTGTTCAGTGGATCGTGTCCGGCTCTGAGGACAACATGGTGTACATCTGGAACCTGCAGACCAAGGAGATTGTCCAGAAACTACAGGGACACACAGGTAGGACCATATACTATAGTCATATCTAGGGCCCGACTGATTTTTTTGGATCTGATATGATGCAGATAAAAGGGGCTTTTGGAGCTGCAGATATAACAGCCGATATATTTAGTGATGTAAAAATTCACTAAATCTTCAGCTGATTATAAAACTTGGCTCTGTTGGATGTTAAGTTTATTTGGGCTACATTTGCTCTTATTATGCATCTTCGTGGTCATATTTAAAGACTGCAGGTCAGCCTAATGGCACTGTTGCATGGCATTCTGGCCTGTAAACAAAGTAAACACAACCTCTATCAACATTTAATGGTAAATGTGTGCGCATCGCTGTAATTAATCATGCATAAATGTGGGCCATTCCCACCTCTATTCACATCTTATTTACATATCAATCCGTGTCCATTAGCATGAATACAGCCACTGTAGTCACTTTACAGTAGGCCAAGAAAGAGGGGAAGAGAAAATGGGCTGTTTATGTGTGGTAGCTTACAGCAACTAAGCGCTAACCAGTAAGAACGAAAAGCAGCTCCAAAACCCACACATTTGCAACACTCACTGCTCACCGCTCATACAGGCTCCTCACAGATCACAAGTCTTGACAAATATGTGTCCTTTTAATCCTGACTCAAAACGATAGTCCATACAAATAATATAATCCAGCATGTTGACAGCAGCTGTGTGTGTCCTCTGTCTATGGGACAGTCCTGTCTTTTCCGCCCTCACACTTTGGTAAAATCAACAGTAGTTTTGTTGCTTGCCTAAACTTTGCTTATGTTCACTTTTTATCTATAGTCCGTATCATAAATCAAACACCCAAACCTTTAAAGCCAGCGCCTCAGAGTGCACTGGTGTAAACATGACTCATTGAGTACAGCATCAGAGACACAGACAAATCAATCCTGTGATATATATTGATGTGGCACCACATATTAAGACATTTATCTGTCTGTAAATTTTATTAAATCACTGTAATATAATGTAATGTAATATCGACCAGCCGATATATTGGTCGGGCCCTAGTCACATCTGTATCTAGTCATCTTTTTTTCCTCTAACTCGTTAATTCAGAATTTGAATGGTATTTTCGCTTCCCTGTCGGTATGAAATATTTTTGGTCTGTATAATGTTGTGACACTTCCAGCAGTGGAGTTCGATGATCTCCAGATCAACATTCTTTGCCTTTGCCCTAATGAGGAACTAAAGCACATAATATTTACTTTTCTATTTCTATTCTCTTGCCGTTCTGCTTGTTGCAGCACTGAAATTTGGAGGTCTTATCTTTTATGCTAATTCTCAGTGCTTGGTGCTGTTTTCTAACAAGGCTCTGGTGTTAGTCACGTGCAGTGGTTATTCATGTTTCTGATGTTTGGAGGCTTATGCTAACTCACCTGTTGAAAATGCATTAAAGCCAATGTTCCATCCAGACATGCAGAAACAGACATGCACCCACGGACCACTATGGAACCTCCCTGGATGACTGACGGATAAGACCACATAGTGATATAAAAGTACTGCGAAGGCAACAATGTCATCTATGCTCAATGTGCTTTTAATTTTTGTAATATCTGTATTGAGTATTGAATATCGAGTATATTCCTTAGTACCAAAATTTAGTTTGAAATTTTGGTATTTGGTAGTTTGGCGGAAGTATACCTGGAAGTAACCTGACCTAGGCCACATTATACACAAGGTGAGCTGACGAAGCCTCTCTGATGAGCGGCGAAACGTTTTCAACCAAACAAACTTTGTCCAGTTGACAAATTGAACTTCTCCTTTTAACAAGGTGATAAAGTATCCTAGGCCACACTACCCCTTCGCACCAGTACCAGCCTTTAGGATACAGATATTCTATTTACACACGATAGAAATGTCACGTCATTGGCCTTGTTCAGGTGCACACCAGAATCTGATTATGATCTGAATTCTGGACCTTTAAAATTATTTCAATAACATGTAAACTGCAAAATCCTCAGAGGGACCATGATCAGAAAAGAAAACAGATGATTTTGCTGTTTCCAATTTCCCAGTCGCAAGAAATTGAGTCAACGAAAGATCCCTGGCGTTGGATGGGACAGTTAAATGCCTTTAATACAAAAAAATAATTATTCAGTTATTAGTGCAGAGTTAGGCATCAAACATTTACAATGGTAATAGCCATTTAATTCATCAAATTTGAGTTTTTCAGTACAGTTTTTATGTGTGGTAGCTTACAGCAACTAAGCAACTAAGCTTGGATTTGTGGTAAATCACAAATCCCTTGGCGAGCTGCTTGGAAGTGAGTGGAGAGTTACTTGTAGCTCCTGAGGTTGGAGACCCCTGTTTTCGTTCGTAGTGTCTTTAATCCACGTCCCCCTCGCATCTCTCCAGTAACTCCATACTGTCTCTCCAGATGTGGTCATCTCGACGGCCTGCCACCCCACAGAGAACATCATCGCCTCTGCAGCTTTAGAAAACGACAAAACCATCAAGCTATGGAAAAGCGACTGTTAAGAGCCCCGCTTCAACCCACCGATTACACAGTTCTTTCATATTTTATTTCCTTTTTTAAAATAAAGTTTTTGTTGTAAGAAAAGAGAACATTTTTCTAACTGAACGCCCCCCCGGAACCCGAATTTGAACGAGCAGACTGAAGTGTTTGTGTCAGATGTTTGTCCTGGATGTTGTATATTTTGCCATTGTTCTGGTTTGAAAGTGCATATGACAGGTTTGACTACTCATTTCACCAAAACATTGTTAAAAGTACAATTTTAAATTTCACTAAAAACCTTACCTCATCTATTTTGCAAACTTGTTTGTATTTCCTGATTTGGGAATTGGAAGCAGAAAAGAAGTAATTCCTTAACTGTTACCTGTATATCACTATTGTAAACGATGAAACGCACATTTACAAAATATTTCAAATAATTTGTTTTGATCTACATCATTTTTTTTTTTTTAACTAATTTTTATATGGACAAAAGAAAATAATTCAGTGTTGCACGTAAACTGTGGTTGTGTTTTAGATGAAAACCTGTGTGTCCTGCTTCCAACGATCAATCTCAATTTTTAGTTTTAAAAGGATTCGTTTTCTTTTTTTATGTTAATCTGTATGGCTTCCCCTTCAACAGTGTCGTGAGTTTAACACCGACTTACCCATGACAGCGTGCTCTGGTCCCGGTTCTCCGGTAACGTAAATGTAGTTCCGGTAAGTTCGCGGGTACATTTAATAAGCAGCGTATTTCGCATTCGCATATTTTCTCTCTCGATTCGTATCAATGCGCCCATGTTAGCACTATTGCCTGTTCACTTGTAAACATCCGCTTACGGCGGATGTCGCCGTACTACTTCGCTAAACGTTAGCAGGCTAATACAGGTAATATGCGCACAGTGATATGAATCAAGACGAAATATGCAAATGCAAAATACGTTGCTGGATTTTTCGTGGACAACTGTTTGGGACGCAAATATATCACCTTTCGGACAAATGTTTTGAGAAGAAAAACAAGCTTTATTAAATGTACCCGCGAACTTACCGGACCTACTTACGTGAGCTCCAGAACGCGAGCAGAACCGGGCTGAGCGGAGACTGTCAGAGGTAAGCCAGTGTTGCCGCACGAAACTTTTAGAAGGAAACCCAGACGGATTAACATAAAAAAAAAAAACGCACTGTCCCTTTAAAACATAGCACTACTTTTTGTATTTTCCGAAACTTGTATTTTGTTGTTCCTTCCTTCACGAACTGCCGCTTGCCTCATGTGTGTATATATTTGCCAGTTATCCCACCAGATTAATACATCTTTATTTATTTAAAAATAAATAAACACAAAAAAAACCTGTCATATGCACGTTAAAGCTGCGCTGTGTAGCTTTTCTGGTTGTTGGAATATATATATATATATATACACATGTATAATCTTGCATTTACTCCATTATGGGTGGTTTTATTGCTGTAAAATACATTGGAAAAACACGATTCGACCATGGAAAAGCTACAAGAAAAACTAGAAGGGAGTGGTGTTGGGGGCCCTCCACTAGAAAAGTTCCACAGTGCGCTTTTATTTTAACTCTGAAACAATAACTCATGCATTTTCACTCTTGTACAGTGCATCAAATGGTTCTCTGGCTTGTCTTACCTGTCTAACTGTATTGTATTGCATTGTCAGCTTGGCTTCGCGAACAACATCCAACTTTGCGATTTAGAATTTCTGGAAACCGTAGTCGCCAGTTTTCAAATTCCGAGTTATTTATTCAAGCGGTTCTACTCAAGTGTTCTCCGCTGTCCTGACACCAAATGGCTCTGCTCAAATTAAGTGCACGTGGTTGTATTTTTAATGGCCGCCCTTATGAAAAAGGCATTTCCTCGGTGGTAGAAAGTGAGGACACAGGCTGCTTTGAGACACGCAAGGATTTCGCAATTTGAGCTGGCGATTACGGGAAAGAAAAAATCCAAATTAGGGCTGCGCTGTGTATTGAAAAACAATCATAATATTGACTAAAGCTGTGTTTTTAAAGAGGAGGTATTCAAAATCAACTTTGTTTTAGTTTTATACCATATTATAATGTTCCCTCATCAAAAACATGCCTGGAGATGTTTTAGATGTCATCCGTGCATGTTTGAGTAATTTAGTGATCTCTCCTTGGCCCTAATCGAACCCTGCTTACGGTCAGCAGTACGATTCTGCCCACAAGCCTACGTCACCCATGCTCCCGTACGACAATTCTCCATAAACGTACAAAAACGTGCTAATTGTGTTGCGATAGCACTCGGAAAGGGGGGTGACTTAGCACGGCGAGCAAAAGCATAAAAAATTAAGTGAAACTGTTGTTTTCGGTGAATATACTATTATTAAAAAGGCAAACTGTAACACTGATCTAAATGTTACGTGTTAGCGGTTAGTTATTACCCCATAGTAAAATACCCCCTCTTTAAAGGAATATTAAAACATTTTTACAATCTGAACCTTATTTCTGTAATAAAACAAGTTTTACTCACCCATAGTACTTTGGTGTCATTTGGAGTACTTCCGGAGATGTTGTAGTTTAGCGATATCCGTTAACGCGAGTGCTTGGGGCAGGCGATTGCAGTCACCAAATAACACAAATTTTATCACTTTTCAAATTACAGAAGCTCAATGTCTACACTTTCGTTTGAGTCAAAAGTGGCCTCTAATCCGAGATTATCCATAGTTTCGAGTAGATGAGGACAGTGCACATGCGCTCAATCACAGCTGTTTTGCAAATAAGACGCTAATAATTTTTCTGTTGCGAGCGACACATGGCAGAAGATTCGGACTGAAGAGGACTTATGGAGGACTGAGGACTGAAGAGTATATGGATGAGGAGACAGAATGGATACGGAAAGAATGAAGCGGAGACAGTTTTAGGAGCAGCGCAGAGAACAGCCATCGGTTTCACATTACTTCTCAGAATCGTGCGCTGAATCCGCTGGCCTTCTTTCTTTTCCTTTGCTGGTAAAAAAAATCGTCCTGACTGAAGTGGGTACTGCAAACACGATGGTCCAAACATCTTACAGCTTTGCGTTTCATGTTTGGGTCCCGAGAGCTGAGAGCGAAATAAGCTGTGAATGAGCGCATGCGCACTGTCCTCGTCATCTACTCGAAACTATGAGTCAAAAGTGGCCTCTAATCTGAGATTTTGCCAAACAGAAGTCTAGACTAAGACAATGATCTTCTGTAATTTGAAAAGTGATACAGTTTGTGTTATTTGGTGACTGCAATCGCCTGCCCCAAGCACTCACGTTAATAGATATAGCTAAACTACAACATCTACGAAATTGCTCCAAATGACACCAAAGTACTATGGGTGAGTAAAACAACTTGTTTTATTACAGAAATAAGGTTCAGATTGTAAAAAAAACCCTTAATATTCCTTTAAGAATAAGAAGCGATTAAAGGTGCATTACATACTGTAACTTTTTTTCTCAAATTTTGTCTGCCAAATGCTTGTCTTTTTGGAGATGTTGAACACTTGTGCTTGTGTCCGCTGGATCGTTATAGTCTGTCTTGCCTTTACACAAATTACAGATGATTTTATTGAAATGTAGAGATTTACCTTGAAATAAATCCCCAGATCTGACCTGTAACTTGGCACGGTCATTCTAAATGTGTGTCTTCGTGGAAATTGAGAAGTTGAATGCTTTACTGTGGAACCTTCCAGGCCAAACCCTCCACTAGATAAGTTGCACGGTCAACTTAAAACTGCTTTTGGTCCTGGTTTAGTCTGGGTGATGTTTGAGTTTTGACAAATCTTGATTAGTAAATAAATAAATAAAACAGATATATTAAAATAACTGTATAAAATCAAACAAATTTTAATATATCGCGCAGCCCTTATTTGAAATCAACCCAGTACAGTGAAATAAAATGTCAGTAATTAGTAGAATTTTGTTTTGTATGTTAACGTTTTTGTACATACTCCATTGTATTGTGGTTTTGTTTTCCTCTTCTGCTCGAGTAGATCTCATTCATTTCCTGCACAAAGCCAGCCTCTGTTGTATGTAGTTGGACATGGAATTTTTTTTTTTTTTTCGGAATATGTTTAACAGCTACAACCTGTGACTTAATAAACACGTTTTTGTACGTATTATGTTAGAAAACAGACTGATTGTATTCTTTTGGCACTTACAGGCATTTTTATCACTTTTCAAATTACAGAAGCTCAATGTCTTAGTCTACACTTTCGTTTGAGTCAAAAGTGGCCTCTAATCCGAGATTATCCATAGTTTCGAGTAGATGAGGAGGACAGTGCACATGCGCTCAATCACAGCTGTTTTGCAAATAAGACGCTAATAATTTTTCTGTTGCGAGCGACACATGGCAGAAGATTCGGACTGAAGAGGACTTATGGAGGACTGAGGACTGAAGAGTATATGGATGAGGAGACAGAATGGATACGGAAAGAATGAAGTGGAGACAGTTTTAGGAGCAGCGCAGAGAACAGCCATCGTTTCACATTACTTCACAGAATCGTGCGCTGAATCCGCTGGCCTTTCTTTTCCTTTGCTGGTAAAAAATCGTCCTGACTGAAGTGGGTACTGCAAACACGATGGTCCAAACATCTTACAGCTTTGCGTTTCATGTTTGGGTCCCGAGAGTTGAGAGCGAAATCAGCTGTGAATGAGCGCATGCGCACTGTCCTCATCTACTCGAAACTATGAGTCAAAAGTGGCTTCTAATCTGAGATTTTGCCAAACAGAAGTCTAGACTAAGACATTGATCTTCTGTAATTTGAAAAGTGATAGTTTGTGTTATTTGGTGACTGCAATCGCCTGCCCCAAGCACTCACGTTAATAGATATCGCTAAACTATGGGTGAGTAAAACAACTTGTTTCATTACAGTTTTATGTTAAGATTGGGTCTCATAAATGGCTTTTCACTTATTTTTAGTGTTAAGGTTTATTTAAATTTTTTAATATTGAAGGAACTGTGTGTGAAATCATTTTAAATTCCAGAAACATGAGCAAACTGTGTCCCCTGATATGATTTTAAACATGTTTTGATCAAATTTACTGGCGACAATGGGATGGAGCATGAGATTGACAGCTGGACTGGTGCAGTGATGTAGTCGCTGTATCAGAATGTTGTAGTGAAGGAGCTGAGTCCAAAGGCAAAGCTCTTCATTCTTGGGTCATTCCAGTATTGGAGGACATTTTGGCTTTAAAATTCTTGAAAAATAAACCTTAACTTTACTTATTTTCTGCTACATATTCATCAATAATAGGTAATGGTATGGTTTATTTATTTACTCTAATCACAGTAACAGGGTTGCAGGTAACAAGGTTGCAAAATCACACTAATGTTCGCTTTATCTCAGGAACAGAAGCTGTTTAGCTGTTACTGATAATCAAGAGGAAAAACTTATTTATGCAAATAAGAAAAGGAAAAAAATAATTGTCTTATTCTGATCATTTGCATAACGGGGTTGCATGAGGTAGAGTGAGACATTCAATCAAGGCTAACTGTTATAAAAATATGAAAAATAGAAGAGAAGATGAACCTTTGCTCTACACATTCTTTTGGAAAACTGTTTGATGATGTCGAGTCCAGGGGATCATGTGGTTCTGCTTTCTTCTTCTTCTACCAGACTAAAAATGTTCTGGTAACAGGGTTGTGTGCAGGTTGTGGGACACATGTTCCATGATTAATAATTATTATTTGAAATATTATGTCTATTAAAACAAATGTTCCCACAGCTACAAGAGATGGCAATGAAACAAATAATACAAAAAACAAGAAATTTCAATTTAATTTTAACTGGTTGAGGTTCAGTTTGGTCATTAGAGGGGTGGGAAATGGCATTTTGGGGGTACTCCAGACTTATTTGGTATTTTAAAAACTATTTTTCAAGCATTCTTTTCTCTTGGTTTTTTAGATTTGGTCTCAGGACAAGTAAATTCACTCAAACTGTATGTTTTAGTATTTTGTGTGGATTATTTAATATTTGATGGGTGGGACGTAAAATGTCCTCCAATTCTGGAATGACCCTCTTAGACAAACTTTATTGATCCACAAGGGAAACTGTTTGGGTACAGTAGCTCACTCATCAAATATAATGTATAACAGAGGGTAACAAAAAATAGATGGAATTCAGTGCTCAGTCTACATTCTTACTCTCACCTGTGGTCTCTAGTTCTGTCCTGGTTTACATTGGTGGTTCTAATGACCGAAAGGACAAAATGGTGATACAAGCGATCTAAATGAGTTTCCTCTGCAGAGTGGCTGGGAGCTCCCTTAGAGACAGAGTGTGGAGCTCAGAGTAGAGCTGCTGCTGAGGTGGCCAGAGCGTCTGTTCTGGACGCCTCACTGGGGAGGACACATCCCACCAGGAGGAGGCCGCGGGAAAGACCCAGGACACACTCAAGAGTCTGTTGGCCTGGGTACAGCCCGGGTTACCCCCAGAAGAGAGGGAGGTCGGGGCATCCCTGCTTGGAAAACTGCCTCTGCCACCTGGACAACAAGGAAGAAAATGGATGGATGGCAAAAGGAGAAATTCAATTAGTCAACTGGACAAAAGTTTATTTGGTTGAAGGAAATTACTCTATAACTATCACACCTATTTGTTTACAAATTTTAAACTAGGTGTGATAGTTTCATAGTAATTTCATGGTAGTTAGCTCCTCCCTTCAGGCAGATATAGGCAGTGTCCACCAGCGTCTGACCAGAACTGAAGAAGCAGCTTGGATGAGTTCCGAAACAAACTTTTGTCCAGTTGGCAAATTGAATTTCTCCTTTTGCCGTGGATTCTACCTAGACGACTGAGGGATTCTACAACTGAACTGTAACAACTGAATGCTGAATTATTCTTACAAAAACATTGGACATCATGGCCATATTGTATAAGTTATACTCTCAAGAATTTATTCAACGTAGAATTGCCTTTCTGATCTGATCAGACAATCATGAACAGTGCTAGTGCAGCCTCCGCAGCTCAGTGAGTGAATTCTGGAGGTTCTGAGATTCACATGAGGCGTGTCCATAAACTGAGAAGGACAAACTTGGATGTGTCTCTGCACTTTAAAGGGATAGTTCAGGTTTTTTTGACGTGAATCTGTATGGCGTCCCCTTCAGCAGTGCCGTGCATTAACACTGACTTACCCCTGACAGTGTCCTCTGAGCCGAGTTCTGCCCCGGTTCTGGTCCTGACGAAAGTAGGTCCGGCAAGTTAACAGGAAGAGTAAATGAAGCTTTTTTTTTTTTTCTCCAAACAATATTTGTCCAAAAAGTGATATATTTGCGTCACAAAACAGTTGCACACGAAAAAGTCAGAAGTTTCCAGAAAATTTCCATGGAAACTTTGGCGTGGGAATTTTAGGAATTTTCAAATTGGTAACTGCACAGAAGTTTGGGGAATTTATGGGAATTATTGTGAGTCATATACCAACATAAATGTAAACATTTTATTTTGTCATCAGCAGTATTATTGTAAAAGGGAGACAATTAAAACAAATGACACATGATTTATTTGTAAGAAGAACTTTATCAATGCGTATCTCCTTCACTGAACAACAAAACATAAACATTGGCTAAAATGTGTCTTATAATTCAAAATTTAAAATGAAAGGAACTCTCCTGTCAAAAAAACTTGAATTCAAAATGTAAAATGAAAGCAAAAGAAAAGTCTTGAATGTCAAAGTCTTTTGTCAGTAAAAATATTTACCCAAAGCTTCTCAATCCTGGTTTTTGCATGTTCTCCATTTTGCCAAATACTACCAAAAGCTTCTTCCTCAATGTCCACAGTGTTCACTTCCTCAACATCTGACTCCTCATCATCTTCAGTGTCTGTGTCCAATCTTGTGGAGGGAGAGAAGATAGCACCAAGCGATTATGACTTCTGACTTTTTCATGGCCAACTGTTTTGTGATGTAAATATATCACTTTTTGGACAAATATTGTTTTGAGAAGAAAAACAAGCTTTATTAACTGTCCTGACTAACTTGCCGGACCTACTTTCGTCAGCTCCAGAACTGGGGCAGAACTCGGCTCAGAGGACACTGTCAGGATAATGCACGACACTGCTGAAGGGGATGACATACAGATTCATATCAAAAAACCTGAACTATCCCTTTAAAGGTCCCATGACATGGTACTTCTTGATGCTTTTATATGGTGCCTTAATGGTTCCCTAATACTGTAAATGAATCCTTCTTCAAAATCAACACTCAGTGCATGAGAAAGACCCATTTACACAGACATGGTCAAAAATTCACTCTCTGAACAACTCATTCTGGGCCTTCTTGCTTGAATGCAAATGAGAAGGACACAGATTGGCTTAGCTCCTCTAAGCCGCTGGAGCGCTGCTCTGCACTGTCTCCCATTTCTGCGTTTGAAGCACAAAGACAGAAAGGAGAGGCATTTCAGTGAAAAAAACACATTTTCACAGAAAATAAAATTAAACAACTGCTGTTTCAGAGGTCCAGAGAGTCGGGTAAAGGACTTCCGAGCCTAGAAACACTCGCATGTGCCTCCAGGCAAATAAAAAAACACATTTCGCATTGCGTAGCTCCTCCGCAGTCCAAACTCTCTGGGCGTGATTTCCAGAGACAGGGGGTGGAGATCCAGACGATGGTGGAACTGCATTTGCATTTCTTTTTTCGATGTTACGTAACAAAGGTGCCTTGTACAGAATCGCCCATTTGAGCTGTGTTTTTTTCAAACGCAGAAAAGGATCGCAAATGCTCAGTTTAGACATTTCGCAACTTTTAGCCATTGGGGGGGCCTAAACAGGGTAGGGGAGCTCACATTAACGTTCAAAAACCTCAGAAAGTGAAAATTTCATGCCATGGGACCTTTAAAGACACTGGCACAGGGACAGTTTAACCGCCGTGGGCTAGTTCTGTTTTTTGTTAAGCATTTTACCCGCAATACTTTTATTAGTTTTTTTGGTCATGGTTATAGAGTAAAATTTTCATTCCATCTCTAGTTCCAGAGCTCTCAACAAATTTGAAAAATGACAAACACATGTTATTTTTCATAACATTTAATGTCCATGAAAGAACATCCGAGAACAAACCACAAAGAACAGACGAGACAGAATTCCATCTCTTTGAAAAATAGACAAAATTATAATGAAACTCGACATTCCCATCTGGCAACGACGGGTCCAACGACATGACAAATTAAAGGCGACACCGCGGTTACCATGGCGCCAACTCATAGGCCCCGCCCCTCGCTCTCCAACGTAAGCCATCACACGCCCAGAGAAGAAACAAGTACATAAGCCGGGATAAAATTACCTTTGTACAAAAATAGACCTTTTCAGTTTTTTTTCTCTTTTATGTTTGGTTTTTTTTTGTTTTTTTTGTTTTTTCACCTTGAATATTTTAGCGTTTATGCCACAGAGAGAAGCAGTGATTGTAACGCAAAGCTCAGCAATTCCTGAACGGTTTTAATCTTTTGCTGTATTTGCCAAGCCACACAAAACATTTGGGAAGGTTTAAAGTCTCAACCGTGTTTTGATTTTATTTCATTTTATTAACTTTGAGTGTTTAATGAGGTCCCGAGATATTTGTAGATGTTTGGTCCACTGAGTGTTCTAGTATGGGTTGGTACCAGAGACTGTGTAAAGAAGTACACAGTAGACTAAGGCTGTGTCCCATTTCTCTGTCTTACCCCTTCGTCTTACCCCTACCCCTTGGTTTTGCACGTTCATGTGAGAGCAAGGGGTGTCCCGATTCTAATTTTGATAAAGGGCTTGGGCCACGACCTCGGGCTACATACAGTACCCCTTGAAACGAAGTAAACTCTTGTTCCTAGGAACAAATGAGGGGATAGTTTCAGAGCTATTTCAGAGCAGTGAGCTTCTCATAGGGCTAAATAGAGATGCTAAACGAGACGCCAGGGAAACAAAAGATACAAATTAGCTGAGATAGTTTCAGAAGGATTTCAGTGTAGTGAGCTCCGCCCTGCAGCTAGATATAAACAGGGACTAACCAGCACTAGAACCAGAACTGAAGAAGTCTCTCGGATGAGCGGCGAAACGTCTTCAACCAAACAAATTTGTCCAGTTGACAAATTGAACTTCTCCTTTTATCATGGATTCTACCTGGACGACTGAGGGACTTTAAACGTATTGTTAAAAGTTTACAACAAAATTTTGTTTTGTTTTGTTTTGCCATCTGCTTGTCTCCATGTTTTGTTCAAGTTGTTCCACAGTTTTAGACTTCATCTCATGTCCATGGAAACTTATAGGTCACCAGGTCAAGTTGCAGGTCTGATCTGTGGAGAAGCGAGCCTGCTCAGGGTAAGAATGCACGTTTTTCAAGATGTGTTTTTCACTTTTGAGGACTTGTTTTTGAATAAATGTAAGACGGATCATTTTAACGTCATACTGCAAAACATTCCAGGTAACGCAATGACATCGCCATGGAGACAGCACCAGCAAATAGCCTAAATTTTGAGCATCAACCAAAGTAGGTAATAAGTAATACACATGGTAACTGTGGTACTGAAAGCACCGCTGCGGAACATCTCAGCCAATAAAATATGCAGATAAACAATTATGAGGTCTCTGGAGAGGCAAGCCAAATACAGTATAGTGATTTCTTTGAACTTCGGTAAGTATTTTTACCAATTTTTAACTTAAAAAGTTTTAAAAACGTTTTGTACTGACCCAACCCATAGCACATCACTCAAGTGGGCACACTGACAGAAGATTGCTGCATGCTGGTTTTTTAAGTCATATAAAGAGCTGCTGCCATATTTGCTGGTTGTAAGAAATTTGTTTTAAAAAAATTAATAATAATTTCAAAATTGACATACACAAAAAAAGCGCTTCTGGACAGTTTGGTCGTTAAAAGACTTGTCTCCCTCTTTCGGAAATCCTCGAGGAACTCATCTGCAGATAGATATTTTTAACTATATACACATTTACATATACACAAAATAGAGCTTTAAAGATTATAAAGCATTTGTAAGTGTCCCGTCTCGTCTCTATCCGTCGATTCTTTGCGATATGGCTCACCGGTCACAGTACAGTATGGAGGTTTTCTGTTGCAAAAATTGGGTGACCCTGTCTAAATGCAAAGCTGGAGTTTTCATTATTTTGTCTGCAAGATTTCATACATACAAACAGAACAGTTTAATACAAAAATTATCTCGTCAACACTGGCAGCCAGTACTGTCACCTGAATGGTCCAACGCCCGACAATGTCCCAAGTTATTGCTTTAATTCAGATAGTAAAACTCAATGTTACTTTCCCATTGATGTAGACTTAAAGGGCCCATATTATGCAAAACAAAAATTCATTGCATTTCAGATTTTTTTCGTTACTCAAATTTGCACTGAGCGCTAATTCTGAAATTTTGCATGTACTTATTTATTTTTGGAAATTTTTTTTTCTTCAATTTAAAATAATCCCTTTTTCCCCTTTAGTATTTTGCGAAACAAAAATTTATTGCATTACAGATTTTTTTTGTTCCCCAAATTTGCACTGAGCTAACTGAAATTTTGGGTGTATTTATTTATTATTGGAAAAAAATATATACATTTTTTTTCAATTTCAAATAATTAACATTTTTTCCTTCAATAATTTGCAAAACAAAAATTCATTGCATTTCAGATTTTTTTATTTCTCAAATTTGCCCTGTGAGCTAACTCTGAAATTTTTCATATATTTATTTTTCTTCAGTTTAAACTTCAATAATTCACGTTTTTTTTTCCTTCTTCAATATTATGCAAAACAAAAAAATTTACATGTATTTATTATTGGTTTTATTTTATTTTTTTAATTTTTTTCTTCAATTTTAAATATTTCATGTTCAATTTATAATGTATAATGTTTTGTTACAGTACTAGTGTTGTCCACCAGAGAGCGCTCACCTCTATCGAATACAGTGACTGAACTCTTTAATGCTGATGAACTGTCACAGGAAATGTCCCAGAGGGGTACTTTTTTAGCCTGTCCAGATCTGATTGACACGTGGACTGTGTTCGAGTGGTCAAATTTGACAGCTGTGATTTCTACAGGGTCCAAATGTAACGTTATACCATCAGTTAATATGAAGGACATGTCAAAACAGATCCAATGTGTAAGGTAGTTTTGGGGTCAGAAAAGAGTGGGGCCACAGAGGTTAAAAAAGCACAGTTCAATTTGCATTCATCATGAAATACAAGTTTGAATATCGACATTGCTTAAAATGTCCTTTAACGAGGGAGTATTACACTTCTATGGGTATTATTTGCTAACACCTAATATATTTAGATCTGTTTGACCTTTTATTGTTTTGAAAATGCTATATTCACCGAAAGCAACATATTAACCTGTTTTATGAGTTTCACTTTCATTTTTGATGCTTTGACTCCCCCCTCCTTTTGCTCTCTGTGCTAAATCACTCCCCTTTCACAGCTCTATCACGACACAACCAGCGTCTATCCCGCTAATGAAACTACTGCAGGTTTGTCAAGTTGTCGTTGTGTACAGTTTTGGATCATGTTTTTGTATATTTATGGAGAATTGTTGCGAGGACTGGGAGAGATTGCTAAATTACTCAAACATACATGGATGACATCTAAAACTTCTTCAGGCATATTGATTTTGCATAATACCCCCTCTTTAAAAACATTTGGAATTTGCAGTTGGCAAAATGATCTTGTATGAATGTAAAATTATGCAAGTTTTTGTTTAGTTTTAGTTTTTTTTTTTTTTTTTTTGAGAATTTAACTCTGCAAACTTAAAATTTCATATCCATTATCTGGTTCATTTTGTTTGAGAAATTAAAATTGTAAATAGTGTCATGTTTGCCCATAATCCACTGCTCATGTTTTTTTTTTTTGTTTTTTTTTTTTTTTACAATTTTAACTTGACCAGTTACTGTAAATGTAATTTTCTTTCATGGTGGATTTATTACGTAAAATGAGACAAAGTGATTTCAAACTGAAGTTCAGAGACGGCTTTCAAACAATCTACCGCTATAACCTATGATTACGGAGAAACACAAATCATTATATATTGACCAGGAACATTGCATTCATGTATTTTAATCGGGTAAAACGTTGTAATTTGGCTTAACACGTGATTCAAACGTTGCTCTGTCTGATTTTTGCCATCTCAAATCACCCTCCTTCATTCGTTTCTCGCTTCCAACACGTCACTCTAAAAACACTCTTTGGAAATGCATCGGATGCATAGATTCAGGGCGGCTGCAGCATTTGGAGAAAGCGAAACCAAAACAAAAAAATATTTCATATTTGTACATCGCCATGTTAACATGCACTGGTGGAACTACAGATGTATTCTAACCTCCTGACTGTGCTCTGTGGTTAAAATCTTAAGGTTTAAAGGTCCTATATTATGAATTATTTACGCTGTGTAAACTGCTTGTAGACGTATAGCATCGGTATTGCATTTTTGAATAACTTAAAGGGATAGTTCAGTCTGAGCCGAGTTCTGCCACGGTTCCGGAGCTGACGAAAGTAGGTCCGGCAAGTTAGCGGGAACAGTTAATAAAACTTGTTTTTCTTCTCAAAACAATATCTGTCCAAAAAGTGATATATTTGCATCAGAAAACAGTTGCACACGAAAAAGTCAGCAGTCTAAATCGCTTGGTGGTCGTATCACTGCGCCTATTATTATTAGTGGATCTCCGCTTTTTTTTCAGCCGCGGGGTCATTTTTATTATTTTTATATTTGTGCAAATTCGTTGAGAAAGATTTTGGGTGTATATATGTATATGTATAGTTGTGTTTAGGGTTGCCAACCGTCCCTTGAAAAATGGAATCGTCTCGTATTCAGAACAAAAGTACGTGTCTCGTATTAAACTTCTACTGGTGTGTGGCCCGCGCGAGCCCGTGTGCTCGTCTGGAGCTGCGGACACCGCACGTCACCGAGCGAGCGAGTGAGCGCACGCAGCTCTTTCGCAACAGCGCGTACCTTTGCGTACCAACGTGTATCACAGAGCAGGTTAAACTTTATAAAACATCCTACCTGCCTGTGCCTCACTTAGCGCCTTTTCACGCTCTCTCTCCTCCCGTGACTTTCCTCTTTTTTCATGACTGGGCACTTTCATCCCTGTTATTAGCCTGTTCACTTGTAAACATCGCCACTTACAAGTTTTTCGTGTGCAACTGTTTTCTGACACAAATATATCACTTTTTGGAGAAATATTGTTTTGAGAAGAAAAACAAGCTTTATTAACTGTCCCCGCTAATTTGCCGGACCTGCTTTTGTCAGCTCCAGAACCGGGGCAGAATTCGGCTCAGAGGACACTGTCAAGGATAAGTCAGTGTTAATGCACGACACTGCTGAAGGGGACACCATACAGATTCACATAAAAAAAATAAAAATAAAAACCCCCCCGAACTATCCCTTTAAAATAATCTCTGATGAAAAACAAACTTTTTCCAGACAGAGGGCATACCATCTGCTCTACGGAGATATTAATGCTTTACCTGATGTTCCACAGTATGGCTTTAAACATATTTATCACCATGGAAACAAGCAGATGACGTCCCCAAGTCAAGTTACAGGTCAGATCTGTGGAGAGTCGCTCACAATAGAATGCATGTTTTTATTTTCTTAAAGGTATTGTTAATGAAAACACTTAATTGAGCAAATGGAAGATAAATACTGTATGTTTAAAGCCATACTGTGGAATATTCCAGACAAAGCAATATGTTCTCCATGGAGACCCTCAACAGAAAAGTTCCATTGTGCATCTTTAAGCATTAAAAGCTCCATGTATACCAGAAGAGGGCGCAATAGACCTATCTGCTTAAGCACACTGAAAAACAAGAACTGCTGCAAAACACTGGTCAGTTATGCATAGTTAACGTAATTTAAGCACTACAGTGAATGTGTATCGACTTTAAAAACCCAAAAGAGCACTTCCTGGATTCCCAATTGATGACATGCAGTGGAACACGCAAGCGTTTTAAGATCTTGAAAATTCAGCGGCCTAAATAAGCAGATTTGATCGAATACGCTTGAAATGAATGAAACAACACACGACTCCAGGTATGGTTTTGATAAGAAAACATTATAATGACCAAAAAATTCTGAAAGTTGACAAAGCATAATATAGGACCTTTAAGTGCCAAGAAATTAACGACTTCTCCATGAATTTGCATTGCACGGGGAGTTTGAAACAGAGGTACTTGTGCATTTGAATACTGAATACTGTGTAGGTCATTGGACAGGTATGAGGCGGTATGTGTAGAGGTCACCATGTGTGGACAGTTAAAAGACAGTGCGAACATCAGAAGAGGATAGGAGCGTACAGGCCAATGACAACAATACATCAATGATAAACAATGGCTGTGAAATACACTTACATAACAAAGAAATGGTTCAGGTTTTTCTGAAGTTGGGTTGTACATTTGGTTGTAAATAGTGTAAACAAAAATGGACTTTATGTAGACTCAAAGTACATCAAAATCTGTTAGAAATGACACTTTTTGTCATGAAAAAAAAAATCTTGAAATTGTACTTTTTAAAGTTTGACTTTTTTCCTTAAAGGTCCCATGGCATGAAATTTTCACTTTCTGAGGTTTTTGAACGTTAATGTGAGCTCCCCTACCCTGTTTAGCCCCCCATGGCTAAAAGTTGCAAAATGTGTAAACTGAGCATTTGTGATCCTTTTCCACGTTTGAAAAAAAGACAGCCCAAACGGGCGATTCTGAACAAGGGAACTTTCTGACGTCACACTCGCGGAAAGGTTTCCACCCCCCATCTGGATGTCTACCCACCGTCTCTGGAAATCACGCCCAGAGAGTTTGGACCGCAAACGAGCTACGAAATGCGAGATGCGTTTTTTTATTTGCCTGGAGACACGTGAGAGTGTTTCCAGGCTCGGATGTCCTCCGAGCCTCCAAACCTCTGAAACAGCAGTGGTTTAATTTAATTTCCGTGACAATTTGTTTTTTTCATTGGAACGCATCTCCTATCTTCCTTCGCGCATAAAACACAGAAGTAGGGATAACGCACATCGCACCGCTAATCCAGGAACCAGCGGCGTATTTGGCCACAATCCACCCGCTGCACTGGCCTGTCTCTGTCCTCCTCATTTGCATTCAAGCAACAACGCCCAGAATAAAGCGTTTCAGAGACATATTTATGACTCTGACTGTCTTCATGAGGCTCTCTCATGCACTGAGGCTTGATTTCGAAGAAGGATTCATTTACAGTATTAGGGAACCATTAAGGCGCCATATAAAAGCATCAAGAAGTACCATGTCATGGGATCTTTAATATTTTGGGCTAAACAATAATAATTTGACTGAAAATGTACATTGTTAAGGTTAAGATACATTTTGTACAAATTTGTACTCTGCATTTGAGCCATCTTTTAATGCTGCTGGGACACCTACCAAGAGCAGTGGGCGCTGTGGTACCACATCTCCAGATCTTGACTAGCTCAAGATCTTGGTCCTTAGTTCAAGGATTTTGCCTATTAAGCATGTTTGATGGAGAAAACAGAGTGCCCAGAGGAAATCCACCCAGACACAGGGAAAACATGCAAACACCACACAAAAAGGCCAGGGTGACCCGGGAATCAAACCCATGAGGCGAGACTGCCTTTGTGACATTCTAAATACTCATCAATTAGAATTTTGATATAAATTTTTCTTTATTTTTGGGGAGTACTGGCGGAGTTCAATTTAAGGGCCCATCCACACGACAACGTTTTTTGGTGGAAACAGAGAAGTTTTTTTTTCGTATTGGCCTGTCGTCCACACAGCGCCGGCATTTTTGGTGGGCGAAAACTGTGTTTTTTGAAAATGGGTTCCAGAGTGGAGAAATCTCAGAACACCGGGGTCGCGTTGTCATGTGGACGAGGAAAACGCAGCTTGTGGAAAACGATGACGTCGCGATGACGTTCATCATCACGTGACCAGAAGAGAACCCCGCTCATGCGCATGCGCTCTTTGTAGTATTGCGTTTCCGGTGGCTCTGGCTGTTTCCTGTTTACAGCACCACATATCGGTGTGGCGTATGTATTACATCGTTTTCGCTCAGCGTTCCGTTTTCGTCTGGACGTGATCTGACACATGTGTGGACGCAATTTTTTTTCAACCTGCATTAAAAAAATCCAGCAGCATTGTCGTGTGGACATAGCCTTAGATTTACGAAACTGATCTCAATGGCAGTTAAATGTAAACAAAATGACCAACCGTTGTTAGCAGAAAAGATGCACTGCCTGATTTCAGTTACAGTCATACTTCACCTTACGAAATTAATTCGTTCCAGAAGTGGTTTCGTAACGTGATTTTTTCGTAAGTAGAGTCGCAATGTAAAAGGCCTGATTCGTTCCTAGCCAATGGGAGTCCAGCGCGGTGTTGGGAGAGTGTATTTACAAGTGTATTTACATTTCGGGGGATTCGGGCGGCTGCGAAGCGGAGCGCGCATTATTTGGATTTTTGAGATTTGGCGTTTCGTAACTTAAATTTTCTTTCGTATTCAGAGACGAAAATTTTACGTAAAGGCGTTTCGTAACTTGGATTATTCGTTCGTTGGGTCTTTCGTAAGGTGAGGTATGACTGTACTTTTGATTGTCCAAGGTTTGATGCACAGTAGTTTTGGTTGAATTTTCAAGACACAAAAGTTCCATCTCTTGAACTAATCACGATCCACCACTTCATCCAAACCTCCTATTTACACTGACCATGTACAACCCGACTTCAGAGCCCCAACCATCCCTTGAGGAAATGTCTCAAAGCGTCGATGACCACAATTGTTCCTTGCTGGTAGTTTTTGTTGGAATAAAGCTAAGTCTAGGTTCAGATTGTACGAGCCTTCCAAACATTCCATCGCTCAAACGCATTGAATCCACAGTCTGGATTGAAACTCCACGTTCTGTCTGGAGTTACACAGTGCTATTCCAGTAAGACATGGTCGTTATTGAAACCCGGGCAGAGACCTGAGGATTTTTTTCAATTTCATTTTTTGCGTACTTGCAGTCTTGTTAAAATCCACCTCCAGATTGAGTGAAAAAAGCTTTGAAAACAGCTAGTGCAAGACGTGTTGTTGAGAAATTCCTCAAAAGCAGACCTGTAGTTTTCAAAATTCACGTTTTTTTCCTCCCTTCTCAAATTGTTTTTTTAATTTTTTTTCATTATTCTGAAAGGATCCAAGTTTTTTTTAAGTTCACGATTGTCCGATCACCAATTTGTGACATCTTCGCTGGAGAAAACCTGCGCACAAGTACATTTGTAAGAAAGTTTCCAAATAATGGCTCAACGTTCATTCCGTCAATGTTTTTCGTCATGATTTCATATATATTTTCTTATTTATATATTGTACAAAACCGAACTGTAGACATTATGATTTCATTGCAAAGAGAGAAATTGCGGAAAAAAAAAAAAGAAATTAAAGAAAAAATCCATCCAAAATTGTCTCGATATGTCCCACCGACAAAGGCTCTAAAAAGGTTGGGTCCCAGTCCGAAGCCTTTTGGGATGTCAACGTTCAAAGGGCAGGCAGGAAGTGGGGTCAGCGCTGGGGTCGCGGTGGGGTCATTATGTCATCTGGTGAGGGGCCTCGAGCATCTCCATCAGGAAGGTGTCGATGGGCGTGTCCCCGATGAGCTTGAAGAAGAAGAGGTGTTCCAGACACTTGAGGCCGATGGAGCGCAGGGCCGGTAACCGCAGCAACAGCTTGGCGAACCTGCCACAACAAAGGAGACGAAGGGTGTGGTGAGGTGTGAGGCGAGGACGATGAACAAACGTTACACAGTTTTCATTTGAAGGAAAAAAAAAAACAACGTCTGAATCTTTCTAGGACTGGTATATTTTTCAATACCAGTACATTAGCTGGTTGGTTGTGTTAAAGTTGCACTGTGTAACTTTTTGGTGGAGGGTTCGTCACAAGCTTGTCTCTATGGGGCGGATGTAGTGGAAAGTATTTCCAGTAATTTTTTATAATAATAATAATAATGCATTTTATTTAAAAGCGCCTTTCAGAACACCCAAGGACACTGTACAAGGTTAAAATGAATAAAAAGCACAAACAAACAATACAATAAAACATATAAAACAAGATAAAAACAAAATCCGAGTGGCGTGATTGGCTATGAGAGGTAGGACAGTCTGAACAGGTGGGTTTTGAGTCTGGATTTAAAGAGTGGGAGAGTGTCTATATTACGGAGGTCAGGAGGGAGAGAGTTCCAGAGCTGAGGAGCAGAGCGGCTGAAGGCTCTGCTCCCCATGGTGACGAGACGGGCAGAGGGGACAGAGAGCTGAAGAGAGGAGGAAGAGCGGAGGGTGCGGGATGGAGTGGCGATGTAGATGAGGTCAGATATGTATGGTGGGGCTAGGTTGTGTAATGCTTTGAATGTGGTAATGAGTATTTTGAAGTGAATTCGCTGTTTTATGGGGAGCCAGTGGAGTTCTTGTAGTACGGGGGTGATGTGATGGATAGTGGGGGTCCGAGTGATGATCCGGGCTGCAGAGTTCTGTAGGAGCTGCAGTTTTAATCAATGCATGACTTTTTTTGTAAATTTTAAAGCAGTTAGAGCAGGCATCTGTGTTTTATTTTTTTTTTAATATACTGTATACAGGGTGTCCATAAAGTCCCTTTACAATTTTTTTAAAAAATATTGAAAAGGCAGTTGATGAGATATCTTAACCAGATTTGTTTTATTTTAATCAGTGTTTATTAAAGTTTTTATAAACATTAAATTTTTTTTGTTTCAGATGCTGTGTTGATGGAAACTGAACCCCTATAAAATGGCTATAAAATTTTATATAATTTTTTTTTTATTTAAAATTTTTATATAAAAATGTCTCTAAAATTTTATGGGGTTATGTAAAGGATATCGTGTATCAAACAAAGGTACAGGACATTGCTGACTTGAAGCAAATGATTTGTGAAGCCATTGCCACCATTAATGAGACTCCTACAATTGAGTACCGTCTGGATGTGCTTCGTGGAACTAATGGTGCCCATATAGAGGTCTATTAAATGAAGTGAAAAAAACTTTAATAAACACTCATTCAAATAAAATAAATCTAGTTAATATATCTCAACAACTGCCTTTGTAATAAATTGTTTAAATTGTAAAGAGACTTTATGGACACCCTGTATATTTTTCTAAAAAAAACAAAAACAAAGAAAACAACATGAAAAAATCAAAATCAATTAAATTGTTTCTGTTGCACAAAAGTCAATGCAATTGTTTATCAGTACATTTGTGGCTTAAATTAATTGTGCCTTAAATCAATATCAAAATCAGTCCAAAATACCTTTAATCTTAAACTATACTTTCTAAATGAGCGCTATTAAAACGTATAAGTTTTTCCTCTCCATGCCCTGCCCTCCCTCCCCCTGCTGCTTTAATGACACTTAAATGACACTGCTGCTTAAATGACACCATTTGAGCTTTATTACGCTACACATTGTGTGGTTTACCTATTTGTATTATATACAAGTTTATGTACTTTTGCTACAGGTATATGCGATGTTTGAGTCATTGTGTTTATTGTCTTGTTTATCAGATGTTTATGTTCACTGTGAGCCTAGGGAACGTATATATAATATATATATGATTATTGTTTCCCTCTTGGCACAAATATGAAATAAATACGAATCAATCAATCAATCAAAGTACTTTTAGTTCCACCACTAGTTAAATGTATTTTGTGTTTTCATTTTCAAACTGAAGAAACATAAAACTGGACCCACCTGCCCGGCTGCTCGGGGTACTTCTGTTTGCAGTAGGCCTCTAAAGACGCATAGACTTTCTCCCGGAGCGCCTCCACCTCACTGGGATTGGACAGCCCTTTGGAATCTGCAACACAACCCAAGCAGACACTCATAACATCAGCAAAAACATCCAATATTCTCAATGAACAGCAACAACGGCAGCTTACAAGTTTAATTTGAACCCTCATACAGGACAGTGCTTGGATGTGTGTCACTGCATTCCGGGTTAGACCAATTAAATCTTCTAATCTAGTCCCCCCTCCTCCTAACGACTCAACTCCAATTAAGTGCACAAACACGTCACTGGTTAGCATCTCGCTGCACAATCAGTGAACAAAGAGTGGACGCTAATGTTGGGGAATGGTCCGGAACAGGATGATGTGGGGAAAAGGGGAGGACTGAGAGGCTTTTGAGAGGAGCCAGTCCATGGACGATCTGGTCTGGTAAACCTCTAATGAAGTCGGGGCAGGGAGGACAGAGGGTTAGTATGAACAGAACCGCAGTTGCCTGAGTTGAACCAGTTTAAGGCCAGGACCAGTCTGCGAACCGTGGTGGAAAAGGTCATGGTGGCAGTCAAAAGTTTAGCAGCAGGCTTCATGGGATTGGACAGCTTAGTAGGTAGGTTTCAAAAGACACGTGTGGATTTGAAACACTTTTGGATTGACATTGTCGGATTTGAAAACGCAACACAAATGTAAGGCATAATTGTCGTGACTGGTAAAAAAAAAGAAATAAATTCCTATTCTTAATAGGGAACTTGGCTCCAAATTCACTCCTATAACTGCTAGCCTCATGAGCTTCACTTGCCTGGAACCAAATGGTATGGACGACATCACACTTCTTTATACAGTCTATGGATAGAATAAAATGTTATTAGTTAAGCTGCAGTTTCAGTACTGCATCCCGAGCTCGTCCCATGAACCCAGTGCCCCACCAAGCCCCCCTCTGCGCCCATGTGGAAGGGGGAGGTCTGCGTGATGGTCGCTGTAAACATTCCCTCTCCTGGCACAGGGCCTGCTCATTTCAAAGGCATGATTAGGCTATAGTGTCATGGACTCTGACACGAAAATCATCAACACGCAACATGCTAACAAAGTCTAGGGCAAGGTTCAGGGCCTTGATATACTGAACAGTGACCCCCCCCGGTTCTGAAAGTACATTTATCATTCATTTTTTCCCCACAGACTTTCATAAATAAATATATAAAGGTTGAAGGCTTGCTCAGGGCCAATCAGCGAAGTGGTATCTAATGACATTTTAGAACAGCTACCTTATGCATACTAACTACCACGTAGCTGGTTAGCCTAGGCAATGCCTTTAAAATGTTAAATTTGAATTTTTCAAAATGGAAATTTTACTTCTAAAGAGGACGGGAGCATGGGAACTTTTCCAGCTCCATTGCATTTGGCTCCAATTCACTTTATGTCGAAAAAAGGCCAAAAATGTCACCCCTCTCTCTCTGTATCTGCTGCTGTCAGGCTCCTCATTTTGGTCTTAAAATGTTCCTATTGACATGATCCTGGTGTTTTTATTTTGCTGTTTTGTGCATAAATAAATTCCTCTTCCTAATATATAACTCGGCTCTAAATGCTCCTATAACAGCTAGCCTCGGTGAGCTTCATTTGACTGAACACTATGAATAATAACACACTCCCTTAGTCCACTTTCATACAGCCTATGGTCGTTTCCATTTCCTGCCTGGATCATCCAAAAATGGTTGATGATGGGCTTTCTAGTTTTCACTTACCTGCAGAATTCGTCCAATTTTGAAGGAAAATAAAAAAAACCTTCCCTTGAACTTTCCGCAGGTTCACCTTTACATTTCCTCCCCGCATCTATATGATCGGCACGTCACAATATATTTCTCCGCTTTATATAAACCAAAGTTCAAAGTGGAGTTCAAAGCCGAGTGCGGTTCTCTGGATTCTTTGATGCCTCTAATTTCCATGCTTTTCACAGAGGCGTGCGAATGCAGCACGTGTCGCCATACCTACCTGGGTTGAAGAGCACTATAGCTCGCAGGCAGCCCAGTTCTGTCTTGTCCATCTGCATGTCCCTCATCTTGGACACCAGCTCGGTAAGCACCCTGGGAAGAAAGACAAAACAAAGTGTCAGTTAGCGAAAATGGAGTGTTTTAGTTCAGTTATTTTAGCCGTCGGTGTGGTTTTTGAAGAATTTATTTTATTTTCGGCCTCTAGGATTTGCTGGGTGGGAGAATTAAGCAGTTTGCAAGAGTATGAAGAGTGGAGAGAGACATTCATACCTTGACCATGCAGCTTGTGGGGCGTCTACCATCTACAGGTTTTTAAAAAAAATCAAATAGGCTGTAAAGATACAACTGGCACCACCTGTTTGTATTTATAGATCTGGAATATTTTACTATAATAATCTTGCAATAAACTTGTGTATCTCCATGGAGACGTCACCAGGCCAAGTTACAGGTCAGTTCTGTGAAGAGGTGACCCCAGTAACAGTAAGAATGAATGTTTTCATGGTATTTTTGTCAAAAGACATAAAAAGTAATAAATGGTAGTGCTTAATGCTATACTGTGTAACATTTAAAGGGATATGCCACCCCCAGGTCAAATTTGGGCATCTCCCCACAGTCCAGAGACTAAAATAAGTGGTGGAAAGCGTTTTCCTGCTCACCCAGCCATTGTCCGAGTCTGTCAGCACTGACCGCCGCGGTATCTGGTGCTCCTCCGCCTTAGAATGGAGTCTAACGTAGCCAGAGAAAGATTTCGGCCAAAAGGAATTAATTTGCTCGATGCGTTTCCCAATTACTTTGTGTGTAGTGCGCATTCATATCGAGTGCAAATAAATGTGCAAATCAACACGGAGAGCTTGACTTGGTCATTTTGGGTGGGAACTATTTTCCAGTGCGTAAGAATACAGCCGTATCACGCAGCACGCTGCCAGGGGAATCCCAGTTACGCACCGGGAAGGGAGTTCCCCTGTTGCACAACGTGGTGCGTGATACGGCTGTATTCTTACGCACTGGAAAATAGTTCCCACCCAAAATGACCAAGGCAAGCTCTCCATGTTGATTTGCACATTTATTTGCACTCGATATGAATGCGCACTACACACAAAGTAATTGGGAAACGCATCGAGCAAATTAATTCCTTTTGGCCGAAATCTTTCTCTGGCTACGTTAGACTCCAGTCTAAGGCGGAGGAGCAGCAGATACCGCGGCGGTCAGTGCTGACAGACTCGGACAATGGCTGGGTGAGCAGGAAAACGCTTTCCACCACTTATTTTAGTCTCTGGACTGTGGGGAGATGCCCAAATTTGACCTGGGGGTGGCATATCCCTTTAAGGCAAAGCATGACTATGCACTGGTTTCAAAATAATGAAAATGTACGATCGTTGCCATAGCAATTAACAACTTCGGGCAAAATATTCTATATTTTGACTGGTGAAATGCCCTCATAATGTTGCCTATGGGCACAAAGCTGAAAAACCATTGTATTTGCAAGGATTATTTACTCTACAATAGATTGATAATGTTTCATCTTTTTTTTTTTTTCAGATTTTTACCGTTCAATTATTTATTTATTTATTTTTTTTCACAACCATCTAATTCCTGGCATTACTTTGGATAAATGTAGATCTTGAAACATTTGCAACACTTGGGAGTTGTAAGTATTTGATTAATTATTTACATTTTTCCTTTCAATGATTTTTACTTTTCCACATGTTTTGCAACTCTTACAATTCTAATGTACTTGCAAACACCGAATGCAACTGAATACATTTAGCTATTAACAACAAGCGTGTACTTTTGAGTTCTCTTTGACATTTTTTCCTCCAAACTCCATAAACTCTGTACCACTTTAGCATGAAACCACAGGCACGCTTTTACTGCTAACAAACTTTTTAATTACCCAATCCCTGTCCGACATTTTTAATACGCTCCAACCACCGCTCTGCATCCCTTCTATTTAAAATCTACATATTTAAAAAATATTTCAGGCCTACAAAGTTATGTACAAAAAAACATTCTTAACAAGCGTTCAAACTCGTTATTTTTAGTAGCAGGGCTTGTAAAAAAGAAAGACCGCAGAGTAAATATAGGCTGAAACCCAACCCGTGTGGTACTGTCTGAGGGTGACGTCACGTTCTCTGGGTGTCACACAAACTCCTCACCCCTAGATCACCCCTGCGTCACCCCTGGCTCACCCGGTCACCATACAACGCATAGTAAAGTCAATGGCAGCACTCAGCTCTTTCTAATTCAATAGAGAAACAGGCCGGCTACACCACGACTGGAGTTATTTTCAGTTAGAAGATGATTTGAATGGAGCAGAGAGGAACTCAGATGTTGCTATGAGTTTGTGTGATGGAAATTTATATTGTGGAAAGATGCAAAAGTGGCGTCGCGTCTTCAATTTTTATTCCACGTTTAGATGAGCGTTTTCGGGAGCAAATCTGCGTGGATACGGTGACGCAAAAGTGTGTGGAATTGGATTGGGTATGCATGCCAGGCGGCTAGGTGGCGCTGTGATACATTATCACTATGTCCGTGTGCATGTGTAGAATCTTCCTTCTTCTCATCTGCGCCGCGAAAAGCAAAACAAAACATGGCTACCAGTTGCAAAAAAAAAATTGTGTGGTCAGACGAAGAAGTTCGACTATTACTTCAGACCACATTAGACTACAAAGCAACGAAGGCGCAACAATGTGTGGACTGGGAATCCTGCCAAACAAAGTACACTGATATATGGACCGATGTGACGTAAACGCGTACGTGACGTCAGCAGATTTGACCAGAGTTTTGTATCTTGGGCAGTGTAGATGAAACCGCTAAGGCGGAGCGTATTCAAGTTTTCCACTTTGGAGGGCAGTTTCAGTTTTTTTGCGTTTTTAAGCCCCCAAAACGCCATCACCATCTTAACGAAAGGCACTTCCGATAAAATATTTTGTAATTTTTACCCGTAAGCATTCTCGTATAAACAGGCCCTCAATCTCTCTTTTTCTGTGAATGTGATTTCTACCTTAGACCATCATTAACATGTGTAAAAGGTCAACACAACTGTCTCCCCCCTCAGGAAGCACTTTGTTGTACCTGTCCTCAAATGTAAGAGAAGAAGAAAAAATTCTCACACAAAAGTCACTCTGCTTTGATATGTATGTAACTTGTTTTTCTGTATAAATACTCAGATGCTCTGGAGGAGAGGTGCAGGATGAAGAGAGAGTGTTGGGTGTAACCTTAAACCTTTGTCTGTATTCCAAAAATTCATCGGGCTTCACAAATGGATTAATTATTTATCATCAAGAGATCGATCGTTTTGTCTGTATTAAAATCTTAAGATAATTTCGTAATTTTGTCGTCCTGGTAGTTATTCTTGGATTGATGACAAAACTTGGTGTAGGTTAATTCATTTTCATGGCAAAATATTGGGAGTCTCCTTTCTTTAAAGGTCCCATATTGGATGGATTCTTGTGAGCTTTCAGTCGTGTTATAATGTTACCTTCTCAAAAAATATACCCAGAGTTGTGTTTTGTTTCATTCACACATGTTTGAGTAACACTTTAATATTAGTCGGTCTACATCTCCAAAGTCAACAGCTACTTTTTACCTTTTGCTCAGTAGAGATTGGCAATTCCAGATCTGAAAACATCCAGATTATTTTACATTATGAAGGTGTATGGAGTTTAAAAACACAGTGGAGCACCTATATTACATCATGACATCACAAGGTGGGACAGAGTGTTTGTTTGAATGAAACAAAACACAACTCCAGGTCTGTTTTGATGAGGAAACGTTACAACGGATCAGAAAATAGCGTAATATGGGCCCATTAAAATACTTTACTTCTACTGCTAATAATTTCTTTATTAATTCATTAATTTTGTGTGCATTGTGTCACCATGGTAACTGCGAAACATTCCGCCAATAGAGATGCATGTAGAACACCCCCAGCGTCGTCACGTCACTGCAAAGTATCAATATGTAAATCCCTGCCGCTCTAATCCCATTTCTTTGTCTGACCTGTCAAAGATGGCTCCCACGCCGGCACTGTGGGCGCTGTTCCGGTGCACGTGCAGTCCGGTCGCCAGGAGAATCCCGTCTTTCACCGCTATCGACCGGTGCGAAAACGAAGCGATCAGCAGCTCATTCCAACCTGCAATGGGAAAAAAAAACAACACAAAATTCCATAAACACAATCTCAAAATCGCACCAAAGTTCTTCACGTTTACTTCTTTCCAACGAAATCAAGATGACAACAAGGAGGGAATCCTAATGAAGCAGCTACGTCGCGGTAATAACGTAGTGAGACTTGCTATCTAAGGAGACAAGCGTGTAAAAAAGGATGAACCGCGCCTGCCATCGCAATGAAGATGCTAACTTTGACGCGCTAAAGTGAGGTCGTGACACCGCCAGACGTAAGGCGACTATTTTGTATTTTATTTCATTTGGAGTGACAGGGCCCCTTTAACTGTTCTGCCTGGCAACACCTCTCCCGAGTCGAGAACAGCTTTTATGTGTGAAACCGCAGAACTAAAGTGGTTATTTATAGAAAAACCCGACTTCGGATTCACGCCTCTCTCCTCTCCCCATCATGCTACGTGCTAAGGATGAGGAATGACGCTACAGGCTAACGGGGTGGGGTGTGTGATAGCGTTTTTTGGGTTCCTGCAGGAGGATTCAGGGGTAATTGTTAGCGACAGGCAAGGCAGGAAGGGCAAAAATGTCTAAAGAACCCAAAAGACCTTGCCGCTTTTGACGTTAGCGTAAAGTTCTAGGTGTTTAAATGGACGTTTTCTGTGAGGCGTTAGCGGTTATCTGCCGGTTCAGGATGAGGTAACACTATGATGTGCTAAATTTGACCTTGCGGTATTGGGATTTTATTGCGTTAGGGTGACCAGACGTCCCTATTTAAACAGGACAGTCCCCAATTTTGAACCAAGCGTCCCCTGTCCTAGCAGATTTATCCAAAACCACTGATTTGTCCCAGTTTTATATACAAAATGTCCCAGTTGTCCCTATTTTTGAGAAAATTTGTTATACACCAACAGTAAAGAGGGGTGTAGATTGTCACAGAAAAATGTAACTGAAAATGTCACAGACAGAAGTCCCTCAGATTTAGCACATCATAGAACACTATGATGTGCTAAATTTGCTAATTGAACTTGCGGGATTACGATTTTATTGCGGTAGGGTGACCAGACGTCCCTATTTAAACAGGACAGTCCCCAATTTTGAGCCCGGTGTCCCCTGTCCCAGCAGATTTCTCCAAAACCACTGATTTGTCCCAGTTTTATATACAAAATGTCCCAATTGTCCCTATTTTTGACAAATTTGTTACCCACCAACAGCAAAGAGGGGGGTAGATTGTCAATTGTTAAGCTAAAACACAGAAAAATGTAACTGAAAATGTCACCGACAGAAGTCCCTCAGATTTAGCACATCATAGAACACTATGAGGTGCTAAATTTGACCTTGCGGTATTACAATTTTATTGCGGTAGCGTGACCAGACGTCCCTATTTAAACAGGACAGTCCCCAATTTTGAGCCCGTTGTTCCCTGTCCCAACAGATTTCTCCAAAACCACCGATTTGTCCCAGTTTTATATACAAAATGCCCCAGTTCTCCCTATTTTTGACAAATTTGTTACCCACCAACAGTAAAGTAACAGGGGGTAGATTGTCATTTGTGATAAAACACAGAAAAATGTAACTGAAAATATCAACAGAAGTCCCTCAGATTATGACGGACCCACAAATGAGTCGAAAACAGGCAAAGTTACGTGCTCTTTTCACAGTTTTATTTACATCAACCATCCCAACCCGAGCGTGTCCCAGTTTTGAGTTTTGAAAATCTGGTCACCCTTTATTGTGGTCTTGACTAGTTGTGACCTAGTACTTTTGTAGAACAGTCAGGAGGCGACGTGAAAGCACATTGCTAATGAATAAAACAGCCATTTTGTTTCCAGGGCTGTGTAGTTCTTTGTAATTTATGCAGGACTGCAGATGAGCAAGGCTGCATAATGTTCTTGGAGGAATTCTGTTAAGCATACACTAGTTAGCTTAGTTTATAATTAAGTTGCCTCCTTGCAGTTTCTTTTTAGACTAGCAGTACACAATTATAGGCTAAGATGGAAATGATATACTTGATATGTCTTTTTTTCTAAGTGATGGCACATTTTCATTTTCCATAATTTAGTGAGATTTGGATACATTCTATAGTAATTTACATTCTAGTTAGTCATAATAAGGTTACCTGTATTTGCAGTTTCTCTTTAAAGCGGTAATACGTAACTTTCTGGAGGTGGAAAATCCCTTGATTCCATGGAAACAGAAAGGTAATACCATACTTCGGAATGTTCTCCATGAAGATAGGTTTTATGCCATACTGTAATGTTACCATGGAAACAAGCAGGACGAGTCAGAGTCAGGTTTGTGAAAATGCAAGTACGCTCAGAAGTTTTACAGTGAAAAAAAACAAAAACAAAGGCAAAAGGAGAAATTCAATTTGTCAACTGGACAAAGTTTATTTGGTCGAAGACGTTTCGCAGCTCATCCAAGCTGCAAAACAAAAGAAACTTTTGTCCAGTTGACAAATTGAATTTCTCCTTTTGCCATGGATTCTACCTGGACGACTGAGAGATTCTTCACACAAAAAATCAAACATTAGAATTAGGGCTGTCAGTTTAACGTGTTAATTAGATAAATTAATTACACTGCAAATCAACACAATTAATTATGAGCGGCAATTCAATGCGCGCACATTTTAAATTTGGCGTGCGGTGAGCAAATTGCTGCCAGGGCCTTTGAACGACAAGTTTATTTATAAAAAGAACGAAGACGGGACGATCAACAAGAACGCCGTGATTTGGAACTTTTGTCAAAAAGAATTTTCCGATCACTGAAGCTGCCTGACAGATCATTTGAACGATAAACACGTCCGTACAAATTCCATTATTACCGGTGATAGAGCGCACGTCACCAAACCGCCAAACCACGCTCGCAGAATTTGGGAAACAAATGAGCAAAGCGAACACATGAGAACTGACGAACTCAATCACAAAGTGGGTCCGTTCGCTCACTCCCTCAATCTCTCTCTCACACTCTTAAAATGAGATTAATTAGATTAATAAATTACAAAACCTGTAATTAATTTGATTACTTTTTTAAATCTCCTGACAGCACTAATTAGAACTCATTAAGCATGTACCTGCTCGTAGGAGGATGACCTGGTCGTCCAACGGCAGCTCAGAGAAGTGAGGAATCCTCTTGGCCCACTCCACCAGAGTGAAGAGCTGCTTGTCTGCGGCCTGGCAGATGTTTGTCACTGGATCATTGGGCTGGAAGAGTCAGAGAGAATCAAAGCGTCACACACCAGTAGATGTCAAGACAAGACAATGTCCCAGAAGGAAAGGCTATAGTTTCCAAAAGAAAACAAAAATACATAATATAATCTAGTATCTTGAACTTCACTTCATGTGTAATGTTCTTTATTCCACTGGTCAAAATTTAGACCCCAATCAGTATCAGTAAACATCTTTTAATTTAAAGGGGAATATTCTTTTTTATTAACAAATGACATAAATAAATGCAGTTATTAATGGTTCACTATGTCACTTTTCTGGTGAAGAGTCTGCCTACATTTTTGTCTCCATGTCGCTATAATTGCTTTGCTCGGAATGTGTCGCAGTGTGGTATTAAGCTTAAAAATCTCCATGGAAACAAGCACGAGAGGCCCCCAGACCAGGATACAGGTCAGATCTGTGCAAAGGATGGCCCGCTGACAGTTAAAGGATAAGTATTTATTTTTTAATCGTTTCTTATTCTTAAAGGAATATTAATTATTTTTAAACAATCTGAGCCTTATTTCGGTAATAAAACAACATGATTTACTCACCAATAGTACTTTGGTGTGATTTGGAGCAGTTTCGTAGATGTGGTGGTGTAGCGTTATCCGTTAACGTGAGTGCTTGGGGCAGGCGATTGCAGTCACCGAATAACAAACTTTAGCTCTTTTCAAATTACAGAAGCTCAATGTGTCAGCCAACACGTTCGCTGGAGTCAAAAGTGGTCTGTAAACCGATATCCATCCATGTTTTTGATTTCGGTCCATTCTCAAAGCAACTAGCCACAGCTTCAATAACTCCGGATTGTGATGAGGAAGCCTGTGAAAGCTCAACTTTGTTCAAGCTGTCATTTTGTTTTCACAACCGGGATAAATGCACGTTCGCACCATTTTCTCAAGCAGAGATGTTCTCGTCTTCTTAGCTTCTTTCGGACTGTAACGGAGAGCTGACAGCGGCGTTTATCTGCAAATCAGCTGTGAATGTGAACGCACGCTGTCCTCGACGATGACGTCATCAAATGAAAATATAGCTGGACATCGGGTTTCAGGCCGCTTTGGGCTCCAGCGAAACTCTAGACTGACACATCCAGCTTCTGCGATTTGAAAAGTGCTAAAGTTTGTGTTATTTGGTGACTGCAATTGCCTGCCCCGAGCACTCAAATGACACCAAAGTGCTATGAGTGAGTAGTCTGGTTAACACTTGACCATATCACAAGTGAGATATGGGTCTGGAAACTCGCTTCGAAAAATCCCGTAGCGGAGGTGTGGTTAGCGATTGCCAACGGCCGTTTATTGGGCGTTATGAATGTCTATCATTGAGCGTATACGTAAGTCCATAGCCAATCATGTCAGTTGTCAGTTCAAACTACAAGCTTCCGTTTGTCATGTAGTACGCGTCACCGTCTTGCCACACCTCCCCCGCTCTCTGATTGGGGCCCTAAATCTGGGACTCTCGCTTGGACGAGTTTCCAGGCCGCCTTCCAGTTCGAAACGAACGGAAGCGGCCTGGGAATTCCCAGGCTAATGAGTGAGTACTGCAAATCAACTTGTTTTACAGTCATACCTCACCTTACGAAAGACCCAAATAACGAATAATCCAAGTTAGGAAACACCTTTATGTAAAATTTTCGTCTCTGAATACGAAAGAAAATTCAAGTTACTAAACGCGAAATCTCAAAAATTCAAATAATGCACGCTCGGCTTCGCAGCCGCCCGAATCCCCCGAAACGTAAATACACTTGTAAATACACTCTCCAACAGGGTTTAGGGGGTATTGGAACGAATACCCTTTGAACGAATCAGGCCTCTTACATTGTGACTCTACTTACGAAAAAATCACATTACGAAACCACTTCTGGAATTAATTAATTTCGTAAGGTGAGGTATGACTGTATTACCGAAATAAGGTTCAGATTGTAAAAAATGTTAATATTCCTTTTAAGTCGATTTTTTCATGCAATACTTTTACTTGAGCTTTTTTTTTGCTCTGGTATGTGTACTTTTACAGACATATTTAAATCATTTCGCTTGTGGATCAATAAATTTAGTCTTGGTCTAAGTATTAAAATTGTGTACTTCTTCACCACTGAATTACCCCCATTGGAACAGTAAAAAAAAAACCTGACCGCTAAATGGTGTCACATCATCTCCACGCTAGTCTTTCTCCACCCCACCCTCCCCGGCTTTGAACCGCACATGAGTAAGCCACGTTCTGGTGAATAACGTCCTTAGCGGAGAAGACAAAACAAACAGCGGTTTTGTCCCAGCATGAAGGGGAATACCTGCAGTGAAGCGTGCGTTCAAAATGGCCCTCACTTCTCCTGTAGAGATCTTCGTCAAGTACAAATCACTCTTTTGGACAAGCGTGAGGGAGCTGGAGAGAGGCCCCTTCTACACACTTACAACTGAGCACTGAGCAGGCTTCTCTCCACTGAGATGTTATTGCTTTGGTTAGAATGTTCTATGGCGCACAATAAAGAGCCTGTCATTTATACCCGCAGTCAAGTTTGGACACATCTTCTCTTTCAGCAGTAATGGAAGAAGAACTCAGGTTGTTATTTAAGTGAAAGTAGATAACAGATAGGCTTAGGCTTAAGATTAGGCTTAAGCCTTTATTGGTCTCACACACAATGACACACAGTGACACACGGGAGAAATTTGACTTCTGCATTTGACCCATCCTTTTCAGGAGCAGTGAGCAGCCATCTTTTTTGGCGCCCGGGGGGCAGTACTGTGAAGGGTCTTGCCCAAGGACCCACACTGGTTAGCTCATTGCCCGGGGGGGATTTGAACCCACAACCCCCAGGGGGAAAGTCCATGACTTACCAGTTGAGCTAACCAGCCGGTGTTATAACAGATCAAAAAGAAAAAAAAAAAAAACTCAAATAAAAAATATTCCATGGAAAAATCAACTAAAGCAACTGTATTAAAGTCAGTATTTCAGGCAGAGTTTGAGGTCTAATAATAATGTTGTTTTTTTTTTTTTTTGCTCAAACTATGACCATGTTCAGTGGGTCTCATCAGAATCAGAAATAAGAAAGACTTTTATTGCAATTGTCAAGTGAACACAATTCACAGACTAGGAACTTCGGTGAACTCTCGGTGATAAGGTGCGAACATAAAACACTAAATAACAATAACTAGAATATAGACACTAAATAATAATAATAATAATAATAATAATAATAATAATAATAATAATAATAATAATAATAACTAGAATATATCATATAGTAAAAAAAAAAGGTTCAGAGGAGCAGCATCAGAACAGTACAGTATCCGATAATAAAAGTCCTGTATATATACATTATACCTATTAACATTTATTATCATTTTTTATTCTTATAATTATAATTAAGTCTCATTTGACACTGGTCTGTTGCTCGTTTTTGCTATTCCATCTATTTTTTGTTATCCTCTGTTATATATTATATTTGATGAGTGAGCCACTGTACCCAAACAATTTCCCTTGTGGATCAATAAAGTTTGTCTAAGTCTGTAGTAAAAAGTGCAGATTACTGCTCTCAAATGTAGTGAAGTAAAAAGTATCCACTTTAAAATGCATTTAAGTAAATTACAGATACCTAAAATGTATACTTAAAGGTCCCATGGCATGAAATTTTCACTTTCTGACGTTAATGTGAGCTCCCCTACCCTGTTTAGCCCCCCCCCCCCATGGCTAAAAGTTGCGAAATGTATAAACTGAGCATTTGCGATCCTGCGTTACAAAAAACCAGTGTTGAAACGGGCGAGTTCGGACAAGGCACCTTTTTGACGTCAGATCGGCAAATGCAGCTCCAACCCCTCCCTCTGTCTCCGCTCAGCGTCCCTGTATATTCCGCCCATAGAGTTTGGACTGTGAATGCGCTACAATGCGAAATGCGTTTTTTTTATTTGCCTGGAGGCACGTCCGAGTGTTTCTAGGCTCGCAAGTCCCTTACCCGACCCTCTGGACCTCTGAAATACCAGTGGTTTAATTTTATTTTCTGTGTAAATATGCTTTTTTTCATTGCAAAGTCTCCCATCTGTCTTCCTGCGTAAAACACGGAAGAGAGGAGAAAGCGGTGCCGAGCTGTGCTTCGAGCGGGGGAAACCCCCCCCCCCCCCCCCACTCCTTAGCCAATCTCTCTGTCCTTCTCATTTGCACTGAAGCAGCAACACTCAGAATAAAGCATTTTAGACACATATCTAGCCTCATGAAGACTGTCAGAGTCATATCTGGTGGTGGTGCCCTACACACCCTCCCGCTCTCTCAGGTCTGCAGGTCAGGTTCTCCTTGTTGTCCCGAAGACAAAAAGGAAACTTCGGGGTGATCGGGCTTTTTCAGTGGCTGCTCCAAGACTCTGGAATGCACTTCCACTGAGTGTTAGACAGGCCGACTCATTTCCGGTTTTTAAATCCCTTCTTAAAACTCATTTTTTTAGATTGGCTTTTAACTCAGTGTGAGTAGTTGACTTTTATCATGTTCTGTTTTTAATGTTACTGTGTGTCATGTTTTGTGTTTTAACCTGTGTACAGCACTTTGGTCGACTGTGTTGTTTTTAAAGTGCTTTATAAATAAAGTTGGATTGGATTGGATTGGATATCTCATGCAGTGAGTGTTGATTTTGAAGAAGGATTAAGGAGCCATATAAAAGCATCAAGAAGTACCATGTCATGGGACATTTAACTATAGTGCTTTACTACTTTTACTTTGTAACACTCCACGTCTTTCAGTGCTTTGGTTTCTTTCTTTTTATACATACAGATGGCATCAAATATATGATGCAAGATGTATGGACGTATGTTTTATTTCTAAATAAATAAATAAATAACCCAACTAAATATATTTTTTAATATTTTATATTCAAATCCTCAATGTATCCCCCTCTCTGCTTTGTTGTCAGCACTGCAAACCCATTGCCTTCTCTCAGTGAGGTTCTTGATGAAGTCTCCTGAAATGGTTTTCACTTCACAGCTGTGCCACGTCAGGGTCAAGAAATGCCAAACCAGGGTTCAAATGTATTTCTTGTTTACTACATTCATGTTTACTCATAATTTTGAGTAGTGACAATCTACAATATAAAAAAGCATGGAAATAAAGACGGTCCAAACTTCTACCTACTATTTTGATTGCATGCACTGCAACATTGTAATTTACCCATTGTGAGTCAAATAAATGTTAATCTTACATGTATTAATAGTTAGAAGGTTCTTTTTTTACAGTGGCAATAGCCCAATCGTCTCTTACTTCTATGTAGAGCCACCAGGGCCCTTTTAGTAATGAACGAATCACGCTTTTGGACAAGAGTGAAGCTGGAGAGGCCTCTACCTGTCAAAACTTTGGACACACCTTCTCTTTCTGTTTCCTGAAATGGTTTTCCCTTCACAGCTGTGCCACGTCAGGGTTACAAAATGACAAAAAATTGCAAACCGGGGTTCAAATCAATATTTCAATTCAGTATTTTAGATAAAAGATTCTTTTTTACAGTGACAATAACTCCATCATCTCTCACTTCTCCGTAGAACCACCGGGGCCGTTTTAGTAATGAGAGGCCCCTTCTACACACTCTTAGACTCTTAGCAGCACAAATGGAACTTCACATAGGGAGTAACGAGTGGAGAAAAAGGAGGGGGATGACGGCAGGTTTATTTCGTACTAAATCCAGTCTTGATGGATGAGTGAGTGTGGGTTAAGATGTAATGGGCAATGAAGAAGGAGTAGTTCTTTTCAGGTGTTGGGAGCATTTTGTGAAAGCAGTTTAAGAGGGCTTTAAAGGCACATCGGGTAAGGATTGGAGGTAAGGAGGAAGGGACCGGGTAATGAAAACGTAATGTATTTATATTTTTAGAATGCCCTGTGGCAAAACAAACAAATAAAAAGAAAAAATGTGGCGTTCTTTTCCATCATTAATACAATTTGGAGTACAGAGTTGCCAAGTCAGCTTCTTCATAGCAACTTTGGGATGGTTTTTTGGGGGGGGAAAGTCGCTAGCAAAGTTTAACAATTGTGGGAAGTGTATTTTGGGCATGCTTTTCAGAGGTATTTTGGAATCATAAAAGAATTCATTTTTATCCTTTTTCAGTTCAGTTTCTCATTACTAGACCCAATAACAACTGAAATTTAAGCCATGTTATAATGTTGTTACCTCATTAAAAACATACCTGGAGTTGTGTTTTGTTTCATTCACACATGTTTGAGTAATCCTGCATTATTAGTGCACCTTGTGATGTCATCTAGTGGTAGTTTTCAAGTCAACAGCTACCTTTTAACTTTTAGTTCAGTAGAGATTGGCAATTCCAGGTCTGAAATCGTCCAAATGATTCTAGTGAACTAGGGATGCACGATATATCGGCATTAACATCGGTATCGGCCGATATTGCAAAGATTTTTTTAATATATCCGTATTGGCCCGATGTGTAAAAGTGGGCCGATATTAACAACCGATATTTGTCAGTACAGTAATCCCTCGAATTAACGTTTTATCACATTTCTCTCTCATTTAAACACTCAAACTTTTGTAAATTTTCAACAAAATATATTAATAGTGAAGCGTGGGGGGGGGGGGGTCTGGTCTGGTCCTGGTTTAGTTCCAGTTTGGTCCCCCCCGCGTCCCCCATCTATAACAACGGCAAAGGTCCCTTAGACAATCAGGACGCAGAACACAGTGTTACACTGTAAAAAAAAAAAGTTACACTATAAAAAATATGTAATAAAAAATAATTTAAATTAAAAAAAATAAATAAAAAATCAGTAGTCAAAACACATTTTGAAAATAAAAGACATTCAAAAATCAATTTTGCATGATTTTTAGTCTGTATAAAATGTTATCTCAGAATTAAAAATAAATAAATACCGGTATCGGCCGATATCGGCTAAATTTTCAAATCGGTGCATCCCTATAGTGAACGTATGTGGAGTTTAAAACACAGTGGAGCGCTTCCTGTAATACCACAACATGTGTGTTAAACATGTGAGAATGAAACAAAACACAAACTCCAGATCTGATGAAGGAACCACTTATAACATGGATCAGAAAACAGCTTAATATAGACCATTTAATAAAATCACAAAGCAAACCTGAAACACATAGGAAGCCAATAGAGCCATGAGAGATTAAACTTTATGAAAACAACAGCACTTTTTTCTAATCTTATTCCAAATTTCAGTTTTAATGCTGCATAAATATTTCATTTTAGTGACTTTGGGGACACTAAGGTACAAGATAACACTATTTGCATACGCCAATATCTGCTAGCAACACACACACACAACACCTTTGTTTGCCATCCCTTGAAGCCGATGCATTGTTTACCCATGCCATCAAACTCCCACCCCCCAAAAAACGCACACTCTCGACGGGGTACCCTGCTGCGACGCTCTCTCCCTTGAGTCATCATGTCTCCGGTTCATTCGCGCTCCAAATTTCCCCCCAAAAATCCTCAACAAAGCTGTCAATCTCAAACATGTTTTTCCAAAGCATCCCTCGAGCTAGTAAAACCCAAATGTAAACAATGTAAGACAATACACATTATTTTTCTTGCATAATTCATTCGAAATCTCCGACTATCCCAAAGTGAACTCCTCAGGTAGCAACTTCTCCCCCACTAACTTCTTCAGCTAAATCCCAGCGATTGATGCTAAAGAGCTGGCGGGATCACCACGTCAGCAGCTCGCTCTCTAGAGTAGATTAGCGTGAGATAAAGGGGGAGACATGGTAGCTTTTTATGTAGCGCACAGGTCGAAGCGCGATCCAGTCTTCTGTTCCCGGTGGACAGTTTGAAGCTCGTGGTGACTACCTCAGATATGCAGAGGAATCTTCAAAAAGCCAGCGCAAAGAGGCTGTTGTTTTGAGAAAGATGTAAGATGGAAGAAGAAAACAAAAATAGTATGAATATTTAAGAGTTGGATCATTTTGGGAGATGGGGGCAGTGTACAAAGCATTTTAGTCCATACACATAGGTGGTTTCCAAGAAATAAAGTGAAGATAAGGTTTTCAGAAACAGCCAAATATTTTTATAATATTTTATAGCAATATTGAGTGGGATCATGGAAACAAACCCAGGACTTAAGTCTAGGTCTAAGGGCTTATTTTCTTATTTTCTATGTTATAATGTTGTTTACCCAACACAAACTCACTTGGAGTTGTGTTTTGTTTCATTCACACATTTTCAAGACACAAACCCTGCATATTTAGGCTGAGTTCTTCTCTCAAACAGAAAACACTTTTTTCCACCTTGTGATGTCATGTGGTAATACAGGAAGTGCTCCACTGCGTCTTTAAACTCTATACACTTTCACTGGATTCATTTCAGCTCCACGGTAGGTAAACAGTAGCTGTTAAACTGAAAACTGTTAAGATGAAAACTACCGCTTCATGACATCACAAGGTGGAACAGAGCATTTTGAGCTTTGGAGATGTAGACAAACTAATAATAAAGGATTACTCAAACGTGTGAAAAAAAAACAGCTCCAGGTATGTTTATACAATAAGGCCACAACATTATAGCGTGACTTAAAGCTCACAAGAGTCAGTTTTGCGTAAAATAGGACATTTAAAGTCTAACTTTAATAACAGAGCTTCAGATAGCGCAGTGCCTACAGTTAGCATCACACCCCCAGGGAACGTTGTTGGCATCAGCTGCAAAATATCAATATACAGTCATACTGTAGCTCACCTTACGAAAGACCCAACTAACGAATAATCCAAGTTACGAAACGCCTTTACGTAAAATTTTCGTCTCTGAATATAATGCGTGCTCGGATGCATGCTCGGCTTCGCAGCTGCCCGAATCCCTCGAAACATAAATACACTTGTAAATACACTCTCCCAACACCCCGCTGGCCTCCCATTGGCTAGGAACGAATCAGGGCTTTTACATTGCGACTCTACTTACGAAAAAATCACGTTACGAAACCACTTCTGGAACGAATTAATTTCGTAAGGTGAGGTATAACTGTATATAAATGTTTAAAAATTAGTGCTGTCAGGTGATTAAAAAAATAATCTAATTAATTACAGGATTTGTAATTAATTAATCTAATTAATCGCATGTTAATCTCATGAGAGAGAGAGAGATTGAGAGAGAGACAACCCACTTTGCGATTGAGTTTGTCAGTTTTTCTGTAGTCGCTTTGCTCATTCGTTTCCCAAATTCTGCGAGCGTGGTTTGTTGAAGTGCGCTCACGCTCGCTCTATCACCGGTAACAATGGAACTTGTCCGAACGTGTTTATCTTTCAGATGATCCGTCAGGCTGGAGCAGCTTCGGTGATCGGAAAATTCTTTTTGACAAAAGCTCCAAATCACCGCGTTCTTGTTGATAGACTCGTCTTCGTTCTTTTTATAAATAAAGTTGCCGTTCAAAGGCCCTGGCAGCGATTTGCTCGCCGCACGCCAAAAATTTAAAATACGCGTACATTAAATTGCCACTCATAATTAATTGCGTTCATTTTTATAACGTGTTCATTTGCAGCATAATTAATTAATCTAACACGTTACACTGACAGACCTAGTAAAAATCAATCAACACCTGAAAACTTTCAAAATCCAATCACTTAATTTTTCCAATTTTTACACCTCTGGATCCCACTCTGTATTATATTTTTGCAAAGATGCTGGAGGAGAGACAGAGTCAAATATCTACTCGTCTGGGCAGAGAGAGACAGAGAGAGACAGAGAGAGACGGGGGGAAACCAGGTCAGGGTACACAACTCTGAGATCTTCATTCAACTTTTATCAACGCGCCATGTCTAACTACAATCAGGGCACTTGGGCTACTCTTACAACTTCCACACTCAGACGCTGGGTTAGATTTAGTGTAGCTTGGTTTTAGGGCTGAATGCATTCGGTAAAACGTCTCACTGTGATGGAATTTGCGATGTGAACAGTCTGATTTCTTTGTTGAAAATTAGTTATTCATATTATAGTCTTGTTCCTGAATATCTTAAGCACATGTTTATCAAGATTTTGTAGAGTTTAATACATTTTTCTAGTGGTATAAGAACTTTCAACTTCAATATCTCAGAACTAAAGTATAATTGGAACCTTATGATTCTAGGGGGACAATTTAAAGGGTCTATATTACTCTATTTTCCGATCTATGTTATAATGTTGTTTCCTCATCATAAAACACACCTGGAGTTGTTTTTTGTTTCATTCACACATTTAACATTTCAAACAGAAAACCCTCTGTTCCACTTTGTGATGTCATGTCTACAGTGTTTTTAAACTCCATAACACCTTCACTAGAATCATTTGGATAATTTCATCCTTAGAATTACCATTCTCTACTGAACAAAAGTTAAAAGGCAGCTGTTAACTTGAAAACAGCTACTTTTTAACAAGTTGTTAAGAGGTAATTAAAATGTGGAACAGAGCATTTTGAGCTTTGGAGATGTAGACAGACTAATAATTATTCAAATATGTGTGAATGAAACAAAAACAACTCCAGGTATGTTTCTGATGCGATAACGACATTATAACGTGGCTTTAAGGTCACAAGAGTCAATTTTTTGTAATATAGGACCTTTATATTATATTTTACTTGACCTGCAAATACAGTCTGGTGATATGGTCCAGAGTTGGTACAGAATTGCATAATTAATGTCTTTATATCAATCACATGATGAAATAGCCAAATGACACCCCAAAGGACTTGCTGACCCAGATCCCTCTTACTTGGAAGGTGGCAAGATGTTAAAAAGTGTTTGTTAATATCACATCTTTTCCCAAGAGACAATAAACTTGTTAGAAGCTATGAGCACCCAAAAATTACATATCACAGCAAGGAGGATGGCCAGGCCTTTCTGGTCTCCTTGTTTCTGGGTGGGTTTCCTCAGGCACTCCGGGTTCCCCCATCAACACAAAACAGGCCCAATAGGTGAAATCCTTCCGCTAAGGTAGTCCTGACCAAAATTTGCTCAGTATAGGTAGATAGATAGACAGACAGATACAGTAGATAGCATTTGGCCTTTGTATCTCAGTCAAAGGTCTCAGTGCAGTTTAACAGGAGAACTGGTCAGCAGATCTGTGTCAGGGCAGTTTGAGTGTTGTGGTGTAAAAAAGGATGTAGCACAGGCATGGGCAAACTACGGCCTGGGGGCTATATGCGGGCCGTTAAGCTTTTTAATCCGGCCTGCACTGAATAGAAGGAGCAGGACAAGTAGATCTGCATCTCCTTCTGTTTTTGAAAAAAAGACAGTCAGGAGGAGAGTGGTGATGATAAAAACCTGAAAGATAACAGAACTTTCAGTGCTTTAAAATAGTAACTGTTAGTAATAAAAAAAAAGCTGTTAATTAAATTTTCTTTTTTTTAAAGAATCATTTCAATAAATAGCTAAATACTGTGGAACTTGAAAGATGGACATTTTGTTGTAATGCTTTTGTTAATTTTTAATTGAAATAAAGCACATGCTTTCTACATATCCCATGTTATTTTCTGCTCTTATGAGGTGGATTACCAAAACACTAAATCCAGCTGCTCCTGGTCCGGCCCTTTAGAACCCTTTGTGGCCCACGAGTTAAAAAGTTTGCCTACCCCTGATGTAGCATATCAAAGGTCCATAGGCTACCCCCTTAACTAGCCTCTTGCGGGGTCTCCATGGATACTAGAAAACAAACTGAAAAGTAGATTTTATACGATCCAAGAGTGCCTTATTTGTGTCCTTTGAACTACACATGATGCACTTCTTAGTTGTTTAAAATCACATGATGATATTTAAAACTGAGCTCAAAAAAGTTTCAAAAACCTGCTCAGTGTGTGAGCCAGGCAGCCACAAGAGAAGTAGAGAGCAGCACTGAAGCATGGGTCAAATGGGCAGAGGACAGATTATGGGGACTATCAAATGTTACTTGAGGTAGGGCCGTTGTACTCCATTGCCTAAGCCAGAGAAACCACAACTTGTACTGTCTAAAATAAGCACTAAAACATCCTTATTACCTTTTCCACAATTTTGGAGCCCCCAGCCTCCATCTCCCTCCCTCTCCCTGGACACAAAACAGCCATGGAGTGAAACATGTCTCACTTCCACACCACTTTTGCTCCACCAAGCCAAAACAAATCATTCCGTTTTTATCAGCGTGTCTGCTCCTCCATCCCCAATACTGCCGAGTCGGGAACATGAGCTCCTACACTGAGGAACGCCGGGCTTGCATACTGTTCCATCAAATTTTCATCATTCGCCAACAGGAGCCCAAAGACTTTCAGTCCTTGAATTTTTCATTATGCAAACGCCAGACCGTAGTGCCGTGACAGCAGTGAAGAGCTATGAGACGCTATGGAAATGGACTGTCCCACTTTTAAAGACAGGACTAGAGGAGAGAGGAGGCCTGGGTACCGTACAGCAAAGGAGGAGTGCGTCATGGAGATAATCGTTGTCAAAGGGAAGTTTCTGGAATGGTTTGATATAAAGAGGAATAATACAGGCTCATCATAAATATATAAAATGTTAGTAAGAGGTTTTAATATTTGAAGTATCGTAGGAGAATTGGGTATAAAAGAGAGAAGCATTTTGTAAATACTGGATACCAAATCATACGAGACTTGCTTTGTTAAATTTTTCAATCCATCGAACCATCCATTTTCTTTCCGCTTATCTGGGGCTGGGTCGCGGGGGCAACAGTCTAAACAGGGACTCCCAGACAGTCTAAGCAGCTCCTCCGGGGGGACCCCAAGGCGTTCCCAGGCCAGCCGGGAGACATAGTCCCTCCAGCGTATCCTGGGTCTTCCTCGGGGCCTCCTCCCGGTGGGACATGCCTGAAACACCTCCTGAGGGAGACTTCCAGGCGGCATCCAGAACAGATGCCCAAGCCAAATTCTTGTAAAAATAAACGGTGAAGGTCCTATATACACAAAATGTACTCTCTGAGCTTTAAGCCATTATAATGTTCCTTCCTAATCAAAACCATACCTAGAGTTCGTAAATGTTTGAGTAATTCTGCATTATCAATCTGTCTACATTTGTGATGCGCGATATATCGGCATTAACATCGGTATTGGCTGATACTGCCAAATTTTAACATATCGGTATCGGCCTGATATGTAAAACTGGGCCGATATTATGTCAGTACTATAAATACCTTGCTTTGAAAAACAAAAGTTCTGTCACACTTCAGGCAGAGCACTGGGAGCTGTCCTTAATAAGGTCGAGCTGTACAGGGATCTTGGTTATAAAATGTTGTGTTTATCTTGTATCTGTCCATGTTTAAGTTTATTGTAATTTGACAAAATGTGTTGCAGTTCCTTTTCTTGGCAATACACAAAATGGCCCCCAAACCTGAAGTATATGTGGTGATATGGGAGCCATGTGAAATGCAGATTAAGAGTGACATGGTGATTTATCATCCTTGTGTTTTTTTTTTAATCTAAACTTTCTCACAGGGGTTTTGTGAATAAAATAAGTTAAGCTTTATGGAGTCAAAACATGTTTTGAAAATAAAAGAAGACATTCAAAAATTCATTTTGCATGATTTTCAGTCTGTATGAAATGTTATCTCAGAATATTAAAAAAAATATATATATCAGCTAATATCGGTTATCGGCCATAACAGCATCATTAATATCAGATATCGGTATCAGCTAAAATTTTCACATCGGTGCATCCCTAGTCTACATCTCCAAAGCTAGAAATGTTTTGTTCCACCTTGTGATGTCACAAAATGGTAGCTTTTGAGTTAACAGCTCCTTTTCCCTATAGTTCAGGAGATTGGAAATTCCAGGACTGAAATGACTGATCATGACTTCAGTTTTGCTTCAATTTGCTAAATATCTTTCCTTAGCCTATTTTCCGAGGGCCAAATAAAAAATAGTATACTGATTGCTGGTTGAGGGTGGAACAGATGTCGTTGGGCAAGACACTTAACCCGCCTCGCCCCCGTTGTCTGGATGGGTGAGTGGTTCCTTGATGAGAAGTGCTTTGAGTGCTTTGAAGGTGGAAAAGTAACTATGAAAGGTCAGAACTTGCACAAGTAAAAGTACATGTTCCATCTACAATTCTCATTTTGAATGATGTATTTTAGGTAAAGAGTGCAAAATAAGACACCTAAGTTCATAATAAAATACGGAAATTTTATGGAAATAGGCCAAGATTTTTTATTTCTTTTTTAATGGCAGTGTGTAAGTTTTCTGGTGGAGGATCCATCAGATTTTCTCCATTGAAATGTTATTGCTTGTTTCACAGTATGCCATTAAACATTCCTGTCATCATGGAGACCAAACTGGACCAAACTGAAGTTCCAGGTCAGATCTGTGGAGAGGCGAACCCATTCAAGAGTCAGAATGCCTGTTTTTCTAGGTATTTTTGCGCTATAAACCCACCTGTAATTGAATAAATGTAAGGTAGACCTGTTTAATGTCATACTGTGGAACATTCCAGGCAGAGCAATGACATCTCCATAGAAAAGAGCAGGTGATGGACCCCCGGCCAAAAAGTTACATAGTGGTTTTGCTAGAAAAACAAAAAAAAGTACAAATATATATCAATAATTAAATAAATAAAAGCATTATAACCAGATAAACTGTATATAGAAACATTATAACCAGACCCAAAGGAAAAGTTCACACATTCTGACTAATTTACAAAAAAAAACAAACAACTAAAATAAGATTACAATAATGTCAATTCTATCCAGCGACATTCCCTTCCGCCGTGCTGTACCAAGAAACCCAAACTCCCCCTCCTCTTTCCCTCTCCGTCTGTGTGCACATTACTCGCGCCTGTTTAACTCCTGTTCTAGGTCACCATGAGATAAGCTGGGCCGGTGGGCGAGAGGCACCGGGCGGCCTCGTGACCCGGTCCTTGTGCTTCCATCAGGGCACGGGGCACTGGAGCTGAGTGGGCCAACAGCAGGAAGGGGGTGTACTGCTAAAAGGAACCTCGGCAGGGGGTCAAAAAGGACTCGAGTCTGGGTCATGAAATCCTAACTTTGGTGGTGTTCGTTTGAAAAATTTGTATCCCATTTTTTCCCCAATATATTTGAGTTTAATGTGTCTTGCCCCAGTACAGATATATTGTATAAGCAGCTCTTGAGGTCAAAATAAGTCAGATAATCAGGAAGTGCAGGTTAGCATGCTAGTAGTTGTTTGTTGTTGTTACTGTGTTGGTAAAACTCCACTCTGATCTCTGAAAGTTGTAAAAAGAGCTTAGAAACTCATCATGGGGAATTATTAGGAGGGTCTGAATGCATAAGATAAGTGAGGAATAACTTTGGACCACTGCAAACTGTTTAATATAAACCAGTAAACTAGACTGTCACATATTATCTTGGATTTATTTTTTCAATTTTATTCATATTTTTGCTTCAAATGTAATATGAAAACATGTATGTTGTTTTGGGTTTTTTTTACAACTTTTTAAAATATATTTATTAGTGCTGTCAGGCAATTAAAAAAATAATTAGTTAATTACAGGATTTGTAATTAATTAATCTAATTAATCGCATTTTAAGAGTGTGAGAGAGAGAGAGAGAGATTGTGAGTGAGTGAGCGATCGAACGAACCCACTTTGCAATTGAGTTTGTCAGTTTTCAAGCGGTCGCTTTGCTCAATCGTTTCCCAAATTCTGCGAGTGTGGTTTGTTGGTTTGTTGAAGTGCACTCACACTCGCTCTATCACCAGTAACAATGGAACTTGTCCGGACGTGTTTATCGTTCAAATGATCCGTCAGGCTGGAGCAGCTTCGGTGATCGGAAAATTCTTTTTGACAAAAGCTAAAAATCACGGCGTTCTTGTTGATCTTCGTTCTTTTTATAAATAAACTTGCCGTTCAAGGGCCCTGGCAGCGATTTGCTCGCCGCACGCCAAATTTTGCCATAATTTTTATAACACATTAATTTGCAGTGTAATTAATTAATCTAATTAATGTGTTTAACTGACAGCCCTCATAATTATTGTTTGTAGAGTTCTTAATAAAGTTTGATTGATTGAAACAAACAAAACAACAAAAAAAATGAAACTCTAGATTAGAAAAGTCTGAGTAAGTCAAGGATGTTCACCAGTTACCATGGTACAGAACACACATTAGCAAACGCAGACAAAAAAGTTTGTCTCAAAACTCAAGAAAAAATACTAAATGGATTTAAACAGCACATTTTCTGGAATCTGTGATTAGTATGAGTATGTTCATTAGTATTAGTATGTTCATGGTCCTGTTTACGTGTCAACAAAAAGGTGAGACGTGCGTAGAGTCCCTCAGTCGTCCAGGTAGAATCCATGGCAAAAGGAGAAGTTCAATTTTGTCAACTGGACAAAAGTTTATTTGGTCGAATACGTTTTGCAGCTCATCCAAACTGGTGAGAGTGAAAAACTGTTGGCCTCAGACAGAGCAGTGCCAACAGTTAGCGTCACCCTAGCATGGAATGTTGATGACATCAGCTGCAAAGTATCAATATCAGATACTGGTGTTGCTCCAAAAAAATTCATACCCTCAATTTCTATTTTTAAGTTTTGACCAGATTTAGTCCTGATTTGTACATGACTCTTAGTCCTTTTCCTCCCATGACACCTCCTCTCCTCCATCTTTCCATCGCCATCTCTCTCTCTCTCTCTGTCTGTCTCTTCCTCCCTTTCACGGGACGAGAACAGCTCCTCTCCCTCAGATACAAAGATGAATGCTTATGGGGCCCGCGATGCTTTCAGGGAACAGCCAGCGTGTTGGATAATTCATGCTCCGGCGCATCCCTGTGGCCAGCTGATACTGATGGAGAGATGAAGAAGAGAAGTAGGAGAGGGGAGGAGTGGGGAGGGGGGGGGACTTTCACAGAGAAATAGGCTCTTTACACCAAAAGCTCCACTCCAGAGGGAAGAGGAGAGAGGAAGAGGAGGAGAGGACAGCTCAAAAGTCTAGCTGGATAAAAGTGTTATAAAGTACAAGAGTGGATGGAGAGGAGCAGGAGAAAAGAGTGTTAGAGAAGGTGGATGGGTTTGTTACGCTAGACACTTGTGCAGTACTGGTGGAAAAGAAGTTGGGAAAGCTGGTGACTTTATTAGCAAGTGTGTAACCACCTTGAACACTCACATGGACTGACTTACCCCATATTCCTATCCCTTCCCTATTCTCCTTCCATCCACCCGCTGTGCAATTACATAACACGGTGCAATATGGTGGACAATATTTATTACAGTGTAATAATTTAGTTTTTGTAGCATATCCACCTGGGCAATATTTATTACTGTGTAATATCTTGAACTGGGTTTTGCACAACAACAGCATATCCACCTGTTGTTGTGCAAAACCTAATCACAGTGCAATATCCTGTGGTGCAATACTTAACACAGTGCTATAGCTTGTTGACAATATTTAATACAGTACAATATGCTAAACTGAGTTCTGTGAAACATCTCCCTCTACAATGTAGAGACTCAAGTGTGTGTTTATGTGTGTGTATATATGGTTGTATCTGTCACCCCTACTACAATATCTGATCAAGACTTGCAATAACCTGGTAACTAATGTGTAGTACCAGCTTGTAATGTAGCTAGTCCATTCCAATGGCCTGGAGAATGAGGAGGAAACGAGGGGCAAAGGTTTGGGGTGTTTGTTGATTGTGAATGGGGATTCCTTTGGTGGGTACTTACCTCATGCTAGGGTGCGCGGGCTAAAATAGTCCCCAGGAAGCGGGAGCCCTTTAAGAAGGTTCCGGGTCAGGTGGCCATTTTGGGTGAAGAGGGGTGTACCAAGATTTTAGAATTCTTCTATTTTTGTATTTTTAAAAGAAAAGTAAACACTGCTTTGTACATTTGTAAATATTTTTCATTTTTCTTGGTGGACTGTTAAATAAATGCACTTTTGGATTCTTCATCGACCCCTGGCTCAGCTCTACTCTGTTCCTCCGACCGCAAAGTTGCTATCAGGACGTTACACAGCTGTAGAGGACTTTTTTCGGCACTATTTTTTTTCTATACTGTGTTGTACTATCCTTCTGCATTGAATATTATTATCGTACTTAAATATCTACTTAAATGCACTGAAGTGAGATGCTTTCATTCTCATTGTGAGTATGTATGGTGTAAATTGTAATAGTGACAATAAAAAACATAACATAAAAAAATTACTAAAAATATAAAATATGACATAAAAATGTATTAAAAATACACTAAGCCAATAGCCTGGGAATTCCCAGGCCGCTTCCATTCGTTTCGAACTGGAAGGCGGCCTGGCAGCTCGTCCAAGCGAGAGTCCCAGATTTAGGGCCCCAATCAGAGAGCGGGGGAGGGGTGGAAAGACGGTGACGCGTACTACATGACAAACGGAAGCTTGTAGTTTGAACTGACAACTGACATGATTGGCTATGGACTTACGTATACGCTCAATGATAGACATTCATAACGCCCAATAAACGGCCGTTGGCAATCGCTAACCACACCTCCGCTACAGGATTTTTCGAAGCGAGCTCCCAGACCCATATCTCACTTGTGATATGGTCACAGACTACTAAACCAAGGGGAATCCAGTATTAAATTCAAAGGCCGATATTACGCTATTTTCTGATCTATGTTATAATGCTGATCCGTCATCACAAACACACCTGGAGTTGTGTTTTGTTTCATTGTCAATCTCTAAATGTAGGTGTAAACTTGAAAATTACCGCTTCATGACATCACAAGGTGGAACAGAGCATTTTGAGCTTTGAAGATGCAGAGAGACTAATAATAGAGGCTTACTCAAACTCAAACATGTGTGAATGAAACAAAACACAACTCCAGGTATGTTTTTGATGAAGTAACAATAGTTAAACGTGGCTTAAAATTCAGGAGAGACTGTGGAACATTCCAGCCAAATCATTAACTTCTTGGAGACGAGCAGATCTCCACTGGAAAAACGTACATAGTGCTGCTTTATGCACAATTTAGCTATTTAATTTGTTCTTTTTTCCACCAAAACCATCTTTTAAAAGGTAGGTAAAGGTCCTATATTACACAAAACTGACTCTTGTGCGCTTTACGCCATATTAAAACGCTGTTACCATCTCAAAATCATACCTGGAGTTGTGTTTTGTTTCACTCGCATGTGTTCAATGTGTGGCAATTCCAGGGCTCATTCTAGTGAAGGAGTATGGAGTTTAGGCCCTGTCCCCACGACAACGTTCATGTTTTTTTTTTACTCGGGGTGAAAAAAAGTGTCGTCCACACACGTGTTGGATCAGAAAACATTTGCGTCAAGATGAGCACGGAGCACTGAGTGAAAACGATGTAGTACATATGTCACACTGATAAGTGGCGCTGTAAACCGGAAAGAGCCAGAGCCGCCGGAAACGCAAGACTACAAAGAGCACATGCGCAGAAAGTCCTTTCTCTTTCGTAAACAAGCAAACACGTGTACTTTAGGGACCGTCAACAAAATCGAATTTATTTTGTCCCCCTGCTCCACCAATGTAGCAGGGAGTCACTCCGGTAATGTGAAAATGCTGACCGTCCCTAACATAGACAGACGCCACAGAACAAACATTTGCGCTGCATGAGCAGAGTTTTTGCCTATAAATCGATAGTTAGTATTACTTGCTAACGTTTTATTAGATAGACATTAACAAGTAGAACTCTCGTTAACCTTGGTTGTGTTATTTAGGCAAAATGCTTGTTTGGATCTTACTAAGGGAATGTAAAACATACTCGGACATTATGTTGGCTTTTCTGCGAGAATATACAACCGGGAACCATCACCAACGGGCAGCTATATATTTTTGTGTGTGATACTGCATGTGCCTGTTTGTAAAAGGTACATTTTCATTCAATAAAAAAGACAAGAAATGGTTGCTCTTTTTCTTTATTTACAGCACACAACACACTCATATTGGTATGGGCTCCTCATTGTCCACTATCTGCCTTTTCAGCGATGGGATCTTTCCAGTTTTAAAATACGTGTTTAGCTTTGAATTGGCAAACACTCGTGTGTCGTGCGTACTGCCAGGCCACAACGTGTGTAATTGTTCATGCGTCTCCGCTGGGGTTGCACTGCATAGTATAAATAAACTTAGAAATGTCCGCATAACAAACTCAACTCCATTGTCCGCCATGGTTGTTGTTATCTGGTCGTTACCTGCGGAAGGCGCAGGGTTACCTTCTGGTCACCGGTCACGTGATGATTACGGCAGCGCGACGTCATCATTTTCCCAACAGTCGCGTTTTTCGCCGCCCACACGGCAACGCGACCCCCAGCGTTCTCCGACTTCTCCACTCTGGAACCCGTTTTTGAAAAACACCGTTCTCAAACCCAAAAACGCCGGCGCCGTGTGGACAACAGGCCCAAACGAACACAAACTTCCCCGTTTCCACCAAAAATCGTTGTCGTGGAGACAGGGCCTTAAAAACACATTGGAGCACTTCCTGTAGTGACACACGGCATCACCAAGTGGAAAAGAGTGTTTTCCGTTTGGGAGAAGAACCTAAGTTTGCAGGGGTTTGTGAGTAAAACATGTGTGAATGAAACAAAACACAATTTCAGGTGTATTTGTGACGAGAAGACATTATAATTGGAATACAAATTTCATATCTACACTAATTGTTTACACTTCTCTTTTCCCCCCAGAATTTCAGTTTTAAAAAATTGTAGACAACCTAGCAGACTTCTACGACCAAAGCATTATTAATCAGTGAAATATGCAGGCCATACCATGTGAATTTATGAGTTACTGAGGGGCCATATGCACAGGGAGCTCCACATCTGGGACGCATTAGGCCTCATTACGGAGACAATGGTGGGAAGGCTCCAGAAATAGTTTAGAAAGCGCAATATAAATGTCACGTCAGCCGCCACGAATCTGAAATGCATCTATCTACGAAGTTTTAACTGCTAAGGAGGCATGAGCTCGTATGCGGCGTATCTCGTGACGGCTATAAACTTTTACTGACCGATGCATTTTTGAAATACTGCGTCGCGCGATTGATACTTTGCCGTGACATCACGCTGGGGGTGCTCTGCATGTGTTACTACGGCGGAATGTTCACGTACAGCAGTTGCCACGGTGACGCAACGTTACACATACATTAACAAATATTGACGGTAAAGTTTTAAGGAAGTCTGAAAACTCAAGAAAAAAATGGATGTAAAAGATCTATATTACGCTATTTTCTGATCTAGGTTATAAAGTTGTTTCGTCATCAAAAACATACCTGGAGTCGTGTTTTGTTTCATTGACAAATCCTGATCTACAGCTCTGGAAAAAAAATAAGAGACCACTGTATTTTTTTCTGGAATCAGCATCTCTACATGTATTACAGCCATTCCATTCCAGCGTCTGTTGAATTCCAACACAAACACAAAGCTGAGCTACTTCACTTCTTGCACCAGGAGTGGAATAAAGTCGCCCAAGAACAATGTGAAAGACTTGTGGAGAGCATGCCAAGACGCATGAAAGCTGTGATTAAAAATAAGGGTTATTGCACCAAATATTGATTTCTGAACTCTTCTTAAGTGTAAACATTAGCATTATGTTGTTTTAAAATGAATTTGATCTTGTTTCTTTGCATTGTTTGAGGTCTGAAAACATGTATCTTTTTTGTTATTTTGACCATTTGTCATTTTCTGCAAATAAATGCTCGGCACGGTAGCAGAGTGGTTAGCGCTCTTGCTTCACAGCAAGAAGGTTCCGGGTTCGATCCCCGGGTCGCCCAGACCTTTCCGTGTGTGTTCTGTGTGGCGTTTGCATGCATGGTCTGGGTTCGATCCCCGGGTCGCCCGAGCCTTTCTGTGTGGAGTTTGCATGTTTCTCCCCGTGTCTGGGTGGGTTTCCTCCGGGCACTCCGGTTTCCCCCACCAACCCAAAACATGCACCATAGGTACTCCAGCTTGCCGAAGCAAGAAGATCATGGAGATGGTCCCCGGGCGCCCTAATGTGTGTGCTGCCCACTGCTCCTAATATATGTATATATATATAGGATGGGTTAAAATGCAGAGAAGAATTTCTCCAGTGTGAGATCAATAAAGTTCACTTCTTCACTTCTTCTTCTTCTTAAATCAGGGGTGTCAAACATCTGGCCCTCGGCTGATTTTCTATATAAATATTTTAATTATATTTTTATTTTCAATTAAAATATTGGTAATTTTCTGCGCCTCTTTTCTGTGCAGTTTGGACCGTGACACCCTCATCAGCAAAATGTCAAAAATGAGAAAAGTGGACGCAGAGTGCAGGAATTTCCAAGAAAAATTGACTAATTCCTATTTGTTCACGGAGGTGAATGGGAAACCTGTATGCTTGTGCTGAAATTGCATTTTTCTTAAAGTTTCAGGTTGTTCATTATATTATAATATTTTGTTAACGAAAAAGTGCATCAAATAAAAAAGACTTCTGTAATAGATTTGCATTTCTCTGCACAAATATTTTGACTTATTTTTATTTTTGGGGTATATATGCCATTTCCTGATTCGGCCCCTTTGGAATCAAAGTAGGTTGGATACGGCCCCCGGACCAAAATTAGTTTGACACCCCTGCTCTAAACGGTAATATTTTTATTTGGAATTTGGGGGAAATGTTGTCAGTAGTTTATAGACTCAAACAAAAATGTTCCTTTTGCCCAAACACATACCTATAAGTAGTAAAATCAGAAAAACTGATCATTTTGCAGTGGTCGTTTATATTTTTCCAGAGCTGTATTTAGACTGAGTTCTTCTCTCAAACAAAAAACACTATTCCACCTCATGAAGTGATGGTGAAGTGCTCTACTGTGTTTTTAAACTCCATACACCTTCACTATAATCATTTGGATGATTTCAGCCCAGTAACTGGCAATCTCTACTGAACAAAAGAAAAAAGGTAGATGTTAACTTGAAAACTACTGCTTCATGACATCACAAGATGGAAAAGAGCTTTGGAGATGTAGACAGACAGCATGAATAAAACAAAACACAACTCCGGGTATTTTTGATGAGGTAACAACATTGTAACATAAAAGCTCCAGGAGTCAATTTTGCGTAAAATAGGACCTTTAAAAAACACATTTTCATGAGCCTCGTGACTGTAATATTATTTGAAAAAGACTTGTTTAACAGCAAAAATCTGCTCACCTGTCGTCATTCCAGCTAGGGCTGTTCTTTTTTTTTTGTCAGATAGTGTTCAAACAAAGCTCAAATTAAATCTAACAAAATCTGAGCGTCAGGTATTACAATTTACCTGTCTACTTGCACGAAGATTGATTTGTGAACATGTGAACTGGTTCAGATGTTACGATGCATTTGGATCTAGAAAAATGAAATACTCTTTGCAGGGTCATGAAGATAAATTTAATAGAATATGGCCATCTTTTGTTAGTTTATTTAAAGAAGGTATTTAAACTTTTATTTAAATCTGAGTGACAGGATGGTCTTTGTAATATCCACCTGTGTGAATGTTAAGTTGTTTTTAATTTTTGTTTTTTGTTTTTATATGTATATACATAACATATAAAGCAGAATTTCATGGATAAGGCTCCTCTAAGACATTATATAGGCACTTATAATGCATGTGCTTGTATGTCTTGGTTGAAATGCTGTAACACTGTTGTTTTGGGGACTGTTATTGTGTATTACTGTATTTTTTGGACTATAAGTCGCACCAGCCAAAAATGCATAATGAAGAAGAAAAAAACAGACCGGACTATAAGTCGCACTTTTTGGGGGAAATTTATTTTATAAAATCAGAGACCAGGAACCAGGATTGCATCTTGAAAGGCATGTATTTCAATTTGAAATAATAACAACAGAATAGAGAACAGCCTGTTAACATAACATATTAATATGTTACGTTTATTAATTTTATTAATTTTATTAATTTTATAGTTATCTGTTAATGTAACATATGAATATGTTACGTTAACAGATAACTATAAAATAAATAACATACTGTAACAAGATTACCAAACCCTCACTCCACATCACTAAATCCATTGAGTTCATCCTCAGTGTCACTTCGGAGCAACTCCACGAACTCCGGAGGTAAACAGAGCAGCACACAAGCCTACAGCGCCCTCTCGTGGCTGTCACGAGAGGTGCAATTTTAATATATAACGGTAGTATCAGTGGTATCAAGCCACGAGAGGGCGCTCAAGGCTTGTGAAAATTTTAATATATAAGTCACTCCGGAGTATAAGTCGCCACCCAAACCATGAAAAAAGTGTGACTTATAGTTAAAAAATACAGTAAATATCAAAAACATAATAAACAGTGTTAATATATATAACTCTCATATAGTTGTATTTGTAGTTTAAGTTTGATATATATATATATATATATATATATATATATATATATATATATATCTGACAAGGCCTCAGACAGAGCAGTGCCAACAATTAGCATCACACTCCCAGGGAAAGTTGATGACATTAGCTGAAAATATCGACACACATTCTTTCACCTTCTGTATTTGTATGTTTCTCTGTGTATAAACCAAACATGAGTAATTTTTTTTACTGCTTTTTCTCCTTCAGAATACTGCATTTTCCCTACATACAATGAAGTACTATAGACCGTGCTTATACTTAAGTTAAAATAGCTTGTTTTCCCATGTTCTCCCTGCACTCCCTGTATGTAATTCTGTCCGCTAGAATGACGCACACGCCATTGTTATGTTGCCATGGATACACGATAATTAATAAACCTTGAGCATCCATTTAGCTGGATGTTCAAAAGATGACCGGTTAGGCCTCTGTGGTTAGATACTAGATCGCTTGAAGTTATTATTGGAGCACGGAAAATACTGCAAAAATGCTGAAAAAAAGAACAAAAAACCTCTAATTTAGCTAGTGTTTGTTTACTTATTGAGTAGCGTTCAAAGCATTTTGGATGAGTTTCAAGGTAGTAGAGCCTGTGTCCATGGAGATGTTTTTGCTTTAACTGTAATGTTCCACAGTATCACAGACTTATTTCTAAAGACACGATCTATGATGCCACCAGGTCAAGTTACAGGTCAGATCTGTAACAATTTCAAATTTTAAGGTAATCTGAAACCTCAAGAATAAAATACTAAATGGATTTAAAGGGTCTATATTACGCCATTTTCTGATTCATGTTATGAAGTTTCATCATCAAAAACATATCTGGAGTTGCGTTTTGTTTCATTGACAAATATTGAACATAGACATTTTGATATATTTAGGCTGAGTTCTTCTCTCAAACTGAAAACACTCTGTTCCACCTTATGATGTCACGGCATGGCATCGGACTTACTTCTAAAGACACGAGCTATGACGCCGCCAGGTCAAGTTGCAGGTCGGATCTGTAACAGTCTCAAAGTTGGAGATTCCCCAGCAAAAAACTTACAGGCAAAGCAATATGATCTCCATGGAAACAAGCAGGTGGCACGGCGTCAGAAATGTTACACAGTGCACCTTTAGAGGCCCAATTTGTAGTAAGGTTGGCCTGTTATATTCTCAGGTATAACCATAAATGCTGTCTTTGCTCTCTGGTTTTCTTTTCAACAAAAAGGTGAGAGTGACTGTAATGTTATTTGTAATGTTTATTTTAACAGCACAAATCTGCTCACCTGCTGCAGTTTGAGCTAAGTCAGTTCTTATGGTCAGACTGTATAGTAATAAAGCTCAGATTAAAGCCTCAGACTAGGGATGCACCGATGTGAAAATTTTAGCCAATATCGATATCTGATATTAATGATACTGGTATCGGCCGATGCTGATATTAGCCGATACCGATATTTATTTATTTTTAATTCTGAGATAACATTTTATACAGAATAAATCATGCAAAATGAATTTTTGAATGTCTTCTTTTATTTCAAAATGTGTTTTGATTCTTGATTTTTTTATTTATTTTTTCAATTTTTTTATAGTGTAACTTTTTTTTTATTGTGTAACTTTTTTTTATATAGTGTAACATTGTGTTCTGCATCCTGATTGGCTACGGGACCTTTGCCGATTGATGTTATAGATGGGGGACGTGGGGGGGGGGGTACCGGGACCAAACTGGATCTAAACCAGGACCAGACCAGGATCAGACCGGGACTAGACCAGGACTAAACGCGGACTAAACCAGGTCTAGACCAGGTCTAAACAAGGTCTAAACCTGGACTCGACCAGGACTAAACCTGGACTAAACCAGGACTGGACCAGGTCTAGACCTGGACTAAACCAGGACTGGACCAGGACTAGACCAGGTCTAAACCACCGCGTGCGGCTCTTTGCCTTTGCTCTTTTCGGACTGAGTGCCTCCCATTATTCTGAACCAAAATATTGATTGATAATAATTGTTTAAATGAGGACTGTTTCCTAATTTGAACAGTGGTGGAAGAAGCACTACATTTTGTAACTTGCACATTTTGATGCACACTGCACATTTTTGGACATCTGTAAATAGGTATTTATTTATTCTTTGCAGTGCTTTTAGATTTTGTCTTAGATAGTTTTTGTATTGTCTTTATATTGCATTTTGTACACTGTCTTTTGCACTGCTTGACCAGAGAGAAACAGAATTTCGATTCACTGTATGTTGAACACATAATGGCAGAATTGACAAAAAAGTTGACTTTGAACTATGACTTTGAAGAGTAAAAAGTAAAAGTATTTTGCACAGTTTGCAAAATACTCTAATAAAGCTTTAAATGTAGTGATTTTTGATAAAGTGTGCAGAATTTTGTTAAATAGAAACAACAGAATTTATGTTATGTATGTATGTATGCATGTATGTATGTATGTATGTATGTATGTATGTATGTATTATTATTATTATTTATTTATGTATTTATTCATTCATTTATTTATTTTTCCCCAAACTGTTTTTATTATTGTTTTTAATTTTTTTTGTATATTTGCTTTTGCTCAATCTCCGCGCATGTTAAACATAGTAAATCCCTCAGGCTTTTCAGCAGGTCTTATACTATTATTTAAAATACTTTTACTTTTCAGTCCTGTTCAAAAATGTAGAGTAGAAAGTACAGATACCCGCTCTCAGATGTAGTGAAATACAAGTAAAATGTACTTCAAAATCTACTTAAAGGTATATTGTGTAACTTTTCTGGTGGAAGGTCCATCAATTGCCTTTATCCATGGAGATGCTATTGCTTTATCTTCATCTTGAATGTTTCACAGTAATAAACCTATCGTCTGTCTTCATGGAGACCAAACCAGACCAAACTGCAAGTCAGATCTGTGGAGAGGCGACCCCACTCACAGTCAGAATGCCTGTTTTTCCAGGTATTGCTGTTTAATGTCATACAGTGGAACATTCCAGGCAGAGCGATGACATATCCATAGAATCAGGTGACGGACCCCCAACCAAAAAGTTACACAATTCAGTACAAATGCCTAAAATGCATACTCAGGTACAGTATTTTACTACTTTTGCTTTATGTCCCACCACTGGATTTGAATGATTTGGCATGACAGCTCTCCTCTGTTGTTATAGCAACACAAATCAAATATATTATATCTTTTGAGTGAAACAAGGTCCTCACAAAATCCTTCAAACCAGAAAGAAACCATTTGTATGAGACCCACGATGAGCTCACCAATCTGTTTTTTTGTTTTTTGTTTTTTTTCCAGCTACCTCTATTGAGCAGAAAATTGCACATTGAAAACATTTAACAACGCAAAATGAAAATGGATCGTCCCGGGCAGCGGAGTGCAACAACCGTGCTTATTTGAATAGAAACAATTTTGCAATAACATTTAAAAAAAAGTGCCTGAGTACATATTGTCCGTAATGAGGATTAAGATTTTACAACTTTAAAAGTACTTTATGTAACGTTCTGGTTGGGGCCACATCACCTTCTTGTTTCTATGGATACTGTATGCCATTGCTCTGCCTGTAATGTTCCACAGTATGACATTAAACAGCTCTACTTTACATTTATTCAATTTCAGGTGATTTTAAAGCTCAAAAATACCTAGAAAAACAGGCACTGTGACTGAGACTCTGGTTTAATAATAGAATAGAAAGTTTTAAAGCCATACTGCGAAAGATTTCAATAACATTTCCATGGAAAAAAGGCATTTGAAGGACCCTACGCTCAAAAAGTTACACAATGCGACTTTAAATCTGTCAAGTACATTGAATTTTTACTGTAAGAGTGAGCGGACATTGTGTACTGGACAATGCATGGCAAAGCTAGCTTCGCATCGGTGAAAAATTACAAATACAAGGACGGGAATGTGGCAGGGATAGTTTGGAAGTGAAATCATATGTTGTGCATCTGAAACGCATTCGTCTTTATTATATCAGTGAAAGGTTTATGGTTCCCCTCATGTTTTGTACAATAGACTTGGCGAAGTTTTCCATAGGAGGAAGAGGTGGCCATGGCAACGATGAAAAACACAACTCTGTCCCGACGGCCTACCACAGGCTACCACGGCCAATTTGCTGCTCGACAAGTGAAGTCTTTTATATAAATGCACTTTCCCTCCCCTCTTATTTTCTGCTACAGTCTTCTCCGCCTATCGCCACCGCAGCAGTAGAACCATCAACCTCCTCAGCCTGTCCATCTTCTCATCTTTACTACTATTAGTGACAAGCCATCCTAGTAAACTAATCATAGCAAAAGGAGAAATTCAATTTGTCAACTGGACAAAAGTTTATTTGGTCGAATCCATTTCTCAGTGTGAAAATTAAGTAAAAGTTAAGTACAGTAAAATAAAACTAATGTTCCAAATTCCGTAATAAAGTAAGTAATTTCAAAATAAAATATTAAGTAAAATAAAAGTAAAGTACATTAAAGGTAATGTAAAAGTACATTTAAAGTAAAATCATATACATTAAAATAAAAGTAAAGGTAATGTAAGAGTAAAATGAAAGTAAAGTAAAAAAATAAAGTGAAAGTAAAATAAAAGTAATATAAATTAAAATTTAAGTACAGGCAATGTCAAGTAAAAGCAAAGTAAAGTGAAAATTAAGTAAAAGTAAAGTACGGTAAAATAAAAGTCATGTAAAATAAAAGAAAAGTAAAGTAAAATGTAGCTAAACTAAAAGTAAAGTAAAAGTAATATAAAATTAATGTTCCAAATTCCATAATAAAGTAAGTAATTTAAAAATAAAATATTAAGTAAAATAAAAGTAAAGTAAATGTAAAGTGAAAGAAAAAATTAAAATAAAAGTTAAGTAAAAGTAAAGGTAATGTAAAATAAAGGTAATGTAAAGTGAAAGTAAAAGTAAAGTGAAAGTAATGTAAAGTAAAAATAAAGTGAAAGTAAAGTAAAAGTAATACAAATTAAAGTACAGGTAATGTAAAATAAAAGTAAAGTCAAAGTTAACTAAAAGTTAAGTACAGTAAAATAAAAGACATGTAAAATAAAAGAAAAGTAAAGTAAATTATAGCTAATCTAAGAGTAAAGGAAAAGGTAGTAGAGTACAGTAAAATAAAACGAATGTTCCAAATTCCATAATAAAGTAAGTCACTTAAAAATAAAATATTAAGTAAAATAAAAGTTAAGTAAATGTAAAGTGAAAGTAAAAATTAAAAGTAAAATAAAAGTACATGTAATGTAAAAGTAAAGTTGAAGTAAAGTAAAAGTAAAGTGAAAGTAAAGTAATATAAATTAAAATAAAAGTAAAGGTAATGTAAAGTAAAGGTAATGTAAAGGTAATGTAAAAGTAAAGTGAAAGTAATGTAAAGTAAAAAAATAAAGTGAAAGTAAAGTTAAATAAATTAAAATAAAAGTAAAGTGAAAGTTAAGTAAAAATTAAGTAAAAGTAAAGTACAGTAAACTAAATGTAATGTAAAATAAAAGTAAAGGCAATGTAAAGTAAAAGTAATGTAAAGGTAATGTAAAAGTAAAGTGAAAGTAATGTAAAGTAAAAAATAAAGTGAAAGTAACGTAAAATAAATTAAAATAAAAGTTAAGTGAAAGTTAAGTAAAAGTAAAGTACAGTAAACTAAATGTAATGTAAAATAAAAGTAAAGTAAAATAAAACTAATCTAAACGTAAAGTAAAGTTGTGTTGCCTTACCGAGTTGGATGTCATGCCCAGGTTGGTCTCGATGTAGGTCTCGGTCTTGGGTTCCACGGCCTGCTCCGCCTCCAGGATCTTCTCCACGGGCATGTCCTCGTTGGCGCAGCCGCTGGACTCCACCTCGCTCTCCGCCTTCTCTTTGGCTCTCTGGCGCTCCTCCTGGACAGCTGCATGTAACAACACTGGTTCCGGTCACTACTGCTGTTTGCTAGTCACGTCATTGCATCAAAACATCACAGTCTTGGCGAAGAGTTAGTGCTTGTCTTTGTTTGTGTGCAGAGATTGTTTGGAAGCTACTGTCAGTTTGCAATGATGGGAGTGTCATGCAGCTCAGAAACCAAACAGATCTCAGAATCGCTCCGGAAATATTGACTTTTAAGTGTGTTTTTCAAATATTTCAAGTTCAAAATCATATGATATAACTGCAAGGTGACCTAAAGAACATAACCAAAATAATGCATGATGTTACATTTAATCAAACCTTTACCAAAAGTTTCTCTCCAAATTAAAGTAAAAAGGATTTGACCAAAATTGTACATATTACCGTCATTGTGTTGACTACTTATGGTCTCCATGGAGATGTTACTGCTCAATGTTCCACAGTGAAGCCCATATTATGCAATTTCTGATCTACGTTATACAGTGGTACCTCACCTTATGAAAGACCCTACATACTAAAAATCCAAGTTACAAAAAGCCTTCACGTTAAATGTTGGTCTCTAGATACGAAAGAAAATTCAAGTTACGAAACGAGAAATCTCAAAAATTCGAATAATGCGTGCTCAGAATAAATAGTGAAGCGTGGGGGAAGACACGACTACGGAATGCACCGCGCGAGGAGCACGCACCGCGCAAGGAGCACGGCACCGCGCGAGGAGCGAGGAGCACGGCACCGCGCGAGGAGCGAGGAGCACGGCACCGCGCGAGGACCACGGCACCACGCGAGGAGCACGCACCGGCTGGTTTGTGGCTCGGGTCACAAACCAGCCGGTGCGAGGAGCACGCACCGCGCAAGGAGCACCCCTAGTCCTGGTCTGCACGAACGGGACTGGGGCTGCGAGCACGAGATAGAACCGTGGCGCCCGGACCGCGTCCTCTGGAGCCCGAGCCACAAACCAGCTGCACAAAACCAGCAAAGAGCGGCACATGGTAGTTTAATCCTGGTTTAGTCCAGGTCTAGACCTGGTCCAGTCCTGGTTTAGTTCTGGTCTAGTCTCTTAGCCAATCACGACGCAGAACCAATGTTACACTATAAAAAAAAAAAAGTTACACTATAAAAAAACAACAACCTTGGAACGAATCAGGCCTTTTATATTGAAATAGCTACTCAACTTACGAAAAATTCACGTTACGAAACCACTTCTGGAACAAATTAATTTCGTAAGGTGAGGTACCACTGTAATGTTGTTTCCTCATCAAAAACATACTTAGAGCTGTGTTTTGTTTCATTCGCACATGTTCATAACACACAAACACTGCATATTTAGGCTGAGTTCCACCTTGTGATGTCACGTGGTAATACAGGAAGTGCTCCATTGTGTTTTTAAACTTCATACACCTTCACTAGAATCATTCGGATAATTTCAGCCAAGGAATTTCCAATCTCTACTGAACTAAAGGTAAAAGGTCCCTTAAACACTACCACTTTTTTTGTATTTGTCTGTAAACAGACTAATAATTACTCACTGAATGAAACAAAATACAACTCCAGGTATGTTTTTAATGAAGTAACAACATTATAACATAGCAGCTCATAGGAGTATATTTAACACAATATAGGACCTTTAATCTCTCTATTTAAACTACCGGGCTAAGTTACAAGTTAGATCTGAGGAGAAGCATGCTCACTGACAGCATGTTTTCAAATCTATCTGTAATTTCACTTTTACTTGGGTAACTTCTTGCCCTTGTATCTGTACTTCACTTAAGTAGCAAAATTTAGTACTTTATTTTAATTTATACTAAATTTATAGTACTTATCCTGCTATCCATCCACCACCAAAAAAAAAAAAAAAAGAAAAGAAAAGAAAAGAAAAAAAAAACTTTCAACCTGGCTCAAATTCAGAGGTGGATGAAGTACACAATGTTACTTAAAGGAGAATTAACGTTTTTTACAATCTGAGCCTTATTTAGGTAATAAAACAAGTTGTTTTACTCACCCATAGCACTTTGGTGTCATTTGGAGCACTTCCAGAGATGTTTTAGATTTGCGATATCCGTAATGCAAGTTCTCAGGGCATATAATATATGCCCCGAGCGGTCTCCAAATAACACAAACTTTAGCACTTTTCAAATCATGGAAGCTCAATGTCTTAGTCTACACTGTCGTTTGAGTCAAAAGTGGCCTCTAATCCGAGATTTATCCATAATTTACAGCTTTGCGTTTCATGTTTGGGTCCCGAGAGCTGATTTGAAAAGTGCTAAAGTTTGTGTTATTTGGAGACCGCAAACATTTGCCCCGAGAACTCACATTACGGAGATCGCTAAACTAAAACATCTCTGGAAATGCTCCATATGATACCAAAGTGCTATGGGTGAGTAAAACAAATTTTATTACCAAATTAAGGCTCAGATTGTAAAAAACGTTAATTCTCCTTTAAGTAAAAGTACAGATACGAAGAGAAAAGATGACCTGATTTTTCCCATAATGAAAAAAAGGCTACATCATCCATCTTTTTTCAAGGTATGTTTTTTCTCCCTTAGAAAACTTACGTATTGCACTTTTAAAATCCGAAACACTGACGATTGGTGACTTTGCCCAAACTGTCCTTGGAAAATACACCATTCTGAACTTCCTTCGGCAGAGTTTCTATCTCTTTTCTCAACACAAAGAAACATATTGCGCTTGTTTATCCTCCCGATCGTGCTTTGCTAACGCCTGTGTTGACGCTGCTCGCATGAGTCTGCATCAATATTTCAGTGTAAACAAGTGAAGGTGGTGACAACAGCCTTTTCACTGCATCTAAATGAACTGTGCGGCCCGGAACACTCTATAGTGCTGCACATCCGAGGAGAGACTTTGTTATTTTATAGATTTGTAAAAAGCAAAAACTCAGTGTCCTCCAACTTGCGTTTTAGAACTTAAGAAGAAGTAGAATCTCAAGGAGTCCTTCAAACTTAGAAGTGTCGATGGGTTTTCTGTGGTCATTGATTTGTAAAAAGGAAGAGGACGTGACACAACTGACAAGATAAGGTCCATGAGATGATATTTTGTACATAAGTTATAGTGAGTAAGTAAAAGTACTACTACTACTACTACATAAGTACAAATCTTTGGCATCTGGATTTTACTTAAGTACATTTTACAGTGGATAGTTTTTACTTTTACTTCACTATATTTGAGAGCAGTTATCTGTATTTTCTACACCACTACATTTTAGAGCTGGACTGAAAAGTAAAAAGTACTTTTTTTCCTTTTTTTTAATACTTTGAGACCTGCTTTTTTTTTTTTAATTACATTTAATTTGAGATTCCATCCCAACTTTGAGCCAACACAATACACAAAAACACAAAGACGACTAGAAAAAGTAAGTCAATCTCTGCAAAATGCTTTTACTTTTAACTCTTTAAGTACATTTTATACAGTTACTTTAATACTTTAACTCAAGTATTTTTTATGTGAGACTTTTACTTTTACTTGAGTAACTTCTTGCCCTTGTAGTTGTACTTTTGTTGTAGTTGTACTAACTTAAGTAACAAAATTGAGTACTTTATCCACCACTGCTTTTTCAAATTTTCAAAATCCTGAAAAACGCAATGACTTCTTTCCTTCTATCCACCAATATAAAACAAACAAACAAACAAACAAACAAACAAACAAAAACTACTGAAGTACCTGTTTAAAAATGTACTTTAAGAGTAAAAAGTCATAAAAAGTCAAAGTACTTAGCAGTTTTTTTAAAGCATGAAATGTAGTGATTTTGATCAAGAATTTAGCTGATTTTAAGTCATTTTTCAAGCCGTTTTTGCGTATTTGTTTTGCTCAAAGTTGGGACGTTAACTCAAATCAAATGAGAAAATAAGTCTAAATCATTTCAGCAGGTCTCACACCATAAAGCCATAAAGGAAAAGTACTTTTACTGCTTAGAGTAAAGAAATTGTGCAGTTCCATTCAGTTTTGGCTTTATTTTTTTATTTTTTAGATCACCATGTTACATTTTATTGTTTTGAAAATACTCCATTTGCCAAAAGAGTGTTCTGTAAGTTTCACATTTGTTTTTGATGCTCAGACTCCCCCCTCTCCTTGCTCTCTCTGCGCTAAGTTGCTCCCCTTTCAGACCGCTGTCACATTACGACCATCGCGCATCCCGCTAATGAAACTACTGCACGTCGTATCAGGTTTGTCAAGTTGTAGTGTGTTGTTTTGAATCCTGTTTTTGTATATTTAAAGATCCCATGACATGGTACTTCTTGATGCTTTTATATGGCTCCTTAATGGTTCCCTAATACTGTAAATGAATCCTTCTTCAAAATCAACACTCAGTGCATGAGAAACAGAGATAAGATGAGAAAGAGTAATTTTTCTCCCTCAGAACAGGTCATAATGGGCGTTGTTGCTTGAATGCAAATGAGGAGAAAAAAGCTGGCCAATAATAGAGGGTGGGGGCGTGGCCAAAGTCTCCGCTCTCGGCTCTAGCTCTCAGCTGATCCATTTCCTTGTTTTTGCACGGGGGGAGAGATTTCAAGCGTTCCATTGAAAAATAAACACATTTCCACATAAAATAAAATAAAACCACTGCTGTTCAAAGGTCCAGAGGCTCAGATAAAGGACTTCCGAGCCTAGAAACACTCGGACGTGCCTCCAGACAAATAAAAAAACGCATTTCGCATTGCGTAGCGCATTCACAGTCCAAACTCTATGGGCAGGATATACAGGGACGCTGAGCGGAGACAGAGGGAGGGGCTGGAGCTGCATTTGCCGATCTGACGTCAAAAAGGTGCCTTGTCCGAACTCGCCCGTTTGAAAACTGGTTTTGTGTAACGCAGAAAAGGACCGCAAATGCTCAGTTTAGACATTTTGCAACTTTTAGCCATGGGGGGGGGGGCTAAACAGGGTAGGGGAGCTCACATTAATGTTCAAAAACCTCAGAAAGTGAAAATTTCATGCCATGGGACCTTTAAGGAGAATTGTCCTGTGGGATCAAGGGTGACGTAGGCTTGTGGGTGGAACATTGGACAGAATCTTACAGCGAACCGTAATGGGGTTCCAAAAGTGCGGGAGAGATCGCTAAATCACGCAAAAGTAAAGTAACAGCATCTAAAAACTTTCCAGTGAGGAAACAATGCTATACCATGAGCAGAAAGCTTCAAAGATTTACACAATACGGCTTCTTAAACCATTTTTAGTCCAAACCAAATGCAAACAGCCTAAAAATCGCATGAGTTTTCCATGTGAGCACATTCTTGTAGCTGTTTAATCTTGCGTCATCTCATGGTACAAGATCTCTCATCCCTGTAATGATTTGCCAAGTGAAAGTTTTAAAATCAACAAATAAAAGTTGAAATACACTTGAAGAAGGAAGTTGAATCATGCTTGTCAATCAGGAACTAACGTAACTGTGGTTTTATAGGTTAAATGATTTGCTACATAAAAGTTGAAATGCAACACGGATATAGTGAAGAAAGTTGTCGTTATAAACTTGAAGAAAGTTGAAGTAACCAGCCTGCTTCCCTTTGCCTCTCAGCCAATCATTTTATCTTTCGGAAATTTTGCACCGCTAGCAGTTAATACCCCATAGAATAAAATACCCCTCTTTAATTAAGAGCTTAGGAGTGAGGGTTTTAATTTTGTAGTTCGTAAGCTTATTTGTTAATTAAGAATCAAGTTTTTATTCATGCTTTAAAATGGATTCTTGTGAGCTTTAAGCCATGTTATAATGCTGTTACCTCCTCAAAAACATACCCAGAGTTGTGTTTTGTTTCATTCACATGTTTTAGTCATACTTTATAATTAGTCTGTCTTTATCTCCGAAGCTCAAAATGCTCTGTTCCACCTTGTGATGTCATGAAGTGGGAGTTTTCAAGTTAACATCTACCCTTTTACCTTTAGTTCAGTAGAGACTGGTAATTATAGGACTGAAAGAGTCCCTGCCTCAAGTGGAGGAGTTCAGAGTATCTCGGGGTCTTGTTCACGAGTGAGGGGAGGATGGAGCGTGAGATTGACAGGCGGATCGGTGCAGCGTCGGCAGTGATGCGATCGCTGTACCGGACCGTTGTGGTGAAGAGGGGGCTGAGCCAAAAGGCGAAGCTCTCGATTTACCGTCGATCTACATTCCTCCCCTCACCTATGGTCATGAGCGTTGGGTAATGACCGAAAGGGAAGACCCAGGACACGCTGGAGGGACTATGTCTCTCGGCTGGCCTGGGAACGCCTCGAGGTATCCCCGGAGGAGCTGGAGGAAGTGTCTGGGGTGAAGGAAGTCTGGGAGTCCCTGTTTAGACTGTTGCCCCCACGACCCGGATAAGCAAAAGAAAATGAATGGATGGGCTGAAAGCTCAGATTTTTTATGACTTATTTTTCTATTTTATTTTTCCAGTTCACATCTACCCTTTAGTTCTGACATTGGCTATTCCAGGGTTGAAAGCTGAGATTTTTTTAATTATTTATTTTTCTATTTTATTTTATTTTGCCTTGTATAAATACATTAATATAATAATTATGCCTGATTTTACTCTTTGTTATGATATTATATTGTGACGTGTGAGCTTCTGTGTCCAAGTAATTTCCCTTGTGGATCAATAAAGTTTGTCTAAATCTAAGTCTAAATGATCTGAATGATTCTAAGATAAGATAAGATAAGATAAGACTATATTGATCTCACACAGGAGAAATTTACTTGCCACACTAGCTCCAGGACATTTGGACAAGAAAGAAAGTGCATGCAGGCAGGAATGGGATAAAGTAAGTAATAATGGAAATAGTAATAATTCTAGTGAAGTTGTATAGAGCTTAAAAAGATGGTGGAACACTTCCTGTTACCACATGACATCACAAGGTAGAACGTAGAGTGTTTTCAGTTCGAGTACACAGTCTAAATTTGCAGGATTTGTTTGTTAAACGTGCGAGAATGAAACAAAACACAACTCCGCCTATGTTTCTGATGAGGAAACATTATAACATGGATCAGAAAATAGCGTAATAATGTCCCTTTAAGACAAATGAATAATGTTATACGTTCCATTATTAATTTTCCTGTCTTAAAAAGGAATTTAAAAAACATATCACTTCACATTACTTCAATAACACCGTTGTATGAATATGTACACGCACACACACACACACACACTACACCAGTTTTCATTCTGTGCTCTGATTGGCTGTCGGGGCAGACACAGGAAATGGCTTGTGTGCAGAGCAGACACCGAGACTCACTGTAAAACCGCACTCCCCACCCCCTTTTTCGACTTTTCAAAATCCTGCAAAATGCTACGACTTCTCTCCTGCCATCCACCACCACAAAAAACAAAAAACAAAAAATCAAACCTCTGATAAATCTCTTTTCAAACTTTCAACCTGGTGGATGAATTACTCAATGTTGTTACTGAAGTAAAAGTGCAGATAACTCAAGTAAAAGAAAAAGTGTCACATGAAAAAATCTACTTAAATAAAACTATTAAAGTACATGTTTAAAAATGTAAATGTAAGACTAAAAAGAAAATTAAAGCATAAAATGTAGTAATTTTGCTCAAAAATGTAGCTTTAAATAACTTTTCTAGCTGTTTAGGTGTATTTGATTTGCTCAAAGTTGAGACGTTAACTCAAATTACATGAAAAAATAAGTTTATAATTATTTCAGCAGGTCTCGCACTATAAGTCAGTCCAGATCTAAAATGCAGTGGAGTAGAAAGTACAGCTATCTTCTCTCAAATGTGGTGAAAGTAAAAGTAAAAAGTACCCACAGGAAAATGTACTGAAGTAAACTACAGACACTTAAAATTGTACTTGATTGTACTTGCAGTGAAACTTTCCACCACCACAGTAGTTTAATGGCATCATGCTTTATACTACTTGTGTCAGTCCAAAGCCTAGATAATTATAAAAGGCTGTCAGTGCAGGCGTTTGATTAAAAAAATCCCAAATCAGCCAATCAGGAGACATGATCTGGTATAGCGCTCTCTGATGGATGTTTTGCTTTCTATTAAAGGACCGATATTACACAAAATTGACTCTTGTGTACGGAAGCCAACAGAGGCCATGTTCGTAATGATTATTTTCCACCTTAATAACGAGAAAATTAACTTGAGATCTTGAGAAAACCACACAATTAATTTGTAAATTTGAGAAAACAAAACTGTTATTTCGAGATCTCAAGAAAACAAAAACATTATTCCGTCTCAAAACATGAAACAGTCACTGCGTGCACATGGTAGGATCGGATTGGATTTCTCCAAATCCGATCTCGTTACTCGGCGGGTGGTCTGTCCTATAATCCAAGTGCACATGAAACTGGTGTAAGTAGTCCAACTACTTCCGGGTGATGGCTACTCAATAAAAACACAACAAACTCTGGCGGTATACAAAGATGGCGCTCGAGGAGTTTGGTGTACATGTTGTGCATTCTTTCTTCGTAGCCATGATTTCGTCTGACTTTTCCAGCAACAATCGCTACTTATGACGGCGTCGGCGCCTCCTGCCACTTCCGGGTGAAATCTCTGGCGAAAATTCCCGCGCATGCGCAGTACGCCAATCCGATCCGATATCGTGCACAAGGAGACACCAAGCGGTGCTATCGGCCTAAGCCAGGGGTTCCAGTCGGATTTGTGAAACCAATCCCTATACGATCCTTAGCCTGTGCACATGAATCCGATACGATCCCAATCCGTTTGCAACCGGATTACACTCGTCCATGTGCACGCAGTGATTCTGGATGTTGTAGTTCTAACATATCGCCACTAGATGTCAGTGTGGAGAGAGTTTCGAACTGTGTTTCAGCGCTCCGGCACAATTGCTTCAACTGCTTCGGTGTTTCACGAAGCCTCACTTTGCCCATCCCTTGTATCTCCGTCGGTAAAGATGAAGCCGGTCTTCTGTGGAGGTGCCGCCAACTAATCTTGACACTATCCCGAATTAAAAGACGTAATGCAATCTCCCCCTGTGTCAACCCCTGATCAAAATATTGCCTTATCAGCTGATCGATTATTATTCTAGACATTCTAATGAACAAAAACGTGTATATTCAGAATGAGAAATAGCCCTGAAGCAACGTGGCGGCAGACGTTTCAGTTGTTTCCTCGAGATCATGGAATAATTATTTTGTTTTCTTGAGATCTCGAAATAACTGTTTTGTTTTCTCGAGATCTCGAATTAATTATCTCGTTATCTCGGGATAACAAGGAAGAAAAAATATTGCTTATGAATATGGCCTGTCGACTTCTGTACTTGTGAGCTTAAAGTCCTGTTATCTTGTTATCTCCATCCATACCTGTTGTGTTTTCTTTCATTCACACATGTTTGAGTAATCTTTTGCTCTGTTCCACCTTGTGATGTCATCAAGTAATAAGTGTCAAGTTAACAGCTACCCTTTTTCTTTTCCTTTCCTTTTGCACTTCCATCACTGCTAAAAGTTATCCCTGCGCTTACGGTACACACCTGGACATTAGCCACGTTTTTATGTACATGCTAGCCCAATCCGTTGCGCACTTCCAGGATAGGGTTTCCCCGCTCCTGGTCGCTATTCCAATTCCGAGAGGCCGCGTTTAGGTTTTAGGAATGGGGTAGAGGAGAAGGAGAAAGAAAGAGAAAGAAAGAGAAAGAAAGAGAAAGCGCTGGCCTGGATTGGAGGATGAGGATGAGGAAGGAGGGGGTCCGTCTGCCGGTGGAGGTCATCCCAAGGTTAGAATACTTGTGTCAGAGTCAGCGAGAGGTGAGCGGGGCTGAAACCATGTTAGCTTATCCCTCCTCCTCCTCCTCCCTCCGCTCCTCTCTCCTTTCTCCTCTCCGCTATCCCTTTCTTTCCTTACCGAGAGCATAAATTCACCTAATCCTGTTTTTCTGCGGTTTCGCTCGGCCCTTTTCGGACCCTTGTTCTGGATGGGAGCCGCGGATAGGGCCTGGGGGTGGATAGGTATAAGACGAGGAGGAGAGGGAGGAAAAAGGAGGGGAGGTGGGCTTAAGCTTGCTCGGCAGTAAATGATAATATCCTTGAAAGGAGTAAAGTAAGTGTGGGACGGTATAAATAAAAGCGGTAGGGGAAGGGGGGCAGGGGCCACGCCGAGGTCAGTTCGGATCGGGAAGGATGTAAGAATAGGAGGGGAGATCAGATCCGTGTAGCGTTTGTTCCGAGCGTAAACAATTGGTTTTGCACCTGGCTGCCATCTCGGTTTGGGCGATTACTTAAGAGATGCGCTGCTCTAGATTGAGATTCTGTATGTGGTGCGGTAAAAAGAAGAGAAAAAACAATTTATTTATGCTGATTTAAAAATATATATATAAATAAATAAAGTTTCATTCACACCACTGCACTTTATACCTTTAAATCATGTGGTTTGTTTGATACTGGCCAACATTAACGCAGACCTATTCTGCAAAATCGACTTTTTACGCTGCAAAAAAGCTTGGCCAAAATTTAAGATAAACACTTAAATCTATCAGAAAACGACTTCAAAGTAGTGAAATTATCTGTTCATGCAGCAAGATAAATTCACTTGGCAAGTTATCTTAAAATAAACTACCTCTAGACTAGAATGAAGCAGTCTCAGGACTAGAACGTAGATAATAAATCTGAAAACATGAATAACCTGACATAATGTTGTTACTGAAGTAAAAGTACAGATTCAATGTGCCTGTTTAAAAATATAAATGGAAGAGTAAAAAGTAAAAGTACTTAGCAAAGGTTTTTGGAACAATTAAAGCATGAAATGTAGTGATTTTTTTAAACAAAAAATTAGCGTTAAGTCATTTTTCTAGCCATTTTTTGTATATTTGATTTGATAACCTGATATAAGTTTTAAAATCTTGACCAGATCAGATAAATTTGATGTGTAGATCTTTTAATTTTATAGTTGTTTCTCATTTACCCTCTTAAGGCATACCTGTTTTTCAGGCAAATAATTAAATTCCTGTTTTGTGAGGACCTTCCCCCATGCAGCAAGATACATTTACTTGACAAGTTATCTTAAAATAAACTACCGCTACACTAGAATGAAGAAGTCTCAGAACTAGAAAGTAGATAATAAATCTGAAATCAAGATGAATAACCTGAGATATGTTTTACTTTTACTTTTACTTTTACTTTTACTCATTCCCCGAACATGTAATATGCCCCGTGCAGGCTCCAAATAACACAAACTTTAGCACTTTTCAAATCATAGAAGCTCGATGTCTTTAGTCTACGATTTCGTTTGGTCAAAAGTGGCCTGTAATCCAAGATTTAGCCATAGTTTACAGCTTTGCGTTCCATGTTTGGGTCCCGGGAGCTGAGAGCACACTCCGCGCATGCGCACTGGCGTCCTCATCTACTCGAAACTATGGCTAAATCTCAGATTACAGGCCACTTTTGACCAAACGAAATCGTAGACTAAAGACATCGAGCTTCTATGATTTGAAAAGTGCTAAAGTTTGTGTTATTTGGAGCCCGCACGGGGCATATTACATGTTCGGGGAATGCCCCGAGCTATGGCTATAAGTCGCGCTAGGCTAATGGCGTTAGCCTAACGCTAATCTAAAACATCTCCGGAAATGCTCCATATGACACCAAAGTGATATGGGTGAGTAAAACAACTTGTTTTATTACCGAAATAAGGCTCAAATTGTAAAAAAACGTTTCTTTTCCTTTAAGGTATAACTCAATTTCAGGCAAATGATTCAATTCCTGATTTGTGAGGACCTTTCCCCATGCAAAAGATATAATATTTTTATTCGATTGTGTTATCACTGTGACCGTTATACTGATGTACTTCTGATTTATTCTTAAGTACAAAATCTTTTGTCCTGATTGCCAAGTTCAGGTTACAATTTAAAGTTTTGGTTCTCAATACGATTATCCAATCAAACCAGAATGAACTTCATGTGAATCTTTCATTTGGGTTGCCAGTTTCAGTGCTCCAGTTTATTTTAATCCCCAAAGGACTCTGCTGCATTTGCATAGTCAATCCTGAATCAGTGCTAGTGCAGCCTCTGCAGCTCAGTGACTGAAGTCTGGAGGTTGTGAGGTTTCACATGAGGCTTGTCCATATAGTGAGAAAGAGACAAACAGGGATGTGCCTCTATCTGCAGGTTTAGGCTGCATTCCATTACTCTGTCTTACCCCATCCCCTACCCCTTTGTCTTGCCCCTCGATACCGAGCTGAGAGGGCTCGGGGTACAAATGTTCCCCTAAGAAATGGGACATCACTCGATTACCGTTTGCGTCATCATCCCTTGCCTCTACCTGGCTGCTACGTCTACAGAGGCGACAACAACTGACGCAAACAAAAGTAAACAAATATCAAGGATTATCGGGTACCTCAGGTCGACAAAAAAACTTGTTTATGCTTATTTAAACTTGTTTATACATGAAAGTTCGATGAAAACGATAACGTCGGCTAAACAGACATCACTACAATTAAAACCGCAACAACAGTTCATTAAAAGTAACGTAGAACATAAGCGTCATAATTGTAAACCTGCTAAACTGTTAATCGATAATTACAACTGCAGAAAATACATTTATGAGACTCCTTGGCCTATGTACCCCTTTGTTTCAAGTCTGGTCGAGAGCGTACTTTGTTTCAAGGGTTATGTAGTCCTCGATCGTGGCCTGAGCCCTTGATCAAAATTAGAATTGGGACATATCTTGCCCTCACATGAACGTGCAAAACCAAGGGGTAGAGGTAAGACGAAGGGGTAAGACTAAGGCCCTGTCTACACGGCAATGTTGTGGAGTGAATCTGATAAAGTTTTTTATCATTTCGGTCTCGCGTCCACATGGCACCAGGCTTCTGGGTACCCCAAAACGATATTTTTTGGGAACGGGTTCCAGAGTGGAAAACTCTGGCAACGTTAGCGTTGCGGAGTTGTATGGACGAGTAGAATGGATTTGTTTACGCCTACGTCACAATCACATGGCCAGTATGTCATAACCACATGGCCAGAACAAATAGCAGCCTTGTGCGCAACATTCATTCGTAACAAGACAGCGACCATGGCAGACACCAGAGTAGCAGTAGTAGCAGTGCTGCAGTCACTGCTGTTTACTTGTGTTATTGAAAGAAAATGTACTGCAGTTATACCAACTAGGCGAGCAGCAGAGAAGCTTATTGTTGTTTGTGTCCGGCGTGCGTTTCGTGCAGGTAGAAAAAGGGATGCATGTGCATGCTCCTTACTTCTTCTTCTGTTTTGGAGTATCCGGAGGGAGGGGCTTACAGTGCACATAGAGGCGTGGCATGTGTATTGCGTCGTTTTCAGCAAGCGTTCCATTGCCATGTGTACGTGATAGTTTACTGATCCGTTCCCAGTGTGGACGTGATTTTTTTTTAACCCGGTAAGAAAGAATCCTGTGTTGCCTTGCCGTGTGGATGTAGCCAAAGTAAAGAGACACAGCCTTAATCCAGTTCAGCTGTGATTGGGATTCCTGAATATCTTTAGAATGATCTTGAGCTGTATCTGAACAAGTGTAAGAGCAGATAGATATGAGACCACATCGTGATATAAGAAAGTACTATGACTGAAACATCCCTTGGTCTAAATAGTGTGTGTATTTGATTATCATTGAGTTTTACCATTTTACCATTATCACTAAACGCAGTTTAGTATTTAAAAAGACATTAAAACACTTCTGTTACCACATGACATCACAAGGTGGAACAGTGTTTTCAGTTTGAGAGAAGAACACTAAATTTAAATTTGCAGGATTTGTGTGTTAAACATGTGAGAATGAAACAAAACTCCACATATGTTTTTGATGAGGAAACATTATAATGTAATGCTTATTGTTTTTACTATATTATAGCTATATTTTAGTTATTACTATTATGTATCTATACTCTAGTTATTACTATTATTATTTAGTGTTTTATGTTTGCACCTTATCACCGAGACAAGTTCCTAGTTGTGTGAACTCTGTTCACTTGACAATGGCAATAAAAATCTTTCTGATTCTGATAATAATGTCCCTTTAAGACAAATGAATAATGTTCCCTTACACGTTCCATTATTCATTTTCCTGTCTAAAAAGCAATTTAAAAACCACATCAGGTCACATTACTTCAATAACACTAATGTATGAATGTCTGCTTCCAGTTTTACATTTTACCATAATCACTAAATGCAATAACATCTCCATTGTAAAAAAAAATGCTCTTAATTTACGCCTTGGATAACAGTGTGATGTGTTTATTTTGCATATGAACAGTTTCCGTTCCAATCCAGCCCTCACCTCCCTCTTTCATGAGCTGGAGCTGTGGCCCTGATGGAGTCGAGCGCAGACTGCTTCATGGATGTGTGAGGGGCTCTTTACCAGGCAGCCAGGAGCGCGCTAATATTTGTAACACCCTCAGAAGTGTGAGAACTCTCACCTCACTGCTTCTTTTTACGCCTATTTTCCGCTCGCTAATCCAGCTCCAGGAACGTGTAGTCTATCAGGCCGATTCTACTGACAAGACCGGGGGTTGGAAAGTCCATTATGAGCTCTAAAGAAGGATTTAATATTAGGGTTTCCAAATTAAGTTATGATCTGTTTATGTTCACGTTCACTATAATTAGATAAAGTTATGTTTTTTTAACCAATTAAGAAAAGGTGATAAGGTGACATTTTAAAGGTCATATATAACACAAAATTAACTAATCTAAAACATACCTGAAGTTGTGTTTTATTTATTATTATTGAGTGCGTGCACATAGTAGAATCGGATTGGAATTCTCCAAATCTGATCCCGTTACTCGGCGGGTGGTCTGTCGTCCAATCCGAGTGCACATGAAACTCGTGCAATTGGATAATGGTCAGCGACCTGGCCGGCTCCGCTACGCTATGTGGCGCTGTAGTCCAACTACTTCCGGGTGATGGCTACTCAATAAAAACACAACAAACTATATGGCGGTATACAAAGATGGCGCTCGAGGAGTTTGACTGAGCAGCATTGGTGTACGTGTTGTGCATTCTTTCTTCACAGCCATGATTTCGTCTGACTTTTCCGGGAACAATCGCTACTTATGACGGCGTCGGCGCCTCCTGCCACTTCCGGGTGAAATCCCTGGCGAAAATTCCCGTGCATGCGCAGTACGCCAATCCGATCTGATATTGTGCACAAGGCGGCACCAAGTGGATTACTATCGGCCTAAGCCAGGGGTTCCAATCGGATTCGCGAAACCAATCCCTATCCAATCCTTAGCCTGTGCACATGAATTCAATACGATCCCAATCCGTTTGCAATCGTATTCAATCAATCAATCAATCAATCAAATATTTATAAGGCGCTTTTCATACAAAATTGTAGCACAAAGCGCCTATTCCACTCGTCCATGTGCACGCAGAGATTCTCTCTACATCTCCAAAGCTCAAAATGTTCTGTTCCACCTTGTGATGAAGCTGTAGTTTCCTTTCCAGGGCTAAAATCATTCAAATGATTCTACTGAAGGTGTAGGGAGTTTAAAAACACAGTGGAGCGCTTTTTAAATTTTTTTTTATGTGAATCTGTATGGGTTCCCCTCTAATAGTGTCGTACATTAACACTGGCTTACCGCTCACCGCGTCGTCTCAGCCTGGTTCAGCTCCGGTTCTGGAGCTCAGGAACATAGGTCCGGTAAGTTCGCAGGGACATTTAATAAAACTAGTTTTTCTCTCAAAACATTATTTGTCCAAACAGGCTAATACAGCTAATCTACGCGCAGTGATACGAATCGAGAGAAAATAGCACCAAGCGATTTAGACTTCCGACTTTTTTGTGGACAACTGTTTTGTGATGCAAATATATCACTTTTTGGACAAATATTGTTTTGAGAAGAAAAACAAGCTTTATTAACTGTCCCCGCTAACTTGCCGGACCTACTTTCGTCAGCACCAGAACCGGGGCAGTATTCGGTTCAGAGGACACTGTTAGGAGTAAATCAGTGTTAATGCACGACACTGCTGAAGGGGACGCCATACAGATTCACATTTAAAAAAAAAAAAACTATCCCTTTAACCCTCCTGTCGTGTTCGGGTCAAATCTGACCGTTTTACAACTTATAATATTCATAAATATTATGTTTTTCATCTGATTACCTCAAGACCTTATGATATCCTCCACACTGTGTACTTGAACATATAAAAGTGATGATCACCTATTTCATTCAATTTTGAGTGTTTTAATCAACCTTGTTACACCTGTGGTGTTCCCGGTCAAAAGTGACCGCCATAGGAAATGAATGGGTATCCAGAGTAAATTCATTCAACATACAGAAAACATCCCCATACACACTGCCCCAGCACTCACACACACACACACACACACACACACACACACATACACACACACACACAAAAATCAGGGTATGCGTGTTGTGCTGGACATGACAACCGGTCTCCAAGGACATAATATCACATGTGACAACTTCCTCACATCACATGCTCTTGGTCAGGAGCTACTGAAAAGAAAGCTCCCCATGGTAGGGACAGTGAGGAAGAACAAGCCCGAACTTCCCCCTGCGCTGGTATCGACCACAGGAAGACAGGCACTCTCATCACAATTTGCATTCATTGACACTCACACTCTTGTGTCATACGTTCCCAAGAAGAATAGAAATGTCATCCTGATGAGCACAGTACACAAAGACACCGCTGTCAGCACCACAGAGGACAGGAAGCCCCTGATGATCCAGGACTACAACAAGAACAAGGGAGGCGTTGACTGCCTTGATAAGGTAATGTAAAGTCTCATCATGCATTTTATTTTATTTTTATCTAGGTGAATCATAGCATTTTGTGTACGACAGATTGAATATTGTTCCTAATCTCTTATTATTTATTGTTCCTTTATTGCAGCTTACTGGTACATACCAGAGGTGGGACAAAGTCATTGCTGGGCAAGTCCCAAGTAAGTCTAAGTCTTTTGCACTCAAGTCCGAGTGAAGTCCCAAGTCAAGAGTATCCAAGTGCCGAGTCAAGTCCGAAGTCAAAGCTCACAAGTCTCAAGTCGAGTCCAAAGTCCTAGCATTTTAGTTTTGAGTCATTTCGAGTCCCCTTTACAAAGAAATAACATTTCTACAAATCATATAATGTCTGCAAGATCTGTATTCATTTTACCTTTTTACACCATATCAAATAACATTAGAAAAAAATGAAAGGATCCAGGTGTGAAAAACATGTTACACATGCTCTTTGCATACATTTTCGCAGATTCACAAGTACGAGTGCGGTCCTTATCAACATACTTTTAGAGTTTTTTTTTTCATTGGACGTAGCAAGTCATCACAAGTCAAAAGGCCTAAGTCCAAGTGAAGTCACGAGTTATTGATACTGAAGTCCAAGTCGAGTTGCAAGTGTTTGTACATTTTGTCGAGTCGAGTCTAAAGTTATCAAATTCGTGACTCGAGTCTGACTCGAGTCGAAGTCACATAACTCGAGTCCACACCTCTGGTACATACACCTGTAAGCGGATGACGGCTCGCTGGCCTGTGGCACTGTTCCACAACATCCTGGATGTGTCAGCTTTCAACACGTATGTGGTGTGGACAGCAATCGACCCAACCTGGAATCAGGGGAAAAGTTTCAAGAGGAGACTTTTCCTTGCTTTGGTGACTCCTCTTATACAGCGACACCAGCACATTCCCCGCACACCAGCCTCCGCCAGTCTGGTTAGGAGCATGCAAGCTCTAGCCCCAGCCGCTGCCCTGGCTGCTCTCCCCCAACAAGGACATGGGCAGAAAAGGAAGCGTTGTGGCCTCTGTGCCCCTAGAGACATCAAAACGAGCCTGACATGCTGCAAATGTCATGCTTATGTTTGCAAGGCCCACTCTGACCTGAGTCTCACATGCCACTCATGTGCATGAATACACACACACACACACACACACACACACACACACACACACATACACACACACACACACACACATACACACACACACACCCTGTTGAGTTTGGTGTTTGGTTTTCCATTTATTTTTTGTATTATATGTTCATTTTGTAGTTCATTTTCAGTGCCCAATTGTATTTTAACTGATGTTATTTAATGTTTACTTCTATAAATTGTTGTTAGACACTACTTTGAAACATTGTTCTCAACTAAAGAATGTTTAATAAAAAAAATTGGTGTTGAAAAAAAAAAGTGTGCTAATTTAAGAGCAGTTAAAACAGACCGGTCAATTTTGACCGCGAACACTAAAGTAGGGGGCTGGAGGCGAACACGACCGGAGGGTTAAGTATAAACATTAGTATTATGTTTTAAAATGAATTTGATCTTGTTTCTTTGTATTGTTTGAGGTCTGAAAACATTTTTCTTTTTTGTTATTTTATCTTATTTATTTGTCATTTTCTGCAAATAAATGCTTATTTGGAATTTGGGGGGAAATGTTGTCAGTAGTTTATAGACTCAAACACAAATGTTCCTTTTGCCCAAACACATACTTATAAGTAGTAAAATCAGGAAAACTGATCATTTTGCAGTGGTCTCTTATTATTTCCCAGAGCTGTATTGTATTTGTAAGTAAAACCAGCTCTTAGGGTAAACAAATAATCTCCATCTTAGTTTCTCTTTAACCTTTGTAAGAGTCATAACTTCATAATCTCGTGGCTTCATTTGGAAACATCCCACTGTCCTGAATGGAGCAGAAACTGTGTCCAAACAAGTACAAAAGCGTGATTTCTTCCCCTTCGCACAAACGCCCGGGGCCGGACTTGTTTTGTAGCCCTTCAAATAGTGTGCATTCCTCTGTCTGTATGCTATGGACGCTAGCCAGTTTTCATAAAGGTGTTTTCGTCTACTCAGTGCAATTGGGCAAGATTTGCGAGTTCTGTTCTAACAAAAGCAAAATCAAAAGCACAGGGCAGTTTTCATAAATTATAATACAGATTCTCAAAAGTACATGCATTACTTTATAGATATGGTGTGTTGCTATGGTGATGGAGCTACACGTCGTAAGCACCGCAGTGAAAATAATAGGGGAGGAAGGTTGAATTATGCAGTATTTTTGAGTCTACTTTTCTACACTTGAAAAAAAGGGAGGAACTAAAAAGCGTCTACCTATTGTCTCGTGTTCTTAATAGCAGTGCTGCTAATTAGCTGCTTCTACAGGCTGCATTTCCCTCTGGTAACAGTAGAGGGCGATTCTGAGGAAGTGTACAAGTACCCCCAAAAACGTTTTCCATATACATTATTTCAACGTATACATTTCTAAATTTCTGAGATAATTATTTTAGCTTGAAGAGGGGTTTAAGCATCCCAATAAATGTTAATTTGTGTAACTTTTCTGGTTTGTCAAATGTTTTTCTTCGTCTGGAATGTTTCACGGTATAGTATTGAACCTTTCTATCTCCATGGAGACCAAACCAGACCAAGTTAAGGGTCAGATCTGTGGAGAGGCGACCCCGCTCGCAGTCAGAATGCCTGTTTTTCTAGGTATTTTTGTGCTATAAAACCACTTGTAATTGAATAAATGTAAAGTAGAGCTGTTTAATGCCACACTGTGGAACATTCCAGGCAGAGCAATATGGTATCCATAGAAACAAGCAGGTGAGTGACAGACTCCCCAAACCAAAAAGTAAATATAATATAAATATAAAATAATCAAACTTGTGTGTCCATAAAAACAAAGTGCGCTCTTGGTATTCAATAATCAAAACGCATGGATTGGCTTAAATTTTAACATACATCTTTACATTCAGATAATGCTAACAACAACTAGCATGCTAATGATCACTTCCTTATCAGAAAATGTTTTGCTCAAATAGGCCTACAGGTGGAAAATTTGGTACAGGGCCTTTCATTCAGGACCTGTTTACACAAGAACACTTATGGGTAAAAACGACAAAATATTTTATCGGAAGTGCCTTTCGTTTAGACGGTGACGGCGTTTTGGGGGCTTAAAAACGCAAAAAACTGAAACCGCCCTCCAAAGTGGAAAACTTGAATACGCTCCGCCGTAGTGTTTTCGTCTACACTGCCCAAGATGCCAAACTCTTCTCAAATCTGCTGATGTCGCGTACACGTTTACGTCACATGGGTCCATATATCAGTGTACTTTGTTAAGCAGGACTCCCAGTCCACACCTTGTTGCACCTTCGTTGCTTTGTAGTCTGACGTGGTCTGAAGCAATAGTTGAACTTCTTCGTCTGACCACACATTTTTTTTTTTTTTTGCTACCGGTAGCCATGTTTTGTTTTACTTTTCGTGGCACAGATGAGAAGAAGGAAGATTCTACGCATGCGCGAGGACATAGTGATAATGTATCACAGCGCCACCTAGCCGCCTGGCATGCATACCCAATCGAATTCCACACACTTTTGCGTCACCATAAGCACGCCGATTTCCTCCTGAAAACACTTGTCTAAATACTGAATAAAATGTGAAGACGTGACGTCACTTTTGCTTCTTCTGTTCAGATCGTCATCATATAAAAGTATCTTATATTTATATTCAAAACCTCAAATTAGCCACCCTTTGCTTACTTTTTTCTTTACTAAATAATTCCATATATCTTACTTCATATATTGGATGGTTTCTGTATGTGTATAAAATGTAGAAAATAGTAAGAAAAAAACATATTATGAGAAGGTGTGTCCAGACTTTTCACTGGCGCTGTATAATTTAAACATACAAAAAGTTTGGACACACATTTCCAAAAAAAAAAAAAAAAAAACTTTTGGAAAATTTGACTGATTTTTAACAAAATGTAAAAATAAATAAATTAATAAATTATAATTAATATTAATAATAATAATAATAATAATAATAATAATAATAATAATAATAATAATGTGTTTTGTTAAGTGTTAATGTAGGTGTTTTTTTTTTTCATATTTTATAATTAAGATAATTGTAAAAAAAAAAAAGTTTTACATATACATACATACAAAGCACCTGACTTCAAATTTCACTCAAATTGTAAAGTGGAAAAAAGTGGCAGAGCTACACTTTGCAACAGATAAAAACTAACAACTACTGTAACTAACTAACAAAAACACCCCAGATGAAAGCTTTGTCTGGAACAGGATGAAGACGTAAGTGAAATAAATCTTTGTAATTTAACTCTCATTGTTATCCTAATGAAAAAAAAACTCACAAAACTCACTTCTTTGACTCCCAAAATAGTCCTCTCCCTCATTCCCTCGTTCCCTCGTTCCCTCTCTCCTGCACATGCCCGGGCCCTCTCCCTCCTCTCTAATTTGAGGAATGCCGTCCACATTTCGACTGCAAGTAATTACAATCCATAATCTAATTTGGGCACTTTGATTAAATTTCCAAACGCCACTCGGGCAAAATAAACAGACTAAACAAGAGAGCTATTGTACTCCACTGCCCTTCGTATACAGCAGTAGTACTCGTAGTAGGAGTAGTAAGAATAGTAGTCATAGTACTACCAAGTGTAGATTTATAAGTATTCATGTTCATAGAGTCATTTGTACCACTGACTAGGAACAACAGTAGTAGTCGTAGTAGAAATCATGGAAATAGTACGATGCTAGCAGTAGTAGTAGTAGTAGTAGTAGTAGTAGTAGTAGTAGTCATAGAAGAAGTAATACTGGTTGTAATAGTGATATATTAAAAGTAGGCCTATCTACTAGTAGTCAAGGCAGTCATAATTTAATTTATACCACAAATACCTGCTGTAGTAGTAGTAGAAGTAGTAGTATGGTAGAGAAGTGAACTGGTGGTAGTAATCTGTAACCATTATCATTGTTGTTAGTTGTATTAGTAGTAGTAGTAGTATTGGAATTACTATTACTTACAGACTGTAATAGCAGTGGTCATAGCATCATTTGCAGTAGAAGTCGCAGTAGTAGTAGTAGTAGTAGTAGTGGTAGTAGTAGTAGTAGTAGTAGTAGTAGTAGTGATAACAGGAGAAGTTCAATTTGTCAACTGGACAAAGTTTGTTTGGTTGAAAACGTTTCCCCGCTCATCCGAGAGGCTTCGTCAGCTCTAATAAGAATACTGGTAAGACACTTGCTTATATTTTGCTGTAGGGAGGAGCTACCTAGCTAACTACTTTCCGGAACTATCTCATTGGTTTCCGTCTTTTGTTTCTCTAGTAGTAGT